>JALGQZ010000006.1:10056899-10656899 GCA_023105745.1 Austropuccinia psidii | reverse complement strand
ATTTCAAAAACTACATCCTTTGAGCATAACTTGTATAAACTACTAGTTATGTGGGCAAAGTTTTTGATGTGGTTTCTATAGTAGCTGGCAAATCCAAGGAAGGATTGCATCTCTTTGATGTTCTTTGGTACTGGCTTTTGCAGTACTGCTGCTACTTTGTTCTGGTCAATTGCCAGACTAAGGCCTGAGACTTTGTGTCCTAGAGCTAGTAGCTCTTGTTGGCCAAAATTACACTTTTTAAGTGAAATTTTCAGATTGATGGGTGTACATTTACTTAGCACTCTGTCTATGTATTGTACATGGTCTTCCCATGTCTCTGAGTATATAATGATATCATCAATATACACTACCATCCAGCCTTCCATTATTTCTTCTTGAAATATGGTGTCCATCATCCTTTGGAAGTGGGCTGGTGCATTCTTGATGCTAAATGGCATCCTGGTGTACTCATATATGCCCATATGGCATATTATTCTGAGCAACTTCATGGAGTTTGGTTTAACTCCATTTTGGTGGAAGCCTTTCATACAATCCATCTTGGTTATGTATTTGGCTTTGGCCAGCTTATCCAAGGCATGGGGTATCCTTGGTATAGGGTACCTGTCTGCTTTTGTGTAGTTATTCAGGGCTCTGAGGTCTCCGCACAATCTAGACTTGCCATCATGCCAGGTGATCAGGACAGGAGTGGTGATTTCCACTATTTCATTATGTCCAATCTTCCTGATGACATCCATGTCCAGAAGTTCATTGATGTGTTTTTCAATTTCTTTCCTGGTTTCCAGGCTTGCTGGATAAGGAGGTCTCCTTAACATGGGTGGATAAGGCCTTTCTACATCCAGATATAGTTCTATATCATGGCCTTTGATCTTGCCTAATGGTTCTTCACCAATGGCAAATGCTGGTCTATTCTTCCTCAGCATCTTCAGTAAACTTAGCTTTTGTTTACTGGTGAGGGTAGTGGTAAACTGTCCCTCTCTGAATTCTTTCAGAAGTTCTTCCAGTGGGTCCTGAGAAGATATTTGGTATATATCAAGAGAAAATTTCTTTTCCTTGTTAGTACCAATGGTAATATGCCTATTTTTACTATTGTAAATATCTATGCCATACATCCTCTGGTAATCTGTTCCCAGTAAAAACCCCTGGATGTGGGCATCTTCAAGCACTACAAACTCTGGGTTGAGTCTGATATTACCTTTTCTGTGGGGTATAATTATCTCTTTGATAATTGTCCCAATAGAGGTCATGTTTCCAGATGCACTCTTAAAGTTCTTTGCCTTAGTGGGCAAGAGCTGTTTTTCCCAGTTTGGGAAGTGGCTATCCAGATAATTTCTGGCCACTATGGAGCAATGTGCTCCACTGTCAATGATCAGTGGGTGCTGAGCATTGTCAATACATACAGTCATTCTTGTGGCTGTTCCATGTATATATGCCATTCCTTTGGTTGGTGTAACCAGGAATGTTTGTGCATCTTGTGTATGCTTACCCAAGTTCTTGTTGGCAGTGTCTTGTGGAATGCCTGCTTCCAACTGTATATCCTGGATTTCTAGTGGGGTTTCCTCTTGGTATTCCACTAGAAATTCCTCTCTTGGGTCTTGGTCCTCATCAGATGGTTCTCTAATGACATCACCCATAGAGTCTGATTCAGAATCCTCTGTTGGAGGTTCTTCTTCAGGGACTTTTTCTATAGCATAGACTTTCTTCTTTGCTTTCGGACAGTTGTTGGCATAGTGGTCTGTTGAACCACAGTTGTGACAAGAATTCTTCTTTTTTGCCACTTCTGCCACTCTTTCTCTGGGTTTGTCTTTAAACTCTACCCTGAAAGGTTGTTTCTCTTTGAAACTGTTGCTCCTATATGGGGTGAATTTCCCTATATTAGTCCTTTTCCTTATGTCTTGAAAGGTATTGGCTATATCATCTAGAGTGCAATTTTGGTTGCATCTGCATTTTACTGCATGCTCTAGTTCTCCTGGCAGTTGTGTCAGAAGTTTATGATTCCTCATTTGAATGTTCATTTGAGGATCAATGGCTTTAAGTCTTTTAGACTGTCTAAGACACCACTCATATGGATCTTTGTCTACAGAGTATTTGTCATTTTCAAATGACATGGTCTTTTGCCATATCCAAGTTCCATTACTGTACTTTTGGATTATTTGACTCTTCCACCATGGCCAATTTCTTCTGCCATGGATTTCTTTCATTTCAGTGTACCATATACTTGCATGACCTTTAAATGCAGTATTCAGTCTAGCAGTAATCCAGTAATCTGGTATGCTTGGTACATCAATGAAGAGTCCATCAATATAATCTATGAGTTCCATATGATCATATTCTCCTGATCCAGAGAATTTGGGCCAGTTTGAGGCCTCAGGAAGCTGTTTCAAGGCTTCCTTCTCTGAATAAGACATGCCATCTCCATCCTGGTATTGTGATGGAGATCTTGCCTTATTCAACAACATGGCATCTGGTTTGATGTCATCTGGTTGATATGGATTCTCCATAGCTTGGCCTTGTGGTTGGGGCTTTAAGCTATGGTAGGCATCAAACAATTTGTTGATGTCTTGGTTCAGAAACTCGCTGTCCCTGCTGCTATGGTGTTGTTCTTCAGAGACTTGATTCAGTCTCTTGTTGGTTTCTTCAGAGGCTTTGCTCAGTTGAGCATATCCTTCCTGAAGGTTTTTAACTATCTGCTCCAATGAGGCTTGCGTTTTTCTCATCCTCTCTTGGGAAGATGCAAATTCTGCAGCCTGCTTTGAAGATTGCTCAGCATATTGGGACATTTGCAACCACAGTGTGTCACTGTTGATGTTGCTCTCAGATGTGATAATGTTATTTTCAGTCTGAGTGGGGGTAATGTTTCTATTACTAGGACTACTGATTCTAGAGTGGTTTACAACTACTTCTGGTTCTTGTGTACTTCTTTTACCAAATCTAACAGCTTCTGGATCATGGGGTCTGACTCTTTCCTCCTCTGGTTGAAGGAGGCTTTGTTCTTGCCCTTGTTGCCTTGTCTTCTCCTGGAAACTTCCTGGAATTGTGAAGAATGGTGACTCTTGGCCACTGATCTGCTGGTTTCTGAATGGTGTGAAGCCACTGGAGAGCTGATTTGGCTTGCTCCTTGTGAACCTGAAGGGATCTGAGTAGGCCCTGTCTGGGTTAACTGTTCTTCTATAGCTTGGATAGTGGCTTGATTCTCCCTTATCCTCTGTGCCCTTGCCTCCAGGAGTCTGTGCTGCCTGGTAGGGTTCCAACCCTTGGTGATTACCATAAGGTCCTTGAAGTCTATCTCTTTGAGACAGATCTTCTGGCAACTTGATCCCAGTTCTGCCCAGTGAGTTGCTAGGTTGAACCTTTTGTTGTCCATGCTCCATTGAAACAAATCTTTGAGGAGTTGGTGGATTTGAAGAACTTGATCCATATCCTTCCAGTCCTCTGGTTTGAGGTTTCTGTTGAATTGGAGTGTGAATGGCAAGGTTGATATTATCTCCCTCATTGTTTTGCCATCCACCACTGTGTCCAATGTGTCTTCTTTCAGGTCTTCTGGTTCTAGACATTCCTGCTCTATCCTCTGGCTGGTTCCTTTGGAAGCCAAGGTCTCTGAGGTATGCAGGGGACATATCAGTGTTTGCAAGCAGTCAAAAACTTTATGTTCTTAGGGTATTTACCTTTGACTGTGCCTTGTACAAATTTGTTATCTGCTGATTTGGGCAGTTTGCCTTTGGAGGTTACAACTGGGTTAATAATTGTAATCTTCCCTGTACAAGTGGTTAAGGTTGGTTTACCTTGTATTGAAGCAGAGTTTCGTGGTTTTCTACTCCTCTGAGTGGCTATTGGTGTCCACTTCTTGGCTGTGATGAGGCCTTCACTAAGCCTTTTTCCTTTACCCTTGCTGCCCTCTGGTTCTGAGGGTGTCACTGGTGTGTTGGCCTGTGACTGGGTTTCAAGTGGGATGTAGTTTTCTTCCACTGAATCAAAACAGGAAAAGGAGGGCTTATGTCAGTTAAGACTTCTTACAAGGCTGGTTTTGCACGTCTAAGAATGGCCTCTGGGCTTGTATATTATTACAGTATGCCCCTGTATAATGACAGTGTGGTTGAATCAACAATTCCACGTCAGAATTACAGCTTTTGGTACCCTGTCACACTGTTTGTGTGCCAGTATCCCACAGATACAGTTGTGGTTTTCAAGTGTATTCTGTACAAGTGGTTTTGTATAAGTGTTATTGAGTCAACAATACACTTAATCCACGCCTCAACTGATGGTTTTTCAGTCAGAGGTGTCCTTATTCAGTCAAGAATACAGGACTTATTGATGGCTTATGTGTTTTTATATACAAAACACGCCAAAAATAATTATTTTCAGTGGGTATTAGCCACATGAAAAATACTCTTATATAATTTGAGTATACAAAAGAAAAAGATGAAAATATATAAAATATATATATTTAGATGGAAATTACGCTTAAAAAAAAGATAAAACAAAGTGTTAATAAGTCATAAAAAAGAGAAAAGACTTACTTGTAAGGTCCAAAAAGTCAAAAAAAACACGGCCAGGCCCCCAAAATGTCAGGATGATACTATGATAAAGGTATAACTAGGCTAATTACAACTTTAACTGTGTATGTGACACGGCAGAAAATGATTTAAAAGGATTTATAAAGGTTTTATAATAGAATGAAAGGGTTCTACTATTGAGAAATAGTGGTGGTGAGCGCTGTTGAGAACCCTGGGTGCAGGCTTTATCTGTTGGATTACAATAATAAAGTCTACAATAATTAAAGATTATAATTATACCTGATTATTTAACCAAGAGTAAAACTGTTTTTGACAGTTTACTACGTAGGTTATTCAAGAGCAGGATGAGGAAAGGTTTTTGGCTGTGAAAAGCCCTCCTTTTATCCTGAAATTGAGGTGGAAAGGCTGCTAGACCTTTCCACGTAGAGGAAGTGAAGATTTTTCACTCTCTATGACAGGCTTGTGGTTTGCAAACAGCCTGTATACCCTGTATTGGGCTCAGATGTGGTTTTGAAACCACATCTGGGCAGTTTTTACCAATACAGGGTGAAAATTTTCATCTGGGGACCTCACAGCCTGATTCTGACGTGTATGACATGTAGAATGCTGTACAGAAGCTGTATGGGACCCCAGTATTGACTGACATATGAGGTATTGAAGTAAAAACATGCTTCTCCGTCTATTTGACACCTCATATTCATGATTATGGGGTGTTATCCCATGGCAAGGCTGTATATGACAGCAGGTGGGATTTTGACCTTAAAATGGTCATAACTCTGTCGGTTTTTGAGATATCAAGCTCAAAGTTGGTTCATTGAATAGCTCTATATGAGCTCTACACAATGGTACCCAACTTGCCATGGTTATCATTAAATATGACAATGTTATCCCATGTACAAGTATTTTGTACATTGGCGTGGTTTGGGCAAAAAGCTGTATTGGGCTTGTTTGGCCAATAACTTCTGTTGTAGTTAAGTTATGAGGAAATGGATGGCACCATCAGATAGCCCTGATTGTGCTCTTTCCAAAAAGACCCCACTTCAGGTATCTCACACTAAAACTGTAAAAGTTAGATGAGAGGTGAATGTTTTGTTCACCCTTATTTGGTCTGAATTTGACCATAACTCAAGTAGTACTGGTGCTAGCTCAGTTTGGCTGGTACCATTGGATAGCCCTGGCTTAGAGCTTCATTTTGAGTACCCATTTGATGGGGTTAAGCCTCTCCTTCTAGATTTTAGATGAGAGGTGAAAATTAAGGTTTATGCTCAGCAATAACTTTGAGCAGGAATAACTTTGTTATTTCTTGTCCTATGGTGATGGGACTTATATTTTCAGGAAGAGGTGAGTTTCCTCTTTCTTTTGATACCTTTTGAGCTAATTTGGCTCAGCTCCATGTTTTGGTGGTATTTTGGCTATACCATTGATTTATGGTATTTTGGCTGTCATGCTTGTGCTCTGGTTTTGAGTCACAGGCTGACAAAAAACGTAATTTATGGCATTAGTGGAAGTTGAAAATTCCATCTGTGGCATTAAAACTGCCATTTATGGCATTAAAAGTGCCATAAATGACATCACAAATGGCATCAAGGATGACATATAGATTCCATTTATGGCCATAAAATTGGCATAAATGACATTACAACAATGCCTCAAATTAAATTAAAAATTACACAAATGGCATTGTATGGCATTAAAAATTCCATAAATGGCCTCAATAATGGCATGAATGGCCTTAATAATGCCATAAATAGCCTTAAAAATGTCATTTATGGCATTGAAAATTCCATAAATGGAATTAACAAGGCCATTTTCAATGCCACTTATGGCATTAACACTTTCATAAATGGCCTTAAAAATGGCATGAATGGCCTTGAAGATTCCATAAGTGGCCTCAACAATGCCATAAATGGCATTAATGGCATCAGAAATTCCGTAAATAGGCATATTTCATTTAAAAAACACCCCTTAAATGTTTTTACCATAAAATCATGTGGTTTTACCAATTTCTGGCAAAAATATGTAAGGGCTTACATGTTTTTACCAAATTTCTTATGTGTTTTTACAAACAACCTATCAACATGTTTTACTTGAGTAATATAAGAGACACATTATAAAATGTATTATCATGGGAATCTGGCTAAATAGTTACCAAAAGCATCTGATTATAGGTAAACTGTCACAGGGGCTCTAATGAAAGTAAGAGTGGCCTGGCACTCAGGAATCAAGAACTCACTTGGAGGGCTCCAAACAAATAAAGGAATACAAGAATAAAAGGTAAAGACAAGTATGCCAAAGATAAAAGAAAAGGAAGCCAATGGCCGGGATAATAAGAAGCCAAAAGCCAAAGAGCCACCCAAATGAATCCTCAATTCACTCTTTCAACCTTCCAGAGAGAGCAATGGAATCAGTAAAGGATATGACCACCAATATCCACTGACAGGAGAAGAAGAAAAGGTGCAAATGACTGACTTGAGATTTTCAGTATTTACTTTAATAAGGTAAAAGGAAATAAGGATAAAAATAAATCCAATATATTAATTAACTGGGGAAAAAGTCCCCCAGTGATGAAAGGTGGCCAGTATATGTGAAAAACTGAGAGGCTGATCCAGGAAGGTTAATAATCCAGCTGTATTGTCTGAACTGGGTCAATACAGTTCTGGCCATCTTGAGAATTGAAACTGTGTGACTGGATTCCCACAGTGGAATATGAATTGGCTCAATCGGGCCAAGGCCATACAGGATGCTTGATTACTACCTGTATGGACCAATTGAGTTGTCCAAGGAATGCTGAATACTTGATGCCTTGACAATGATTTAAAAGATTGATAACCTCTGAAAATTTCCCTCATAATATTCCTGATGAGTAAAGGACAACCCAACCTCTGCAGGGCCAGGTGGTTGGGGTCCTTGAATGGTCTTCTGGTAGCTTCCAGGGAATTGCCAGACTGAATAGCTGAAACGTCCTTCTTCAAAAAATGGTGATGGACTTGGGACTTGATTTGGAACTACGTAATTGGGTTCTGAAAGTGTCACCATTGGATTTCTGAGCAAAAATTGTGCATAATGGTATATTATACCATATATGCACCACTCCTGGTCCTTGAGTATGGAGTGAATTGAAGAAAGGGAAGTCTTCCCCTGAACTGAAGGGGAATCCTTTCTTGGAGCTGATCTGGTAGTCTCTGATGGTTTCCAGAGGTCATGGACTGATTTATGGCCATTTGGGGTCAAAAACTGGCTCAGGTGGGCTGCTGAACTGCCCCCTTGGCCCCTTTTGGCCTCATTGGAACTGGGCCAAAAGGGGCCAAACCGTCCCATGGACCATGGGCTGTAGAGGCCGTAGGGGACCTAAATGGCCCAAACCCACTTAATATTAAGGGTTGTGCCAAGGGCCCTGGTGGTGGCTAGAGGGGCCATAGGCCCCTTAAAGACTGAGAGGACCCCCTAGGCCCAGAAACAAGGATAATGGCCCAGGGGTTGGTGAGGTGGGGAATTGGCCAATGAAGGCAGGATATGGCCTGAGGCCATAAATAAGGATTGGGGCCATATTTAGTCAGTGGAAAAGTGTTATGGACAAGAGGCCATAGAGCACCAAAAGGGGTACAGTTAGCCATAAAGATATTATATGGCCAATTGCCCATTACTTGGGTTCAGGTTGGAATTGCCGCAACACCCATTGAGGGGGGTGATTATTTGTGGTTGTGACATAAACATCAGAAGAAATATTTTAAGATTCTATTTATGAGGTTCCTCAATTATAAATTACTTTCCACATACTAATTCTTTTTGATCATTTTAATTAATTGTTGCATTTCAAAGAGATAAATACTTGCCCTTGATAAGCTGATTACACAAAAACATTTCTATACAATTTTGGAAAAATTATGTATATTAAAATTTGTTTTTCCTATTAATTTGACTTTTTTTATTCTGGTCAGAAAATTCAGAGAAATCCAAATTAATTTTCATTGCTATTAGTTCCTTGTTTTCAAATTACCTTATTGCAAAAGATGTCCCACTTAGAAATGTTTTAACCTTCATAAAAATCCCTCAATAACACCAGCATCACAGGGGCTCTTCAAAGTGAAGAGAGCCTGGCACTAAGTAAACTGGACCCACCTATGGAGGGCTTAAAGATGGAATAAGGTGGAATACACTTAAGAGTGTAATAAAGATAGAACTGCTAATGAAAGAAATATAAGAAAACAGCAACAAAAGAACAAAAGAGCCAACCACAAACAAATCTAAGTCCACTGTTTCAACCTGTCAGAAGGAAAGAGAAGGGTTAATAGGGATATGGCCACCACAGCTCTACTGAACAGGTGAGAAAAAGGCAAAGACCAACTTAAAACAAATAAATCTAATAACCAAAATAAGAGTAAGAATATTTATTGAATAATAAATCAAATATATTACTCAACTTGGGAAAAGTCCCCAGGGGGAGAAAGGGGGGCTGTTATATGTGAGAATCTACCAGCCCTGATCCAAAAGGTGAATGTTCTTGAGAGAAATCTTCATTTTAATTGATTTGGATAACACAGCCCCTGTATGGATGTACAGGGTATGTACAAGAGGTGTGGTGGAGTTGAGTGATCATACAGCTTCAGACTTGTGACTCCAAAACTTTATTTGGTGAATCCAGCCTGTACAAGTGTTGACAGGCGGTATTGATGAGCCAAGCTGTATGCATTTTTCAGCAAGAATATTTGCTGAAACAAATTACTGATACACATACTGGCTTTGCTGGTTTGATGAGCTTGAGTGGGGCTAAGATTAAATACCCTTACCCCTGAATAGTGGCTGTGACAGCTTCCCTCTCCTGAAACTTCTGGGCTCCTGAACACCATACCCTCCTGCCATTGTTGAGTGTCATCCCCAAATACCCACATTTTGTCCAAAACATTTTAGATTTAAATGTTTTCCCTCTTGATCATTATCCTGAAAATATTTCTTCTCATTCTCCTTGTTCTTTCTTCCTTTAATTAATTTTTTCCATAAATAAGTAAGTGATTTACATTTCTTGAGTTATTGCCCACCTTGAGCCTTTTTTCTACCGCAAATTAATGAGTGTTGGTGGCCATGGGATGAATTCCAGAATGGAGGCCACCATAATTTTCATATTGAAAAATGGTGGAGAATGGCTATATTAATGCCTACCCACCCCAAGAATTGGCCATAAAATCTTGAGGCCTCTTCCTGCACCAGATCCTTCAGTATGCATATCTAAAAGGGGTCTTGTCCCCATAATTATTGAATAAATGGTCCCAAATGGCCTTCTGAGGTCATTTGGGTACCCTGCGGTTCAATCCTGGTGCTTGCCATCCCATGGGAATTTTCTTAAAATATGGAAATGTGACCATTTTTTCCATTTCTGGCCGCTTTAGCCATTTTTGGGTTTTTACGGCCTGTGGGGAAAATTGAAGCTCCCCAGGACCATTTTGGCCCCCTGAGCCCAATTTTAAAGGGGCTTCCAGGGAACCAAGTTGGTCCATATAGCCTGGAGCTGCTGAGATCAGTCCAGGACCATAAAAGGGGGCCTCCCAAATGTTGAATAGGAGGTCCTGCCTTTCTGAATGGGGCCCCATATTGAGGAACTTGAGGGGTCCACAACTGGAGTATTGGCCCCAGAACCTTGATAAATTTCAGGACTTGATATGTATATCTGAATATCTTGACTCTTCTGCTTCCATACTATAGAAATGAGTTTGAAAATAATTGAAATAACTGATTCTTCCCCTTCTGTGCTACCACCTTCTGTTCTTTGTGGTTCTGGAAAATTCAGTCAGTTGGGGTTCCCTTTGTCAACAGATTCTTCAGGTCATTTTGATCCTTCCCGGACTTATGGGGGTACAAGGAAGTCAAAGGTCTTGTTCCTGCCTTTACTTAGTTCTTGAAGAAGGGCAAACAGTGCTTCCAAACCTATAGCGCCAGATATTCCAAGTGCCATCATTGTTTTGTTGGCAAACAACCTTGTCAAAATCCAGGGGCTCCACTTTCCAGAATCAGGTGGTATTTGTGGAACAACAAGGATGGGCTTTTTGGGAAAGAGTTCCAACTTTCTGATGCCCCTTCTCATTATGGTACTTGAGGCAATTCCAACTGTAAGTGTTGTGGTCTTCCTGGTTTGGTGTGATACCGATATTGCAAATTAATGACTGGATCCAGGAAGAGGGATGTGGCAAGGTTGACCAATGTTGGAAGGGCCATTGCCACTGGTGGTAGGCCGATTTATACCAGATCAGAGGTCCCCATTTCAAGAATTGATAGGCAATATGTGGTTAAGAGATTGAGAAGAATTGCAGATTCACCCACTTATCCCAATGCTGAAGATAGTGGTGAATGATGGTGAAGAGGTTGAGGTGGTACATCCTTCCATTGGCCACCAATCCATTACTTCACCTTCCCAACCTTCTTCCAAAAGATTTCAAAGTGAAATCATACCAAGTACCCCCAGGAACTTTCAGCCAGTCCTTTCCACAATTTCATCTTCAGTTTCTCCTCCTTCACCAAATCCATCTACTGCCAGGCCTGTCCTGGCTTCACCATTGAGGCCATCCCCCATTCCACAGCCCAGAAACTCTCCAATGGTCACCTCCAAGCAATGAAATCCAAGATGTTGTGGCCAGGTTTCTTATGATACTTGATAGGAATAGCAGGGAGGTAATTATGTATGCTAATGATAGAATGATCCCTGGTTCTGCTTTCAAAGAGATGGATTGTCAGCCTGTGACTCAAAGCCAGAGCACAAGCATGACAGCCAATATACCATAAATCAATGGTATAGCCAAGATACCACCAAAACATGGAGCTGAGCCAAATCAGCTCAAAAGGTATCAAAAGAAAGAGGAAACTCACCCCTTTCTGAAAATATAAGTCCCATCACCATAGGACAAGAAATAACAAAGTTATTCCTGCTCAAAGTTATTGCTGAGCATAAACCTTAATTTTCACCTCTCATCTAAAATCTAGAAGGAGAGGCTTAACCCCATCAAATGGGTACTCAAAATGAAGCTCTAAGCCAGGGCTATCCACTGGTACTAGCCAAACGGAGCTAGCACCAATATTACTGCAGTTATGGTCAATTTCAGGCCAAATAAGGGTGAACAAAACATTCACCTCTCATCTAACTTCTACAGTTTCAGTGTGGGATAGTTGAAGTGGGGTCTTTTTGGAAAGAGCACAATTAGGGCTATCTGATGGTGCCATACACTTCTTTATATCTCAACTATAACAGAAGCTATGAGGCAAACAAGCTCAATACAGCTTTTTGCCCAAACCACACCTATGTACAAAAAACCTTGTACATGGGATAACTTTGTCATATTTAATCATAGCCATACCAAATTGGGTATCATTGTGTAGAACCCATACAGGGCTATCCAATGAACCAACGTTGAGCATGATATCTCAAAAACTGACAGAGTTATGGCTATTTGAAAGTTATAATCCCACAATATGACCAATACAGCTGTATTATGACAGGATACAGTTGGACTCTGATTATGAGGTGTCAAACAGATGCTGAAGCTTATTTATACTTCAATACCTCATAATTAAGTCAAATACAGAGGTCCATACAGGTTCTGTACAGTTTCTGACGTGTCAGGAGCACCAGAATACATCTGTAAACTCCATTGGTGATAATTTTCACCCTGTATAGGGTAAAAATGACTACTTGTGGTTCTAAAACCACATTTAAACCCAATGATAGCCTGTATTGAGTGTATAGAACCACAAACCAGCCCACAGTAGTGAAACCTTTCACTCTGTGGTCGTGTGCAGAGGTAAACCACCTCCCACTACCCCAGAACAAGATAAAAGGAGGCTTTGCCTCACCAGGAAGCAAATCCAGCATCCTGTTCTTGATATTCTTATGTGGTATAACTTCTTAAAAAGAAAGTGGTACTGTTAGAATTTAACAGGTATACTTTAAGTTTAAGTATTGTAGGGTTTGCTATTGTAAACCAACAGGCAAACACTGCACCCAGGGCTATCAGCAGTACTCACCATCACTAAATTATTTTAGTATAGCCCTTTTCACTCATATTCTCACTTTAAATATCATCATTATTTTCGTGTCACACTCAGAATTATAGCTTTTATTATCATTCTGAAGCTATATCATAGAGTCACCCTGAAATTTTGGGGGCCTGGCCAGGTTTTTTACCTATTTTAAACAAAATTCTAGCTTGTTTTCACTATTTTTAGCTAATTTTCATGCCTTTTAAAGCTATTATATTTGTTTTCTTGCTTATTTTCACTTTTTTCAAACCATAAGAAGCCCTGAAGGGGATTTATTTCGTGGTTTTTCTCTATTGTGATTTTCTTTTACTCAAAAAAATATATTAAAAACATCAAAAAAAAAAAAAAAAAAAAATTGTATACATATCCTTTTTGAAAAAAATAATATTGTTTCATTTTTTGAAGAGTTATAAATATATAATTCATATTTATAAAATATTCTCTTTTTATAATAAAATAAAAACCATATTTTATTATTGTTTTTTTTTCATAATATATACAAAGTATATATTATTTGAATTTTTCTTGAAGAAAAACTCTGATAATTCATTTTTTCACCCAAATTGGCGTGAAAAATTGATTATTATCATTATTATTGATAATACCAATAATTATACTTCATAATAAAACAAAAACCATATTTTATTATTGTTTTTTTTCATAATATATACAAATTATATTATTTGAATTTTTCTTGAAGAAAAACTCTGATAATTCTTTTTTTCACCCAAATTGGCGTGAAAAATTGATTATTATCATTATTATTGATAATACCAATGATAATACTTCATAATAAAAGAAAACCATATTTTATTATTATTTTTTTCATAATATATACAAAGTATATATTATTTGAATTTTTCTTACAGAAAAACTCTGATAATTCATTTTTTCACCCAAATTGGCGTGAAAAATTGCTTATTATCATTATTATTGATAATTTCAATAATAAAGTACAAATCATATTTTATTATTGATCTTTTTTTCATAATATATACAAAGTATATATTGTTTGAATTTTTTTTACAGAAAAACTCTTATAATTCATTTTTTACCCAAATTGGCGTGAAAAATTGACTATTATCATTATTATTGATAATTTCAATAATAATACTTCATAATAAAATACAAACCATATCTTATTATTAATCTTTTTAATATATACAGATTATATATTGGGGAGAGTTGATTGATATTTATTATTGATATTTTGAATAATAACTTGTCCAAAGTGACTTATAAATTCCTAACAAAAGGATTCAATCAACTAGCTGAAACTCTCACTTTACAAATCAGAAATGATATCACCTCATTCCAAAGACTTTGGATTTCCAAGGGATTATTCCTTACAAAGAGAAACAACCATCAGTTGGAATAGAGGCCTGGAAAAGAGAGAAGTTGAAGTTGTTCAAAGTCATAATACATGGAAAAATGAACCTTTCTACACCTTCCAAGATGGGTTTCAACAGAAACCCTTCAGGAATGGCTTGCATAGAACAGTTTGTTCTAACCCATCAAATCTTCCAGGAACTTCTCCAATGGGGAATGGCAGACAGGGAATTCAAAACAGATTCCCACTACAAAGAACTTGTAGAAAGTATTCAGAAGATTTCCCTCAAAGAGATACTCTTCAAAGAACTTATCATAGACAAGAAATGGAACAAGAGCTAACACACTCTGACCCTTTCAGGCTCATGAGGACTGGTAACCCAACCAGACTCCCTAGTGGCTTCACACCACTCAGGCACCAGCAGATCAGTGACCAAGAGGCACTATACTTTCCAATCCAAGATAGAATCCAGGAGAGGAAGAGGATCATAAGGCAAGAACAAGACTTCTTTCAACCAGAGGCTGAAAGAGTCAGATCCTATGATCCAGAAATTGTTGGACCTGTTGCAAGAAGTACAAAGAAAAAACAAACAGCTGTAAATACTTCTAATGCACCTAGCAGCCCTTTGATAAGGAATGATATCTCCACTCAGATTAAACACAATGTTGTGATACCTGAGAGTACCATAAGTAGTAATACTCTATGGTTACAATTTTCCCAATTTGTAGAACAGACTCAAAGAAAGTTTTAAAGACTCCATGAAAGTATTTCAAGTTTACAAGAGGTTTGTACCTTACAAACTAAAACTATTCATACTCTTCAAGAGGACTATATTGAATTGTATAAAGCCTCAGAAGATTCCAAAAGAAGACTAAATCAAGTCTTGGAGGAGCAAAATCACTGCAAAAGGGAAAGGGAATACCTGGATCAAGATATTGACAAATTGTTCAATTTCTGCCAAAAAATGAACCCCCAAACACAAGGGCATGTTTCTGGAAGCACCCCATACCACCAGGAAGACATCAAACCAGATTATTTATTGGTGAATAAGGCAAGGTCTCCATCAAAATACCAGGATGCAGATAATATGTCTAATACTGAAAAGGAAGCCTTGAAACAGCTTCCTGAGGCCTCAAGCTGACCCAAACTCTCTGGAACTGGAGAGTATGATCATATGGAACTCATAGATTATATTGATGGACTCTTCACTGATGTACCAAGTATACCAGATTACTGGATTACTGCCAGATTAAATACAGCTTTTAAAGCACATGCTAGTATTTGGTACACACAAATGAAAGAAATCCATGGCAGAAGAAACTGGCCATGGTGGAGGAGCCAAATAATCCAAAAGTACAGAAATGATACATGGATTGTCAGCCTGTGACTCAAAACCAGAGCACAAGCATGACAGCCAAAATACCATAAATCAATGGTATAGCCAAGATACCACCAAAACATGGAGCTGAGCCAAATTAGCTCAAAAGGTATCAAAGGATAGAGGAAACTTACCTCTTTCTGAAAATATAAGTCCCATCACCATAGGACAAGAAATAACAAAGTTATTCCTGCTCAAAGTCATTGCTGAGCATAAACCTTAATTTTCACCTCTCATCTAAAATCTAGAAGGAGAGGCTTAAACCCATCAAATGGGTATTCAAAATGAAGCTCTAAGCCAGGGCTATCCAATGGTACCAGCCAAACTGAGCTAGCACCAGTATTACTGGAGTTATGGTCAATTTCAGGCCAAATAAGGGTGAACAAAACATTCACCTCTCATCTAACTTCTACAGTTTTAGTGTGGGATACCTGAAGTGGGGTATCTTTGGAAAGAGCACAATCAGGGCTATCTGATGGTGCCATCCACTTCTTCATATCTCAACTACAACAGAAGCTATGAGGCAAACAAGCTCAATACAGCTTTTTGCCCAAACCACGCCTAGGTACAAAAAACCTTGTACATGGGATAACTTTGCCATATTTCATGATAACCATACCAAATTGGTTACCATTGTGTAGAGCTCATACAGGGCTATCCAATGAACCAATTTTGAGGTTGATATCTCAAACACTGACAGAGGTATGGTTGGTTTAAGGTCAAAATCCCACCTGCTGTCATATACAGCCTTACCATGGGATAATATCCCATAATCATGAATATGAGGTGTCAAATAGAGGAAGAAGCGTGTTTTTACTTCAATACCTCATATGTCAGTCAATACTGGGGTCCCATACAGCTTCTGTACAGCATTCTATGCGCCATACACGTCAGAATCAGGCTGTGAGGTCCCCAGATGAAAATTTTCACCCTGTATTGGTGAAAACTGCCCAGATGTGGTTTCAAAACCACATCTGAGCCCAATACAGGGTATACAGGCTGTTTGAAAACCACAAGCCTGTCCTGGAGAGTGAAAAATCTTCACTTCCTCTACGTGGAAAGGTCTAGCAGCCTTTCCACCCCAATTTCAGGATAAAAGGAGGGCTTTTCACAGCCAAATTCATTTCCTCATCCTGCTCTTGAATAAACTACGTAGTAAACTGTCAAAAGCAGTTTTACTCTTGGTTAATAATCAGGTATAATTATAATTTTAATTATTGTAGTCTTTTATTATTGTAACCCAACAGATAAAGCTGCACCCAGGGCTTTCAGCAGCGCTCACCACCACTATATCTCTATAGTAAAGCCCTTAAAATCTTAATTTAATCATCTAGTATCAACTTAATTATCTTTTAAAACAATTTTTACCGTGTCACAGTCATAGTTTTAGCTGTAAATAGCCTTAATACTTCTTCAACATAGACTCATCCTGACATTTTGGGGGCCTGGCCGTGTTTTAAATCTTTTTTTGGACCTTATAAGTAAGTCTTTTCTCTTTTTATGAATTATTAACAAGTGTTTTATCCTTTTCTAGGCATAATTTCTCTATCAAAAAATATATTTTATATATTTTTATCCTTTTCTTTATATATACTCATATTATAAGAGTATTATTCATGTGGTTAATACCCACTAAAAATAACTATTTTTGGCATGTTTTGTATATAAAAACACATAAGCCATCAATAAGTCCTATATTCTTGACTGAATAAGGACACCTCTGACTGAAACACCATCAGTTGAGGCGTGGTTAAGTGTATTGTTAACTCAATAACACTTATACAAAGCCACTTGTACAGAATACACTTGAAAACCACAAGTGTATTTGTGGGATACTGGCACACAAACAGTGTGACAGGGTACCAAAAGCTGTAATTCTGACGTGGAATTGTTGACTCAATTACATTGTCATTATACAGGGCACATTGTAGTAACATACAAGCCCAAAGGCCAATCTTAGACATGCAAAACCAGCATTTTTGAGAAGTCTTAATTGACATAAGCCCTCTTTTTCCTGCCTTGATTTCAGTGGAAGAAAATTACATCCCACTTGAGACCCAGTCACAGGCCAACACACCAGTGACACCCTCAGAGCCAGAGGGCAGCAAGGGAAAAGGAAAGAGGCACAGTGAAGGTCTCATTACAGCCAAAAAGTGGACACCCATAGCCACTCAGAGGAGTAGAAAACCACAAAACTCTGCTTCAATACAAGGTAAACCAACCTTAACCACTTGTACAGGAAAGATTACAATTATTAACCCAGTTGTAACTTCCAAAGGCAAACTGCCCAAGTCAGCAGACAATAAATTTGTACAAGGCACAGTCAAAGGTAAATACCCTAAGAACATAACGTTTTTGACTGCTTGCAAACACTGATATGTCCCCTGCATACCTCAGAGACCTTGGCTTCCAAAGGAACCAGCCAGAGGACAGAGAAGGATTGTCCAGAACCAGAAGACCAGGAAGAGGACACCTTGGACACAGTGGTCGATGGCAAAACAATGAGGGAGATAATATCAACCTTGCCATTCACACTCCAATTCAACAGAAACCTCAAACCAGAGGAGTGGAAGGATATGGATCAAGTTCTTCAGATCCACCAACTCCTCAAAGATTTATTTCAATGGAGCATGGACAACAAGAGGTTCAACCTAGCAACTCACTGGGCAGAACTTGGATCAAGTTGCCAGAAGATCTGTCTCAAAGAGATAGACTTCAAAGACCTTATGTAAATCACCAAAGGTTGGAATCCTACCAGGCAGCACAGACTCCTGGAGGCAAGGGCACAGAGGATAAGGGAGAATCAAGCCACTATCCAAGCAATAGAAGAACAATTAACCCAGACAGGGCCTACTCAGATTCCTTCAGGTTCACAAGGAGCAGGCCAAATCAGCTCTCCAGTGGCTTCACACCATTCAAAAACCAGCAGATCAGTGGCCAAGAGTCACCATTCTTCACAATTCCAGGAAGTTTCCAGGAGAAGACAAGGCAACAAGGGCAAGAACAAAGCCTCCTTCAACCAGAGGAGGAAAGAGTCAGACCCCATGATCCAGAAGCTGTTAGATTTGGTAAAAGAAGTACACAAGAACCAGAAGTAGTTGTAAACCACTCTATAATCAGTAGTCCTAGTAATAGAAACATTACCCCCACTCAGACTGAAAATAACATTGTCACATCTGAGAGTAACATCAACAGTGATACACTGTGGTTACAAATGTCCCAATATGCTGAACAATCTGCAAAGCAGTTTGCAGAAATTAAAGCTAGCCAAGAGAGGATGAGACAAACTCAAGCCTCCTTGGAACAACTAGTTAAGAATCATCAGGAAGGATATGCTCAACTGAGCAAAGCCTCTGAAAAAACCAACAAAAGACTGAATATAGTCTTTGAAGAACAACACCACAGCCAAGGGACAGGGAGTGTCTGGATCAAGACATTAACAAACTGTTTAATGCCTATCATAGCTTGAAGCCTCAACCCCAAGGCCAAGCTATGGAGAATCCATATCAACCAGATGCCATGTTGTTGAATAAGCCAAGATCTCCATCACAATACCAGGATGAAGATTGCATGTCTTATTCAGAGAAGGAAGCCTTGAAACAGCTTCCTGAGGCCTCACGCTGGCCCAAATTCTCTGGATCAGGAGAATAGGATCATATGGAGCTCATAGATTATATTGATGGACTCTTCATTGATGTAACAAGCATACCAGACTACTGGATTACTGCTAGATTGAATACTGCATTTAAAGGTCATGCAAGTATATGGTACACAGAAATGAAGGAAATCCATGGCAGAAGAAACTGGCCATGGTGGAAGAGTCAAATAATCCAAAAGTACAGTAATGGAACTTGGATATGGCAAAAGACCATGTCATTTGAAAATGACAAATACTCTGTGGACAAAGATCCATATGAGTGGTGTCTTAGACAGTCTAAAAGACTCAAAGCCATTGATCCTCAGATGAACATCCAAATGAGGAATCACAAACTCCTGACACAACTGCCAGGAGAACTAGAGCATGCAGTAAAATGCAGGTGCAACCAGAATTGCACTCTAGATGACATAGCCAACACCTTACAAGACATAAGGAAGAGGACTAATATAGGGAAATTCACCCCATATAGAAAAAGTAGTTTCAAAGAGAAACAACCACTCAGGGTAGAGTTTAAAGACAAACCCATAGAAAGAGCAGCAGAAGTGGCTAAGAAGAAGAATTCTTGTCACAATTGTGCTTCAAAAGACCACTATGCCAACAACTGCCCAAAGGCAAAGAAAAAAGTCTATGCCATAGAGAAAGTCCCTGAGGAAGAACCTCCAACAGAGGATTCTGATTCAGACTCTATGGGTGATGCCATCAGAGAACCACCTGAGGAAGATCAAGACCCAATAGAGGAATTTCTAGTGGAATACCAAGAAGAAACCCCACTGGAAATCCAGGACATACAGTTGGAAGCAGGCAAGCCACAGGAAACTGCTAACAAGAACTTGTGCAAACACACACAAGATGCACAAACATTCCTGGTTACACCAACCAAAGGAATGGCATATATACATGGAACAGCCACAAAAATGACTGTTTGTATTGACAATACTCAGCATCCACTAATCATTGATAGTGGAGCACACTGCTCCATAGTGGCCAGAAACTATCTGGATACCCACTTCTCAAACTGGGAAAAACAGCTCTTGCCCACTAAGGCAAAGAACTTTAAAAGTGCATCAGGGAAGATGACTTCCATTGGGACAATTATCAAAGAGATAATTATACCCCACAGGAAGGGTAATATCAGACTCAATCCAGAGTTTGTAGTGCTTAATGATGCCCACATCCAAGGGTTTTTACTGGGAACAGATTACCAGAGGATGTATGGCATAGATATTTACAACAGTAAAAATAGGCACATTACCATAGGTACTAACAAGGAAAAGAAATTTTCACTTGACATATACCAGATATCTTCTCAGGATCCACTGGAAGAACTTCTGAAGGAATTCAGAGAGGGACAGTTTAGCACTACCGTCACCAGTAAACAAAAACTAAGTTTACTGAAGATGCTGAGAAAGAACAGACCAGCATTTACCATTGGTGAAGAACCATTAGGCAAGATCAAAGGCCATGATATAGAACTATATCTGGATGTGGAAAGGCCTTATCCACCCATGCTGAGGAGACCTCCTTATCCAGCAAGCCTGGAAACCAGGAAAGAAATTGAGAAACACATCAATGAACTCCTGGATATGGATGTCATCAGGAAGATTGGACATAATGAAATAGTGGAAATCACCACTCCTGTCCTAATCACTTGGCATGATGGCAAATCTAGATTGTGTGGAGACTTCAGAGCACTGAATAACTACACAAAATCAGACAGGTACCCTATATCAAGGATACCTCATGCCTTGGATAAGCTAGCCAAAGCCAAATTCATAACCAAGATGGATTGTATGAAAGGCTTCCACCAAAATGGAGTTAAACCAAACTCCATGAAATTACTCAGAATAATATGCCATATGGGCATATATGAGTACACCAGAATGCCATTTGGCATCAAGAGTGCACCAGCCCACTTCCAAAGGATGATGGACACCATATTTCAAGAGGAAATAATGGAAGAATGGATGGTGGTATATATTGATGATATCATTATATACTCAGAGACATGGGAAGACCATGTACAATACATAGACAGAGTTCTAAGTAAATATATACCCATCAATCTGAAAATTTCACTCAAAAAGTGTAATTTTGGCCAACAAGAGCTACTAGCTCTAGGACATAAAGTCTCAGGTCTTAGTCTGGCAATTGACCAGAACAAAGTAGCAGCAGTACTGCAAAAGCCAGTACCAAAGAACATCAAAGAGATGCAATCTTTCCTTGGGTTTGCTAGCTACTATAGAAACCATATCAAACATTTTGCACACATAACTAGTAGTTTATACAAGTTATGTTCAAAAGATGTAGTTTTTGGAATAACAAAGGAGAGGAGGGATGCATATGAGAGAATCAAATATGAACTCACCAATGCACCAGTGCTCATCTTACCTGACTTTGAACTACCATTCAAGTTATATATAGATGCAGCATGCAGCCAAGGCTTAGGAGCAGCCCTTCACCAAAGACAAATTGTGGATGGTGAACCAAGAGAGGGTGTAATATGTTACATCTCTAGGCAACTGAAAGATTCAGAAGCTAGGTATGGGGCCACCCAGACTGAATGTCTATGTCTAGTCTGAGCTCTAGAAAAACTCCATTATTATTTGGAGGGTGCAGTCTTTGAAGTCTACACAGACTGCACGGCCTTAAAGTCTTTACTAAACATGAAGACTACTAATAGACATATGCTGAGATAGCAAATAGCTATCCAGGAGTATAGAGGGAACATGACCATCATATACAAGGAAGGTAAAAGCCATACCAATGCAGATGGCCTCAGCAGATGGCCACTGGACAATGTCAGGAGCAATCCAGCTTATGACCCAGAAGTTGCAGTCAAAGTCCCTATCCATTTCATGGAAATAGATAGGAGGAAGAAATTCAGATTTTCTGAATGGGCACCAGGAAATGGTACCCTTGACAGTGGAAACACTGATTCAGAAGGAACAGACACTCCCATACTGGGAATAAGCTCCTCAGAACTGCACAATGAATTCTTCAGTGCAGTACAGAAGTCTTATGCCAAACACAAACCATGTAGCATACTACTCCAACTCCTTAAACAAAAGTACAGGAGCCCAGAACTGGAAACCCAGCTGGAAGAACCCTGGTTGAGGGCCTATAAGGACAATAAGTTTTTTCTTATAGATGGCCTGCTCTACCCCAGAGAAAAGCACACAAGTGCACTCACAGTGGTAGACAGAGACCACATCTCATTGATCCTACAGGAATGCCACGACTGCCCCTACATGGGACACATGAGTGAAGACAGGACCAGAGAGAGGGTAGCAAGCACAGGTTGGTGGCCCAAGTGGGAACAAGAGTTGAGTGAATACATCAACACTTGTGAAAGATGCCAAAAGGCAAATAGGAAACATGGGAAGAAGTATGGGTTACTTCAACACATAGAAGAACCCAAACACCCATGGGAAACCATCAACATGGACTGGGTTACAGGACTTGTCCCAGGAGGCAAAGAAAACTACAATGCCTGTTTGATCATAGTTGATAGGTTCAGCAAGAGCATGAGGTGTCTACCATGCCATAAAGAAGACACAGCCATGGATACTGCTCTGTTGTTTTGGAATAACATAATATCCACCTGTGGAGTCCCTAAGATCATCATTAGTGATAGGGACACAAAATTCACATCTGAATTCTGGACTAACTTATATGACATGCTTGGCACCAAACTTGCTTTTTCCACAGCTTACCATCCACAAACAGATGGCCTAGCTGAAAGGATGATCCAAACAATGGAGGACATCCTCAGAAGATTCTGTGCCTATGGCATGGAATACAAGGACCATGAGGGATACACCCATGATTGGGTTACCCTCTTACCAGCAGTCCAACTGGCTTATAATACAAGCCAGCACTCCACCACAGGTAAAACACCTGCACTGGTGGAGAAAGGGTGTAATCCCCTGTTACCTGTGGATCACTTGAAGAAAAATCTTCTAACCATCCACCCCACAGCCAAAGACTTCCATGATATGTGGAAGAAAGCCCGTAACACTTCTGCCAAATGAATAGCTGAGGCCAAAGAGTATAACCAGCAGAGGTGGGACAAATCACATATGGAACCTGACTTTAAGGAAGGGGACCAGGTGTTAATGTCTACACTGAACTTTAACAATCTCAAGGGACCCAAGAAAATGAGAGACTCATTTGTAGGGCCCTTCACTATCATTAAGTTGATTAGGAAGAATGCAGTAGAGGTCAAGCTCACTGAGGAGTTTTCCAGGAAACACGCAGTCTTTCCAGTGAGTTTGGTCAAACCATACTTCCAGACAGAGGAGGATAAATTCCCCCCAGGAGAAAGAATCCCACACCACAAGAGATAGTGGAAGTGGAGGACTCCCCTGGACCTGTGAGTAAGATCATCAGGGCCAGGAAGATCAGACTCAATGGGAAGGATCAGAGACAATACCTAGTCAGATTCAAGAACCAGACAGCAGATAAAGACAAATGGTTGGCAGAAGAAGCCATACCAGATGGGAACCTTCATTTAAGGGGATTCAGAGCCTCTAGGAGGACTGAACAGTCTCATCAATGATGAGCCTTTTTTATAGGGAGGGTATGTCAGCCTGTGACTCAAAACCAGAGCACAAGCATGACAGCCAAAATACCATAAATCAATGGTATAGCCAAGATACCACCAAAACATGGAGCTGAGCCAAATTAGCTCAAAAGGTATCAAAAGATAGAGGAAACGTACCTCTTTCTGAAAATATAAGTCCCATCACCATAGGACAAGAAATAACAAAGTTATTCCTGCTCAAAGTCATTGCTGAGCATAAACCTTAATTTTCACCTCTCATCTAAAATCTAGAAGGAGAGGCTTAACCCCATCAAATGGGTATTCAAAATGAAGCTCTAAGCCAGGGCTATCCAATGGTACCAGCCAAGCTCAGCTGGAACCAATATTACTGGAGTTATGGTCAATTTCAGGCCAAATAAGGGTGAACAAAACATTCACCTCTCATCTAACTTCTACAGCTTTAGTGTGGGATAGTTGAAGTGGGGTCTTTTTAGAAAGAGCACAATCAGGGCTATCTGATGGTGCCATCCATTTCTTCATATCTCAACCATAACAGAAGTTATGAGGCAAACAAGCTCAATACAGCTTTTTGCCCAAACCACGCCTATGTACAAAAAACCTTGTACATGGGATAACTTTGTCATATTTAATGATAACCATACCAAATTGGGTATCATTGTGTAGAGCCCATACAGGGATATCCAATGAGCCAACGTTGAGCATGATAATTCAAAAACTGACAGAGGTATGGCTATTTGAAAGTTATAATCCCACAATATAACCAATACAGCTGTAATATGACAGGATACAGTTGTACTCTGATTATGAGGTGTCAAACAGACGCTGAAGCTTATTTATACTTCAATACCTCATAATTAAGTCAAATACAGAGGTCCATACAGGTTCTGTACAGTTTCTGACGTGTCAGGAGCACCAGAATACATCTGTAAACTCCATTGGTGATAATTTTCACCCTGTATAGGGTAAAAATGACTACTTGTGGTTCTAAAACCACATTTAAACCCAATGATAGCCTGTATTGAGTGTATAGAACCACAAACCAGCCCACAGTAGTGAAACGTTTCTCTCTGTGGTCGTGTGCAGAGGTAAACCACCTCCCACTACCCCAGAACAAGATAAAAGGAGGCTTTGCCTCACCAGGAAGCAAATCCAGCATCCTGTTCTTGATATTCTTACGTTGTATAGCTTCTTAAAAAGGAAGTGGTACTCCTAGAATTTAACAGGTATACTTTAAGTTTAAGTATTGTAGGTTTTGCTATTGTAAACCAACAGGCAAACACTGCACCCAGGGCTATCAGCAGTACTCACCATCACTAAATTATTTTAGTATAGCCCTTTTCACTCATATTCTCACTCTAAATATCATCATTATTTTCGTGTCACACTCAGAGTTATAGCTTTTATTATCATTCTGAAGCTATATCATAGAGTCACCCTGACATGGCTTCTGAATTTGTATGGTATGGAGATGAGTTGATAAATGATTTCCAGAGAAAATTTGATGATTTGGGTATAGATAGCTAGTTTGTTGGATTTTTTTGTGTTTGATTTGTCTTTTATACCCATTCTTATTGATAAAAAAATAAAAATGGAACCTCCCAATACATGATATGGGAGGGGATGCTGCTTCTTGATCAAGAAATAATAAATGAAGCAAGAATTATACAAGTAAAAGAAAGAAAATGAAAATTAAGAGAGAAAAGAGAGTAAAGAAAAAGAAAAAAAGAAACTTCTGAGAGCTGCCCTTCCTGTAGTGAGCTGCTTGATTTTGGCCATAATCTTCCTGAAAGATAAAACCAAGCATCTTGTTCTCACAGAGTGACCAAGGTGCTGCTTTACAAGAAGTAGAATCCCTCAGAGATGCATAACAGGAGATGGAACTTACTTTCATGACTTCCACTTCCCACCAAGCACAATAAAATAACAGAAAAAATTTGACATAAATGACTTTGAGCTAAGGAATTTCTTGAATGATGACAATGGCATAATGAAGCAACAAAACAGAGAAAAAGGAATATCACCATATCTTCATGAAAGGTCCAAATTGGAGGGTATTGATGTTTCAGGGTCTTCAGAATCTGTCCAAACAATTGACAAGTGCTCACAAAGTGGCCAAGGTGATGCTTACAGCAAATTTAGGTAGAATAACCCCTTAAAGGTGCATGCCAGGAGAGGAACTTACTTTCATAACTTCTACTCCCCACCAAGAGCCATAAATCAAACTCTTGAGGTATTTGGGTCAGGCTTGTAAGGGTAAAAAGTGTGGAAATCCTTGGAAAGGTCTGGTAAGTTTTTAAGGTTGGAAGCTGGCTCCCAAGTTGTTCTTTCTGGGTATTCACTGAATACTTTAACTCTACAAGGTACCATAATTTACCTCTCTTGAGTTTTGAGTCCAGAGCCTTAGACACTTCCCATTACTCCCGCTCCTCCACTAGAAATGGTGGTGGTGTAAATTGATGTTGGTTTGGGATAGTTGATTGCTTGAATGGTTCTAATAAGGACACATGGAATACAGGGTGAGCTGAATTCTATTGTTGAGGAAACTTGAGGTGATAAGCATGGCTAACAATCTTCTTAAAGACTTCAAAGGGTCCCAGCCATCTTTCTGAAAGCTTTTTGGTTGATCTTGTAGTCTTGATATTCTTTGAGGCTAGCCATACTTTGTCCCCAGGTTGGAAATCAAGTGGAATTGTCCTATTTCTATCTGCATAATTCTTAAAATGCCTTATTTCTGACTCTAACTCTTCATTGGCTACTTGCTTTACTGATTGGAGTTTTGTTGCTAAATTTCCAGTAGATGTGTCTTCAGGAATGTGAATTGAACCAAAACTGGGATTTCTTCCATAAATGGTGAAGAAAGGTGATTGATTTTTTTATTAATGTTCTTCATTATTATAGGAAAATTCAGCCAGAGGGATCCAGATGTGACAGTCATCTTGATGGAAACTCACATACATCCAAAGATACTGTTATTGAATCTGATTTACCCTCTCTGTCGGTCAATCTGCTTCAGGATGGAAAGCAGTTGAAAGATCTCTTGATATCTTGAGCTGTGGACATAATTGGGTCCAAAATGATGAAACAAAAGAGGATTATATATCACTAACAATACTGATTGGAAGGCCATTCTTGGAAAAGAAATGAATGAAGAAGATTTGAGCTAGGTCTGAGGCAGTAGTAGTTGAATAAGCTGGAATACATATTTCCATTTTTGAGAATCTGTCCACAGCTACTAAAATTGAGTCAAGGCTGTTGGACAATGGAAATTGGGTGATAAGGTCCCTTGATAGTGGGTTCCAAGCACAATATGGAATCCAAAGAGGCTTGAGTAATCCAAACTTTATATGATTAATATTCATGTTTCTTGAACATTTCTGACATGAGGACACATAGTCCTTCATGACTTTATTCATGCCAGCCCAATAAAAATCTCTCTTGATGAGCTTGAGGGTCTTCTCCTAGCCAGGATGACCAGCCAAAAGTGAGTCATGATGCGTTTGAAGAATAGCCAATTGAATTTTGTGATTGCATGGAATGAATACTCTATCTTTGAATAATAACAATTTGGCTTGAGGTTCAAGAGAATAATCTGAGACTGATTCACCTCTTGCTAGATTCTTGAGTACTTCTTTATAATTGTTGTCTTGCCATACTTCTTTTTGAATTTGGTTAATTAAGTCTGAGAAAATTTCTACCTTGCTTCTTTAATTTCATCTTTCTTAAGGACTTGATGGAGCTTTTGAGGTTTATTGCTGATGAAGTCAACCTCCCTCTCCGGGTATATGTCTTCACAACATGACAAGGCATCTGGTAAAGTGGCCAGCCTGCCTGGGCAGTAAGTGATGGTAAAATAAAAACTCAGAGAGAAATTCTGCCCAATGGGATTGAAGAGAAGTAAGTACTTTGGAAGACATTAATTATTCAAGAGAAGAATTGTCTGTCAAGACTTCAAAGGAATGCAAAAGAGAAAGAAGAAAAGCTCTCCTGCACTTGAGACCCCAAACTATGCCAAGGAGGTTTTGTCATGAATAAATAGCTGGGGTCAGCTGGGAGGTGGTTGTGACTATAAAATGAAATGGGATTCTTTCCTGAGTCATTCACCTGAATCAGTACAGAACCCAAGACATAATCAGAAGCATGAGTTTCCACAATAGTTGGTAAAGAAGGATTGAAATGAGGAAGGATAGGAGAGTTGGTGAATGCTTCATTGATTAATTAAAACTGACTAAGAGATTCCTCATGGAAGATAAAGGGAGAATCATTTTTAAGAAGGGAAGTGAGAGAAGTGATTTTTTGGAGTAATTTTTAATGAGAAGAATGATAGAGATTGGCAAAGCCAAGGAATGATTGAAGAGCCTTGATCTTCTTGGGATGAGGCCAATTGAGGATTTTTTGAGCTTTTGAAGAATCAATCTTGAGGGCATCTATTGAAACAGAATAGCCCAAGTATTCCACACTTGAGGCATGGAATACACACTTGGAGGCTTTAGCACACAAATTATTGTCCCTCATTCTTTGGAGGACAGAGGACACATGTTTGACATTTTCCTCCTGAGAACCAGAAAAGACCATGATATCATGTGAGTAGAATAAAACAAAAATTTACAAAAAATCTTCAAAGATATCATTAACAGGATTATGGAATGAAGCAGGAGTAATGGTTAATCCAAATGGCATACCCAAGTACTCATAAATACCATGCTTGGTGCTAAAGGCAGTTAAATGTTAACCCCCCTCTTCAATTCTCAGGAGACTATGAGGACCACCCAGATCTATCTTGGAGAAGATAGTGGAACCTTTGAATATAGTAAGAAGACAGTTCATAGGAGGGACAATATACCTTTTCTTCCTAGTGACAGAATTGAGTTTGGGGTAGTAAACACAAAAATGGAGGCCACCATCGTTTTTCTCAATGAAAAGGAAAGTTTATCCTATTGAAACCTTCCTCTAAGTTTTCTGGAATATAGGCCTGCAGTTTTTCTGACTCATGATTTGATAAAGAGTAGATAATACCAACTGGAGTTAGAAGACCCTCCAGTTCAATATGATGATCACAGGCATGGTGTGGAGGAAGTTTCTCTTCTTTCACCTTAGAGAATACATCCAAATAATTTTGGTAAGCAGGAGGGACTACCATCAACACAGTTTCAATTTCTTCTGGCTCTTCCTCCTCATCCCACTGCTCCTCCAAGGATGCATTAAAGGATAAAGGAGGAAGGTCCATATCCCCTTGAAAGAGATGAAGTGAAGATATAGCAACATATTCTCAAAAATCTTTTATCTCTTTGAAGACTTCATATCTTGATGGAAGTAATGACTGAGAGGTCATGATGGAAGGGATATGGACAAAAGAAGGAATGGAAGGTGTCTTAAGTTGACCAAAAAGAGAAAAACTGTTGACAGCAGTGGTGAAGTCATTAATAGTAGAAGAAAAAATACCACCAGAATTCTTATTACTAGAATCATAGGTGATCACTCTATTTTGTAAATGAATAATGGGATTAAAGTGGTGATGGAAATCATAGCCCAAAATCCGGTCTTCTCCCTTGGGTGAATCTATGATAAAAAATGACCATTCAAAGCTTGGGAAAGAAGGCAAGTCAACAACCCACTTGGTATAATGGGTGATGAACAAGGGAGTGGATTCATTGGAATCCAAAATGGAAAGAGGAATATTTTCACGGAGCTCTAACATGATCAATGGGTACTTGTGAACAAAGGTCTTTGCAATAAAGGGGCTTGTAGCACCAGAATCAATTAGAATACTATAAAAAATATTAGAGAAAGAAGAAAAAAGGAGAAATATTACAGATTTCTTGACACTGGTATTCAGAGTGCACCATTGTACTCTTGAAAGGAATAAGTGAGAACCTTTGAACACATCATGATTTCCACTGAAGTTTTCCCCTGCTTGCTAGGGAAGCCTCTTTATGACCCTGGCCTATTTTTAGGCCTCTTGGAGCATTTTTCTATTGGGTGCTTTCCACCACAATAAGTGAATAAGCCTTCTTCAATCCTCCTCTGCTTTTCAAAACAGATTGATTTATTGTGCTTATTGAGGAGAGAAGCACAAGGTGTATCCTTTGAGACTTGAAAGTTCTTTCCCTTCTTTCTCTCCTTGTGATGAGGCTTCATGGAAGATGAATCTTGAGGAGTCCTGAAAGAATTGGATACAATGACTGGAGGATTCTTCTCCTGATGACTACCCTTTTCCTTCTGCCTTTCATGATACCTGGTATCTAATTCAAAAGTAATACCCATTAATTTTTGAAGGCTATCAAAATTACGCGGGTGAGAAGCCAACTGGTCCAAACGCCTTGAAGCTAATCCTCTTCTATAAAGATGAATATAATCCCTTTCTCCCCAATCTCCAATTATTGACAATAAGCTTCTAAAATCATCAATGTACAAGGATACATGAACACTTTAGTTCATCCTGAGGTTGTCCAACTCTTGTTAAGCTTTCCTGACTTCATTGAGATTACCAAACAGGGTGAATATCTGGTCTTAAAACAACTGCCAGCTATTGAGAAGGTAGGATGGGTCTTCATTGGAGATATTTGAGAGGTATGGTTCAATCCATTTTCCAGATCTACCAGTGAGAAAAGAAGTTGAGTAAAGAACCCTCTTCCTATCAGAGAAAAGGTTTTCTGGGCAATTATGGAAGATTAATTGACAGCATTGGATAAATTCTCTCTGCTTATGGGCTTAAGTACCATCAAACATATCAGGGGCCTTCATTGATGGAGTATTAAATTCTGAAGCTCTTGAATTGTCCCTGGGGCAGCTGCTTTAGTGAGCTGTCTAATTAATTGAGTCATCTGCTCCATCATCTTGAGAGACAAGAGGTTTATTAAAACAGGCTAGATTTGGAGTTTAACAAGCCTCATCGGCACATGCCAAGGAAGTTGCCACTTTAGTTTCCTCAGCATCTTCCTCTTCCACAGACTCCTTCCCCTAATCTGCTTATAGGCCCTTGAGAAATACCAGGATAGCCACCCAATAAGCCAGAGAATGATCTTGATCTTCTTGATTTTATACCTCCTGTTCTTTAGGGTGCTTCTCCTTCCATTGGGGGTTTTCTGTCCAAATTTTCACTCATTTGATGAACTGAGGGTGTGAAGTCAATAGGAGTCCTTGCTTTAGGAGTGAGAACAGCTTGATTTATTTGGGATCTTGTATTCTTGGCTGGTGGGCTATGCTGAACAGGCATTATTGAAGAATAAGGAAATAAACTTGATGATACTTTGAGAATAAAAACTAAGGCTTTACCAGATAAAATAAATGGTAATTCTCAATGAAACTTGAGGAATCAATCAACAGTCTTGAGCTCAAATGAATGTGAATAAATCTTGAGGAGCTCAACAGTCAATCAAAATCAATCCAATTCAACAAAATCCTTAATATGAATAAATTATCCCAATCAATCCCATTTAAATAACCAATTAATATAAACTTAATAGACCTGAATAAGACAAAGAAAGAAAATTTGAAAGCAATTATGAATTAAGATAGAGTGAATTGGTCATCTGAATTAAGAAATGAAAAAGAGTCAATTTTCACATGAATAAAATGGATGAGATCAAAATTTATGGAGATATCATCAAAGAAGAAAGAGATCATAATTGATAAATGAGATAAATGAGTTTTGAAATAATGAAAAGAAAGAAGCAATTGTGAGTTAATTAATATAATGTCACAGGGGCTCTTCAAAGTGAAGAGGGCCTGGCACTCACTTATGGAGGGCTCAAGGATGGAATAAGATTGAGTACACTTAAGAATGTAATAAAGATAGAGTTGCTAATATAATAAACATAAGAAAGAAGAAAAAAAATAATAGTAAAGAATAAAAGAGCTTACCACAAACAAGTCCAAGTCCAATTTTTCAACCTTCCAGAAAGAAAGAGAAGGGTTAATAAGACTATGGCTGCCACAACTCTACTTAACAGGTGAGGAAATTAAAAGACCAACTTAATACCAATAAATATAATACTAAAGATAAAGAATAGGTGTATTTATTAAATAATAAATCAAATATACTAATTAACTGGAGAAAAGTCCCCAGAGGAAGAAGGAGGGACTGGTATATGTGAGAATCCACCAGCCCTGATCCAAAGAGTGAGTTTTCTTGAGAGGAAAAATTGATTCAATTGATTTTGGATAATACAAGAACTGTATTTATTCCCAGGGTCTGTAGAGAAGGTGTGGCTGGATTTGGTAATCATACAGTCCCAGATTGATGAAACCAAGGCTTTATTGAGTGAGAAAAGTCTGTATTAAGTGAGAACAGTCTGTATTGAGTGAGCACAGTCTGTATGAATAATAAAAGGCTGTATTGGGGATTACAGACTGTATTGAGCTCTTCAAGGGAGTTGCTGAAGCTTAATGCTGATTTGTGCTACTGATCTTCTAGTCTGGTTGGTATGATTAAAGGTAGGACTGCATACCATTATCCCCCAATTGTGGTTGTCACAGTATCTCCCCCAGAAAAAATATCAATGGCACTTTTCTCTCAAAACAAGAAAAATATTATTTCACAGAGAGAGAAGAATAGCTTTAACCTGTATAAGGTTGACATACTTAATTAAAAGTGTGACATAATTGTAATAATATTTCAGAGTTTTACTTCTTGCTTAGCTTTGAGCTCTTTCTTTTCAAAACTGAAAAGGGAATTGAGGATTCAAGAAAATGAATTCCCCACCAAATGGTATTGGGGATAATATCCCGGAACATTGAAATATGAGGTATCAAAGCCCCTGAAAGAACATTAATCAGATTATTAATTGTTTTAGATAATAAATTGCCTCACCTTTATGTACAGGCTGGTACTGTGGGCTAATATCCCATATAATTGAATTATCAGTCATCAAATTTATCCAAAAGATGATTAAGCTTTAATTACTCATAGCCTGACTAATCAGAGGCCTCTAGGCAGGTAATTTACAGCTTCTGACACATCAGAAGGACAAGAAAAATTATGAAAGGTCTATAGAAAATGCTTTCAACATGTATTGGATACAAATTGTAGCTTGTGGTTTGAAAAGAACATTTCAGCTCATTAAAAAGCTGTATTAAGCCTGTGGGACCACAAGTAAGCCACAGGAGTGGGATATTTCCCTTTTGGGCGTGTGAAAAAGTTGATAACCTCCCACTAACCTTGAGTCAGATAAAAGAGAACTTTTCGAGCTTATCTTGTTTGTTATTGGAGCTCTTACATAGTAAAGCTGGAGCAAACAGTATTACTCTTAGAATTAACAAGTTATAACCATAATATTAATTAATGTAGTGATTTATTAAAATAATACAGTTGATAATCAGTGAAACCATGGCTTTCAATAGATTAAGCACCACGATATTACTATAGTAGAGCTCTTATAAGCTTTTTGAAACTACTAAATACATGTCACACTAATAGATATAGCTTTTTGAGTACCTTATGATAGAGGCATTGGGACAAACAAAGAGAATCAAGTAGAAGTGGTTGAAAGGAGTATTTTGTACTAAAAATAGAACATCATTTCAATTCTTTTTTTAAAATATTTCAGAGGATCATTCTTACCTTTCAATGATACCTCGGACCACAAATTTTGCTTTCATTTTTTACAGCTTAAACTAAATCATTTATTAATTTAAGAATTATAATATCTCTCAGCCTTTACTAAGATATTGATATCAGTTAAATTAGACATTATATTCAATATAATCAGTAATTCTCATTTGACTAATAGTACCATAAACTAACTACAGTGACATTTCCATCATCCAATTTAAATAGTATCCCACTCATAATTAGTTTACTAATTTCCTTTATATAGACCGGAAGTCACAAAAGAGGCTCCATATCAAAATTTATTTGAAGGTATTTTAATTCTTTTCATGATTCCGTTTTTTATGAGTGGTAGAAGTATGGTTAATGTATATAGAATAAGCCAATAAGCAGCCTTTGGGGTTCCACATGAAATAATACCCATTGTTTTGAGTATATGGGTTACCCATGATTGAAAAATAATCTTCTGGTTACCTCCTTGTATAAATTATAGCCCCTCATTGGTTATATTCAGTTTTGTGTCAGAGTTTCCAAAGGGTGGTGATGAAGAATTTTTTTTGGTAGTGAGATAGGTGAGGATTGCTCTAAAAAGGAGCTCATGCTGGTAGGCTTATTCTTTGCACCCAATTCCATTGGGAATCTACCTGGTCATTGATGCTTTTACTCTCCTTAACCATATGCTTTCTTCAGTATCTCCGTAGGAGACCTATGTGATGAAATATATGATTACCTGTTGAGCAGGGAGATTTTTGGAGGTTGAGGGCTTTTTTGAGGCTACAAGGTATGTATGACATACCCATAATACCACAAATAATATTTTATAAATTTTATGTAGTCAATAATTGACTTTTCAAATGTTTTCAAAGCAAAAAATAAAGAAAAATGACCATAGCTTCATTTTAATGAAAAAAGCTCCAATTAATATGTAAATTTTGGATTATTAACCAAACATAATCTAGGGTACATGCATAGGGTGTGAGCCATGGAGGTAATTTTATATACCTAAGAGACCACAAAGGATAAAAATGGTATAACTATAGATAAAATAAATTTATTCATCTTATAAATAACAAAAATTAAAATATAAACTTAAAATTAATATATAAGATTGAAAATTTAATTATAATTTAGAAATAAAATTAATTTGAAATTGAAAATTGTGAAAACAAATTTTTACTTGAAAAAATTAAGTAAGAATGAATTTTCAACAAAAATATTAAAATTAAGATATTTTTGGGAAAAAGTAAAATAAAAATTATTAAAACTTTTTATCCAATAAACAAAAATATTAAAGTTATTTAACCATTGGATTTCTCATAAAAAATAAGGTGAGGTACCTCTGGGTACAGTTTCTGTAACTCAATTCTAAATAAGCTTAAATGAAGTTTTTAGTATTTTCTGTATAAAAATTGAAAATCCTCAAAACCTTAATTTAATTCACACCATATGTGGTGTTAACTATCAATTTGCATGTTGAAATTGAGGTGTGGTGTTTAGCTTAGAAGCTATGAGAAATTAAAGTATTTTTAATTGAAATTTCAAAATGTGCCCATGTATTACATAAGTGTCCTTTGACTTACATATGAGGTATACATTATTAAAGCTTTGTACTGTAAAACCTCAACTGGATTACATATGTAGATTACAAGTATAATACATGATGAGGAATTGATGAAAAAATGAATTAGGAAGATTAATTCTGGGGTGCAAAAGGAATTTTGGCTCCAAGGGTTCTGTGAGCCTTGAGGTATATTTTACATACCCAAATAGGCCACAATTATCTTAAAAAGAAATTTTGAATTATGCATAACTCATAAGTCATGCATATATCCAAAATTCATCATTTTCAATTTCAGAAAAGATGAATAACTTTTTATTGAGTAAGTAAATCCATGGATTTAAGACCAGATTTGGATTCTACACAAAAAATTCACCCAGGGTAGCTCCATAGAGTGAATAAGCTCAATTTAAGTATTTGAGGTGGTAAAATGGAAAATACTTCAATACCACATCATTAATACCGCATAAAAGATCCGTGAAAATTTTTGTTTTTCTTGATTTTTAGCCAAAATAATGGGAAAGTGAGAAATCCCATGTTACATATACACTAAGAATAGTGTTATGCATGTTTTGAGCACTTAATATTATGGTATTCTTACATGGACTTTTGGTACACCCATAGTGGATATCTCACTTTAAGCTTAAATTACTATTTTGACGTAAAAATTAGGCAAGGGGGACAAAAGACATCAAAGAGAGCCAGGGTACCCAACTTCTGAGGCCTCAGAGGCGTGGATAGCTCCAGAGCATGGATCCATGGCTCATCTTGGCCCAATTGGCAAACTAAAACTCTTTGGGAACTTGGTTACCAAGTTACACCTACTGTAATCATAAGAAAAATAGCAAATAACCTGCTATTTTGACGTGCCAAGGAGGTAATAAGCTACTTAGACTCCTGTAATCACGTCAATTCTTGATGACTTTCCATGACTAGATCCTAAAAGAGTAATTAAACCCTTTTGGGACTCATATTCATTGATTTACCTCATAGCAACCTGCAAAATACTGCTATTTGCAATTCTACGTAGAAATGAGGTAAAAACTTCAAAAATTCATTAAAAATACAATTCTTAATGAATCTTTCTGAAACTTTCAGGACAAATGGAGAACTGTATTATCTATGGTACAACCAAAAAGAATTATGGCTTTACTAGTAAAATTAAAAGTTTTACTTACAGTCCATTTTTGACCATTCTACGTGAAACACTGAATCTTCAAAAATTCACAGTAATTACAACCTGTGATGAAATTGGCAATAACATTGATAACTTTGAGAAATCAATGATTATTTTAGAATAAAAGAAGATTTACAGATGTTACTCCTTTTATTCTTAACCATATTGGGGTTGGTAGTCACGTAAAAGCATCAATTAAGTAATTATGATAATCTTACGTGACAACAGATGATGCAATCATTAATCCAAAAAGGTTTATTGTTTTCTCACTCACTGGTTTTTCAGTTTGCTCCATGGCACGCCTCTGTGAGCTGTTGTTGACTTAAAAGAAGCCTCTTCTTGCTGTTTTTTCCAAAGAATCATCTTATAAATTTATTAAATCATTATTACCAAGAAGTAAGTATTAGTTAGACTATTCTTAAGTGTTTTAAATCTTTCAGAATCAATCAGAAAGACGTGAAATCATAGAATCCAACTATATATTGTTGTAATACTGTTATAAATCATCTTGATCCCTTAAATCCACAATTCTATGTCAAATCTCTCTACTTATATCTATCAATAAGTTCTTTGGAGTATTAGTGAGTCATTTATCTTTAATTCTTAAAGTTTTTCTCTAGTAATAGTTTTCTTCAAGAATTATCTTTATAATTATTCTTGTAAAAGATAATTATATATTAAAATAATTTTATTATTTTAATAAAAGAAGTTTTTATTATTAAATTCTTCTTGTAATTGATTCTTGTAGACAATTACTGCTCACTGTTATAATCACTAGTAGTGTATAACACGTGAAAGAAATAATTTTATAATTATTTAATTGTGGTTATAATAATTTTTTATTATTATATTTCATAAGAACAGACATAGTACTGTTGATCAATAGTAATATTATCATCAGTTTCATAGTCACAGCTTACAGGTTCTAGACTCCCCCAAATTCCTTGCTGACAGGCATGGGTTGTCAAAGTTAAAGCAAAAGTTCATTACTTTTGGCCTGGAACTGAGTTACAGGGTCTGTGACTCAATTGATGATGAGGTTTTGATACCAACCAGGGCAGTTTCAACTGTTTCCAAGAGGGGAAAACTACCCTTAAGCTAAAAAAATCTTAGTAAAAACAGTTTTAACTGGTTTTGACGTCTGTTACACACATTCTGACGTGTTTTGAAGGTTTGGAACCAGGTATTACTATTGCAATGGCTGATTTAACGTTATAAAATGGCTAAAACAAGGGTTCAATGATGCCATCATTGGCTTTTTTTTCAGAGTGTTTCCCACAACTGACAAGAGTAAATTTTACTTTTTGAGTAAGAAAATTGTTAGCTACAAAAGAATTTCTTCTTTGCACCACTTTTCACTTCATGTTATAATCTTTTCCTTTTATAATTGGTTTAAAAGCTGTTAAACCAATCAATAAAAAATTCAAACAATCCTTTTTAAATAATTTCAAACCTTTTAGCCACATTAAAAATAATTACAATAATTTTTTGTAACTTTTATAATGATTTTTACCCTTGAACCACCCCATAAGTGAATTAAAGTATGTTTCATAACTGTTAGCTTTCTCACTTTGTTTCCAAATTCACTCTGGTCACTTTTGGGCATGTTTTTGCTTGAATATTAGGTTTAAAGAATTTGTTATTATATTAATTGCCTGCAGTTCTTTGTTCAATTAATTGCAATTACAATTTCTCTTGAAGAAATTTCTTTGGTAGCCTTGAATATCTCTTGTAGAGTATTTTTGGATACATTGTATTGTTATTAAAACAATAAATCCTTATATTATTGAGTGTTTTCTCTTAAAAAGGTGAAATCTTAACATTTTTAATCATATTGTAGCTTATAAAAAGTTTGAGGACAGGAAAAGTGATTTATTTTTAATCAAAGATTTGTATCCACACCTTACATAGGGAATTATACTCAAATTGGTTATTTTTGATGCTATGGAAGACTTAAGAATCTGATAAAACACTTTTAAGATTTTTGCATTGTTAATTTAAATGATAATCTAAAGCTATATAAGGTTTATTCAACCTTACCAAAATTATTTCAAAATTAAGGTTCTGTGTTTATTTACTGAATTGGCCAAGGATTTTCCATACAGGCTGCAAATCCTGAGTTGATTCAATCAAAATTAATTTCAAGCCATGGTATCACTTTAAATAAATAAATAGGCAAGATCCAAGCAAAAGGTGGGAAAAGGGAGAAATGGCACAAGGTGCCAGTGTACCCACTTTGTTTGGATCTGAAAGAATCAAATTAAGTTTTTTATCCTTTATTAAAGGAATTCAGCCTTATTTAAACTTTAAGGGTATACTTTAATTAAATATCAAAGTTTGAAAAGGTTTATTGTCCATTTGGACAGGAATTAAAAGCTTCCAAGGGGTAAGATCCTTCATACAGGCTTGTAATCAAGATTGAAAACATTTTAAGACCTAAAATGAAAGCTAGAATCATCAAAACCCTATAGAAAGCCAATTTTTGGTGTCTTTTTCTATTTTTACTTGGAAAAAAGCAAGAACTTCAAAAATTCATAGAAAATCTGTTTCTAAATGGATTTTCTTAGAATTTTTACACATTAATGAATAGAATCCTATCTTTGTAGAAAATCAATTGGTTTGTGTAATTGATATTATTTGTTTTCCAGCCTTAAAGATATCACATTTAGTTTTTCTTATAGAAAATTAAGATTTCTTTGAAAAAACTTCAAAAAGCTTATTTAAATGATTTTTTCTTAAAGTTTTACTTTCAAAATATTGAAAATATTAAATTTGAATTAAAGAAACAATTTTGATATTAAAACCTAAAAATAATAAGAATAAATGGGATTCAAACCCAGATTGAGTTAATAATAACACCCAAAAGTTAAGTTATAATTAAAACTGTGAGTTTATAATGATAGGTTTTTCTGTTTTTATTAGTACACGCCCAATTATAGAATGTTTTATCACAGAGGATGTGTCTTAAGGCATAAAAAGATCCATTCAACCACTTTCTTTTTCCCATCAATCAGTACAATTAATCTTACAAAGCAAAATGTTTCATTAATGAAATCTTATATCATTATAAATTATTCTTCAGTTTTTTATTCTTTATAGTTTTTATAAATAAAGAATTCAAATGTTGGAACTTTATTATATTTGTATAATAATTAATGATCATTTTTATTTTATAATATCCACAAATCCTCCAAAAGCCCTTTAATTCTTATTTTTGCCATGTTTTGACTGATTTTATTTTTTTCGATAGCTATTATTGACCTGTTTTTGTGTTATTTTATCAAAAAATAACATATAAGGGATCTTTCAATAAATATTCTTTTTTGATTGTCATTGTTTTGATATGAAAATGTTGTTATATTTACTATTACACAGTAGTGTATAATAAGTAATTTATATAAATGGTTAATAATATCGAAAACTTGGGTTTATTGAATAAATCCAAATATTACTGTCTCTGGCAGAGACTTTATATTCTTATAACTATAATTTTCAGCTACTTATAATAATAATAGAATAAATATATTATTCTTATATATAATTATTATGATTTTTGCTTCAAAATAAAGTTATGCATATTAAAACTGATTATATTAATACTTGTGGTTATAATACTTTATTGAATTGTATTTAAATATGAGGAAAGCTGTAGTACTCTTGATAATAAGTATTATTATTAAGAGTTTCATATACAAACCTTAAGGCTTGAAAAAGGCTTTTGAGACGGTGAAATTGCTTCAATAAACCTGGAAGCTTGGCTTGTGAAAAATAGGAAATTTGGGCAATGCACCTGATATCTCAAGTCGACTCTCTCTCCATTCCTGAATTCTTCCATCGGAACAATGGAAAGTTTTTTATTCTTAATTCTTTGAGTGTTTCCTGAGCTTTAAATTTTATTTCTTTCAAGTAAGAAGGCTTAAAATTGTTCCAATGTCCTTCCTTTTGAGTTTTGATGAATTTGATAGTTCAGTTCCAAATGATGAAGTGTGTATGTTTTTCTGGTTTTTCTTGCCTTTAATGCAAATTATTCACCATGATTTCAAATTTTTTTATAGGAAAGGCTATAATACATGAGAGAAACCGATGAAAAAGTAGGAATAACATCAAGAGCTACCATTTGGCATCTGTTCCTGTAAGAAAGGCTTCACAAAATAGTTTAACAAGATACACATCCTGATAAAAGGTTCTTTTTTGTGCCTAGTAATGGTTTCTTGAATCCCAAGAGTCATTTCTGATTCATTCTAGTCTTGATTCTTTGGGGAAAAGATTATTTGTAAATTTTATAAATATATTTCATGATCAACCACAATTTCAACAAAATTCACTCTCTGAGTGAGTGTGAAATGCGGATATGAAACTTGAATTGAAAATCAAGTACTTTGACTGTCATCAAAATTTGGAAAAGGTGAAATTCGATTAAAAATAGTAAATCCTAAGAGTTTTAAGAGAAAAAACACCAGAATTATTGTTTTAAGTTTCTGAGTATAAAACAATGATATTAAAAATATTTATTGTTTTATTAAAAATAAAAATATATCCAAAAATACTCTACAATAGATATTTATGGCTTCAAAGAAAGTTTCTTCAAGAGAAATTTCAATTGGAATTCATTTAGAAAATAATTTGAGGAAATTAATATGAGAAGAGAGTCTCTAAAAATAATATCAAAGAGAAAACATTCCCAAAAGTGACCATAGTGAATTTGGAAACAAAGTAACAAAGCTGACAGTGATAAAAGATGCTTTGATTTACTTTTTGGGTTATTCAAGGGTAAAAATGATTATAAAAGTCAACAAAAATGCTTATAATGCTTTTTTAACCTTTTCAAAAGGTTTAAAATCATGAAAAATGGTGGTTGGAATCTCTTATTTATTGGTTCAACAGTGTTTAAACTGATTACAAAAAGGAAAATATTATAACATGAATAGATAAGTGGGAAAAATAGGACATTCTTCTATAGCAACAAGTTATTTTACTCCAACAATAAACTTTACTATAACTAGTAGTGAGAAACATACTGAAAAAAGAAAAGCCAATTATGGAATCATTGAGCCCTGATTGAGACCAAAAAAGGGCTGGTTTTAGCCATTGCTATATTAATACTTGGTTTATAGCCTTCAGACCACATCCTAATATGTGTAAGAGACCTTGAAACTAGTTGAACCTGTTTTTCACTGACTTTTTTTTATATTAAGGTTAGCTTTACCCTCTTGGAAACAGTCAAAAGTTCCCTTGTTGATATTGCATCCCCATCATCAATTTTGCCACAGACATTGCAACTTAATTTCAGGCCAAAAGTAATGAAAGTTTGTGTAAATTTTGACATCCCATGCCTGTCAGCAAGGAGTTTGAGGGAGTCTGGCACCCTTGGAGCCAAGATTCCTTCTTCCCAAAATTAATTTATCAATTTATGTTTTCTTTGATTCCTAAACATGTACTATACTTAAAATTGAAACATTTAATTCAACTGAAAAATTACAGTGCACAACTGTAATTATTAATTCCTCATATGTAAATTTAAGCTCACTTATGGAATAAACATGCACATTTTGACAATTAAATTGAAAATACTTCAATTCCTCATAAATTCTAAAATACACACAAAAGTTGAATTTTAACACAAATTGATGGTTAACACACCATGTGATTGGAATTGAATTAAGGTTTTGAGGATTTTTATCTTTTCATACAGGAGATACTCAAAACTTAATTTAATATTATTTAGAACTGAGCTAGATAATTCTTACTCAAAGGTGACTACACCTGATTTTTTATGAGGAATCCAATGGGGAAATGGTTTTCATAGTTTCTATTATTGGAAAAAATGCATAATTTATTCATCAAATTTTTCAAAAAAATACTTTCTTTTTAATATTTTTGATAAAATTTTTTTTTACTTAATTATTTGAAGTAAAAATATATTTTTATATTTTCAAATTTTAATGTAAATTGATTATTAAACTTTCATTAGACTTTTTAATTTTATATTTATATTCAATTTTCTTTATATTCAAAAATGAATTTGTTATTTTTGATTATAAATTATTTTAATTCTTTGGGGTGTTCTGGGTTTATGAAAATACCTCTAAGGCTCACACTCCCTCCCCATAAAACCAAAATACTACTTTTTAATATTTCTATTTTGAGTGTTTCTTAAACTTCTCAGAATCTTGGTAGCCTCAGGTATGTCCTTTTCTGCTAATCATTCATCTTCAAGAGTTAGCTAACTGTATCTTACAAGGTATTCCCTTACTTTCTTGCTCCCCAGTTTTCTTTCTTTGAGAACTTTAGGTATTTCATTAGTACCAGATGTCTCAACAGGAGGTATATGTGGGAGAACTTCATGCCTTAAGGGGGATTCTTGCGCATAACCATATTTGTAAGAGCTTATGAAGTTTACTGTAAATGCATGATGATTATTCCTAAGATCTTCAGATAATTCTACTTCAACAGCTTTTTCCCCATGCAGGGCCTTAATGACAAGAGGTCCTGCAAAGTGTCACAAGGGCTCTTGGGAAAAGCAACATTGTCCCAGCAATCAGGAATCAGGGATCTCACTTGGAAGACTCAAAAGTAATGAGGGAAATGAAAGAAGAATATATATCTTTAGTATATGAAGGGTTAAATTACAAGATATGTAGAAAATAAGAAAAGGAAGCCAATGGAAAAAAGCAAACAAATTAAGTCCTTTCCTTACTGTTTCAATTTGTCAGAAATGAACAATGGAGTTATTAAAAGGATATGACCACCAATACTCACGGACAGGCCAAGAAAGAGATGACTTAAGAATATCAGTATTCAATTTAAAAGTGAAAAGAAAAAAACAATAAAAAGAAATTCAATAGATTAATCATCTGGGGAAAAAGTCTCCAGGGGATGCAAAAGTGGCCAGTATACAGGAAAATTTGACAAATAATCCTCGGAGATTGAGAATCAAGTTGTATGAATGCTATACAGCTGTGTTGGCTGTGTTGGGAAAACCCCTTGACAATCTTGGGAAATGAACTGAATGTATTGAAAATCCAAGAGGTAATTGATTTGACCAGAAAGGTCAATGCCATACAGTCTACTTTAGTACAGCCTGTATAGATCAGTGGAGTTTCCCAAGGATTACAGGAGCTTTGATGCCTGGGAAACTGGCTCAAAATATCATCCTTGTGAAGTGTTGCTTTGAAATACTTGACCATTATTCCCTTTAGGGAATACTGATTTAATGAAATGGCCAGAGGTTTGGTGTCCTGAAATTTCCTTCTTGAAGGCCTTCCCATTACCGCCCATGAATATGGATTGAAGCCCTAGAGTACCTTCCTTCAAAAATGGGCCTGAGGTCTGATGACCTATTTTGAATTAAGGATTTGGGCCCTGAAAATGGAAATATCGTATTCCTGAGTAAAAATGGTCAATAATGGTGTATAACACCATTTATGGCCATTTTGGTCTGGAAGTGATTGGTGTACCACTAAGGAATGGCCCCCTTTGGCCTCATTGGATTTAGGCCAAAAAAGGATCAGAGTGATATGAAAACTTCAGAGTACATAACATGGCCTATAATATGAAGTGTACAGACTGTGGCCTCTAGTACATGGGAAATAGTATACAGTTTATGGGCCATAGATGTTGTGGGGGCCTAAATGGCCTAAAAAGGCTATTTAGCACAAAATGACCCTCATCAAAAGGGTCAGGCCAGGTGAAATAGAGATGGTGACAGGGGCCATAGACCTCTAGGATGCTGAAGAGGTCCCTCAGGCCTGGGGGCCAACAATTATGGAAAAGGGCAGGATATGGCCTGTGAGGCCATAGAAGATGGTTGTGGCCAGAATGTTTATGAAAGGTTTTTTGAGCCAGAATGGCAATAAAAAAGGTGATTATCACAAATTTTCCATAAAAGGATAAATATGACCTATTGACAATAGGGTGGTATGACAAGAGTTTATGTAAGTACACCCATGGGAGGTAATCCCCATGTTTGTGGCACAAAGGAGTCTTTAAGCTGTTTTGAATCCTTCAATGTTATTGAGCTTTGTAGGGGATACAAGTACCAGGTTTCCTACCCTGAATCCTGCATTAGCATGTGACCTATCCCATTTCTCTTTGGCATATGTAAACAAGTCTTCCATGCATCTTACTGCATGTCTCCCAGCTTTGTCTAAAATTCCTTTGCAGCTAGCAGCTTTTGGATTAATCTCAACCAAGTCTTTCCTCAAAGAATATTAGGGTAGTCTGGAATTGCATCCTTTCTCTAAAATAGCAGGAGCTGGATTGGTACTGGCATGAATAGATGCTTTATATTCTAGCTCCAGTGAAGGTACAAGGGTACACTAATAATGTGTAAATATATCACAATATTTGAGCTCTAGGACATAGGAAAAGAATCCTCTGACTATTTCTTCCAAGGTCTGGATCATTCTTTCAGATAGGTCATCAGTTTGTGGGTGGTAAGCTTTAGAGAAGGAGAGTTTGGTCCCAAATAATTGGTGAAGATTTGTCAATACTGCTGAGGTAAACCTGGTATCTCTGTCACTAATAAGATTTGTATATATACCAGATAATGATAACAATATATTTCATATTAGAAGAGCTGTATCCATGGCTGTATCATATTTGTGAAATGGTAAAAAGATTGGAGTCTTACTAAATCTGGCAAAAATCACTAGGAAGGAATTATAGCTTCTATCAACTCCTGGTGTTAGACCAGTTACCCAATCCATATGTATAATTTTCCAAAGTCTACTGGGTTCTCACAGGCTTTTCAGTATTATAAAACATTTTTTTCCATATTGGACACCATATACAGGTCTCAATCCTCTCTCTTGTTTTATCCTCAGAAAGGTGTCCTGAGAAGGGGCTTTCATGGAATTCCTTTAGCACAAAACTGATTAAGGACCCGTCCACAGCTTTAATGACACAAGTGTGTTTTTCCTATGGTAGATTATGCCATCAAGGAAGTGGAATCTTCCTTAATCACATGAAGCTTTCCATATTTCATCCAAGGAATATATCAAGAAATTATCATTCAATTCCTTAGAAAGTAATTGGAATGGGATGCTACAATTTATTTCTTGAGTATAGGTGTTTCTTACTTCTTTCAAGAAGGTAGTGTTTAGGTCTGTAACCCTATTCCCTTCTATTAGGACTTGTGGAGAAGCTTCTTCTAGAAAACAAGAAGGATTTTCCATATCATTTGGTAATGTCCATCTGATTAGTCCATCTGCATTTTTGTGAATATTTCCCTATTTTTGTACAATGGTCATATTGATGTATATTCCTATATGCCTATTTTCCATCTTAGCATATTTATGTTGGGGGATTTCATGTGTATATGTGATGTTAGAGCAGTAAAATATGTTATGAACTAAAAAACACATCCTTCAAGGAAAGAATGGAGTTTTTCCAAGGCCCAAACAAGACATAGATATTCCATCTCCCTTGATCCATATATAGCTTCAGTTGGTTTGATCTCCCTTGATACATAAAATATGGCTCCTTCCACAGGTTCTTCATTGATAATTTGGACTTGATGAAGTAATTCTCCCAGTCCCTCTCCTGGTGTATCAAGATGAATCTTAAAGGGTAGCTTAAAATTCAGAATCAGAAGTATTGGAGCAGTGGTTTAGGCTTGTCTCAGGGATTCAAAGGCTTTGAATTAATTAAAATTCATTTCAAATACTGTATCCTTGTAACCCAAATTTAAGGAGGTTTTTCTATGGATGCAAAATCTTTGATATATTGCCTGTAGTATCCTGAAAAACCTATAAATGACTGCATTTCCTTTTTCCCTGAATAATATGCTTTAATAGGACCGTTGAAATCTTATTTTTCTCTATTCTAACGGATAGACAAGATACCACATGTTCTATGGCTTTGAGTTCTTTGAATACAAAATAAATTTTACTCAAAGAAATTTTCATATTTACTGATTTTTCTTTTTTCAAAACTCTAGACAATCCAGCTATATGTTCTTCCCATTTCTTGGAACAAAGAATAATGTCATAAATATAAATGATTCACAATTCTTGTGAAGGTTTTTCAGCAAAGATTTAATTAATCATTCATTGGAAGTGTGAAGGTGCATTTTAAATACCAACAGGAATCTTCAATCATTAATAAGCTCCACAATGGACAATAATTCTGAAATATTTCTTTTCCCTTAGTGTCACTAAGCTCTGGTGGAATCCCTTGAGGGAAATCATATTTCTGATGTACACTTCTTGAGATATTTGATTAAGGGCAATTTGAATTTTTGATATGGGATATTTATCTGGGACAATGTAAGTATTCAAAGGTCCAAAATACCCAGCCATTCTGGATTTTCCATTATTCCATGTGGCTATAACAGGTGTAGTTGTTTCTAGCTCTTTATTGTGGCCAATCTTTCATATTAAACCAAGGTCAAAGAGCTCTTTAATTTGAAGCTCAAGGGCTTCTCTTCGTTTTGGGCTTGCTGGGTATGCAGGTCTTCTTAACAGTGGTGAGTAAGGTCTCTCAATTTATGAAATAATTTCCACTCAATGACCAATAATTTTCCCCAAATTTTCTGTATCTGATGAAATGTATTCCTTATGGTCATATTTGAGGGTAGAGAGTTCATTTTCTTGTATGTCAGTAAGATGAAGGTTGACTTAAGCTTCATTCATTTGTTCTGAGTTTAACTTCTCTAACTCCAGGCTTACTGCTGATACTTTAATTAGTTTAATTTTTCTTATAAAAGGTAAGAGGAAATTTTTATAATTCCTACTGTCACCAATAATACAGTACCTGTCTTCTTTGGTATGTAAATCCATGACATACATCATTAAATGATCAGTTCCCAATATAAAATGGGTACTAGAGCAGTTTTCCATAAAGAAATTCAGCTGTTCTTCTCAAATTAATATTTATGTGTGAAAATATGACAGTGGTTCAAGATATGCCCAATGGTTTCATTGGATTGCTTGCACTGTTGAGTTTCATTCCATCAATGGGTAATAATTGAATTTCAAAACTTGGCCCAAACTTCTTGAGAAAAGGCTTTCCAGCACAAGAGCAAAATACTCCTGGGTCAAGTAACAGCTCAATGGGTTTGTTATAAACTTCTACTGCTATCACACAGGAATTTCGAGCTGTATAATCTTTCCCCCTGTTTAGTTTGGTTTTCATACGTTCTTTATCTTGAGCTTTTTATATGTAAAGCTTACTATTACTCAACTTTGGTAAATGGGAATATGACTCCATTATGTCAAATTTGACATTGATATTTTCTATTTATTTTGGAGATCAGAAAATATATAAATTTATGATCTTAATTTTCTTCATTCAAATCATCTTTTTCCTCATCAGGTTCTTTTTCAATGTTAATTTCATTTATTTCCCCTCTTTTTGGCAATTCATTGGCCAAATGTGTAGTACTATGGAAAAGATGACACTTCCTTATTGTTTATGCAGATTTATATCTCATATTACTAGAATTTACTTTGGTTGTTTGTCCACAGAATATTTCCAAGGTGTATTAAACCTTCTTTTGAAATTTATTCCACTATAACCAGCTTTTGTTCTGGTAGTCACTTCATCTAATGTATTTATAATATCTTCTGCTGAAGATTTTTCAGTAGTCCTTCTTTTTACAGCATTTTCCAAATCACCTCTACATTGTCTTGGAATTTTTCTATGTGTAATAAATTCTGACATGTCAGGATAAAATCTTGTTAACCTGTCTTTTTGTTTTCAAAAACTTGGTAAAGCTCTTTCCTTTTCAGAATTAATTTTTTTGCATAAAAAGTCTTTTCAAAACTTAAACCTCCAAGAACAATTTCCCCATGTAATTCTTCTTTGGTGTTTTCACCAAGTCCAGCTTCGTTTTCCATGTGCATTTCCTAGCTTGATATACCACCTATAATCTGATTTGGTAAACAAGATGTTAAACCTTGTGGTTATCAATCTGGCTGGTAATTCAAAATATTCTTTTATAATGTCAAGACTCCTGATAAATTTCATATGGTCATAATATTTTTCACCACTGAATTGAGGCCATTTTTGAGATTTTGGTACTTCTTTCAAAGGTTCTTGTCCCATTAATGGCTCCAAGCTATGGAAATAAATAGAAAATTACTTTTTCATTTGTGAATTCTCTACATATAATACTTGTGGGTTGGATTTTCATATAACCTTACTTTGATTTAGGGGTGTAGACATTCTTGGAAAAGTGTGCAGAAATTGTTAAACTTCATTCATTTTACTGGTAGTACACCTAGTGAAACTCTGGACTTCATCTTGGAAACCTTGTATTAAATTAATTAACTAAATCTTACACATTTCTTCTTTGATGTTCATTTTCTTCCATAATTATTTTTGTATAGTATGATAAGAAACAATTTGATACAATTTCATTGTTCATCTTGATACTTCTTCTTTTGAGGTATCAAAACACTTTTTGAAGTTAATTGCATTTGTCTTTCCTTTGATAAATGAGTTTTTAATATCATCAAGTATTTTCTTATCATCTGCTTTGATAATATTTATGGCTCTTTTTATGTTTGTTTTAGTTAGGTCAGAAATGATTAATTTAGAATATTTGTTTGTTAATTCTTTCATAATGACAGATTTTTCAATTATTTTATTTGAAAATGAAGTGTCACTATGTGATGTTTTAATTGTTCTTAAATCTCTCTCAAACCACATAAGTGTCTGATGTGTTTGGCTCAAACCTGGATTTTTTGTCTTATATTGTAAAGATATTTGAACTCTTATCAGAAATAGGACTTTTTATGTCATTTATGGCTATATACCAAGCCAAAATTCCATCCAACATCTTAGGAGTAATTCCTGATATTTTAATCTGGCTTCCTCTCTCTTATGAATTTTCATTATATTTCCAGCCATCTGAAACACATTTTTAATGACAATCTTGTTGAATATTTGGGATTATTTATCCTTAGCTGTATGGTTTGGTGGCTGGTGCTTTTCCTTTGCCCTTGTTTTGAGTCTGTGACTGTGATTTCACATCGTAATTGGTTCTCCTGGCCACTCTAGTTGGCTTTGGCACTTTTTTGGGTGGTGGAGGGTTGTTTTTCCTCCATTCATCTATTAAAATAATAATTTTATTATTTTCCATCAATGAATGCTATCCATTCAGTAAGCTGAAAGTATTGGGATGGACCAGAAACGTTTTGACAGTCAATTAAGAGCTCATGCAGGTTTTACAAAGGTTTTCTAGGATCTGATACTCTTTGTGTTAAAGTTCATTGTGGTATGCTTTCTGGCTAGCTTTTTAAATGTTAACTGAGGCTTCTTGTGGTACTTTAAGCTCTGTTTGAAGGGAAAACAGGTTTATCATCTTCATAATGGAATAATTTGTCAGTTTGGGCTTCATTTAATGACCTTTGTTCTTCTTTACCTGATTGCATTGTCACAGGGGCTCTTGGACATAAAAACAAGAGTGGCCTGGCACTCAGCAATCAGGGAACTCACTTGGAAGACTCCAAAAGAAGAAGGAAAATAAAAATAAAGAATTTAATTTATCTAAGAAGAATGAAAGTACAAAGATGATATGCAATAAGAGAAATGAGAAGCCAAATGGACAAAGAGCAAACCAAGTAGGTCCTTAATCACAGTTTCAACCTGCCAAAATAAAAAGTGGAATTAGTAAGGATATGACAGCCAAATATCCATTGACAGGAAAAGAAAGAAAAGAGAAAAGGTTCTTAATGACTTACTTGATAATATCAGTATCCACTTAACAAAAATGGTAAGATAAATAAAGATAAAATAAAATCAAAATATATTAATTAACTGGGGAAAAACCCCCCAGGGTCAAAGGAGGCTAATATATGTGAAAGTTTGAGAGCTTGGCTCCTTCAGGCTGACTTCTTGTCTGTATTGAATCCTTGAAGCTGTATTGGCAGCTTGATGAAGTGTATACCTTGCCAGATTGGGAAATGAACTGGGTTGAATGATCTTCCCATGGTGTATGAATGCAAAATACAGGTCTTGATGAATGAAGACTGTACTGAATGAATTGGGTTGCCAAGGTGGATTGGTGGAGCATTGAACCTTGACACATTGTTTTGAAACTGCCTCCTGAATATCCCTTGAGAATGAACAGCCAGTATTCCCTTGGAGGACTACTGTGAGTGAGAATAACTATTGATTTCTTGATGGCATCATTGATATTTGATATTATGACACTTGCCCTGAGCCTTGATGACCTTCTACAAAGCTGAAATAACCATTTGAAATTTCTGCCATTGGATTGCTGCTGAAAAAAGATGCATAATGGCGTATAACACCATATATGGCACTTTTGGTTATTGAAGGTTGAAATGGGCCAAAGGTCTTTTGAGGTGATGCCAGGAGGATATGAATGAAATTTGGGTTTTGGAAGGCTTCAGAGGTGAGAAAGTTTCTTTTGAGTGATCTGGCCATTTTTGGGTTTTTGGCTAAATACAACTAATACAGCTTTAAAACTGTATTTGCACAAAGTGTGCAAAAATGCGCAAAATGCACAAATGCGCAAAATGCACAAATCTGGCAGTTAAGCCCCAAGAGGCCTGATATGGACTTTTGTGCATATTTCACATAATACATGAGAAATATGGCCTAAATGGCTTAATACAGCCAAATGCACAAAATTGCGCAAACTGCATCAAAGTGCGCCAAATGCATCAAAGTGCGCAAAATGTATTTATAGCTTAAGAAGGAATATACAGGCTTTTGGGATGTATTTTCCCTGTTGTATGGAAAATACCCAAGATGCCCAAAAGCAAAGAGACAGCCTAGAATTGATTGATGATGGTGAAGGGTCCAGGTTGGCTCCAGATGATAAAATGACAATGAAGGCCATAAAACATGACAATGGACAGCTTGGCCAATGATTATGGATATGGCCAAATTTCCATATATTGGATATGGCATGGATATGCCATATTGAGGTTCAAGAGGGTGGATTTCCATGGTTGTGACAGTACCCCCCACGTTGAAATGGTGAGCTCCTGAGCACCAATACAAGGTGAAGCCTGTTGAGGCTATTGGAAAGGGGTTTGAAAGAGGGATAATGAGGATTTCTCTTCAGAAAAATGAATTTGATACTGTTATTAAAATGTTGGCATATGACATGGGACTTGCTTGATCTTCTTTTGACATGGGCTTCAAGATTTGATGATGAATGAAATGAATGATAATATCAATATGAAATTTGCAATGATAAGAGAAAATTTAAGATGAAAATAAAAATAAAAATAAAACAATGAAAACAAAAATAAGAAAACAAAAATAAAAGAGAAATGAATCTTGAGGAGGTTCCAATATTCATCACAGAGGTTGGTAATTGATTTTGAAATTGGCCAAGGACCTGGAAAGAGAAATTTAATGCCAGGTGCTCACAAAGTGGCCAAAGTGATGCTTTGAAATATTGTAGACCCCTCAGGGAAGTGCACACCAGGAGAGGAACTTGATTTTGGTAATTACCACTCCCACCAGTGCCATAAAAAGAAAAGGAAATTGTTGAAGGAATGACTTGGAATTGGAAAGACTTGGAAAAGGAAGTGAAAAAATGAATTGTCCATTTGCCCAAGTAAAAATGGCCATAAGTTTGGAATTGATGTTGAAAGCAAAGCCAATATCTTTGTCCAACAAATTGCAGGGTGCTCACAGAGTGGCCAAGGTGATTCTTACAACAAAAAGGGTAGAATACCTCTAAAGGTGCATACCAGGAGTGGGACTTACTTTTGGTAATTCCTCTCCCCACCAAGCACCATAAAAAATCAAGCTCTTGAAGAATTGGGTCCTAGCTTGTCAGGATACAAAGAATAAAAATCCTTGACCAGTTCAGGAAAATTCTTGAGGTTTTCAGTTGGTTCCCAAGTGGATCTTTGTGTGTCTTGACTGAAACCTTTCCATTCCACCAAATAACATAATTTTCCTCTCTTAAGCTTTGAGTACAGTATTTGAGAGACTTCTCATTCCTCTTCTTCTTCAATGATGATTGGAGGAGGAGGCTATTGATGCCTATTTGGGATTGTTGCTGTCTTGACTGGTTCTAAGAGTGAAATATGGAAAACTGGGTGGATAGACTTCTATTGAGATGGGAGCTTGAGGTGGTAGGCATGAGTGCTGACCTTCTTCAAGATTGGAAAAGGACCCAACCATCTTTCAGACAGATTTTTGGTGGGTTTAGTTGATTTGATTTTCTTGGAAGAAAGTCATACCATGTCACCAGGATTGAAAACAGGTGGAATTGCTCTACTTTTATCTGCATACCTCTTAAACCTGTTTATGGCAACTTCAAGTTCTCTCTTGACATATTTCTGTACTGATTGGATTTTTGTTGATACCTTTCCAGCAGCAGTATCTTGAGTAATGTGAACTGAGTCAAAATGTGGATCTCTTCCATAAAGAGTGAAAAATAGTGATTGTTTTGTTGAAGAGTGGTCAGAATTATTGTAGGCAAATTCAGCCAGAGGGAGCCAGGTGTTCCAATCATCTTGATGATAACTGACATACATCCAAAGGTACTGTTCTATTATCTGATTTAACCTCTCTTTCTGTCCATCAGTTTCTGGATTATAAGCAGTTCACAGATCTCTTGAAATCTTGAGCTGCTGACAAAGATTGGTCCAAAAGGAAGAAACAAAAAGAGAGACTCTATCACTAACAATGCTTGAAGGAAGGCCATTCTTTGAGAAAATATTCTTGATGAAAAAATGGGCCAAATCCAGTGAAGTTATTGAAGACATTGTTGGAATGAAAACTGCCATTTTTAAAAATCTGTCCACTATGACAAGGATTGAGTCAAAGGAATGGGGAAGTGGCAATTGATTGATGAAATCCATCGAAAGACAAATCCAAGGATCATTTGGAATTGGAAGAGGTTTGAGGAGTCCAAGCTTCTTGTGGTGAATATTATTGTTTTTTGAACACTGTTGACAGGATGAGACATAATCCTTGATAAATTGAGTCATGCCAGACCAGTGAAAATCCTGCTTGAAAATTTTGAGGGTTTTCTCTTGGCCAGGGTGTCCAGCTAGAGGAGAGTCATTCCTTTTTTGAAGTATGCTGAGTTAAATTGTGGGGTCATTTGGGACCACCAGCCAATCTTTGAACAGAAGAAGTTGGGAAGAGCAATCAAGAGAATAATCTTGGACAGATTTACCTTTACCCAAATCTTGAAGAATACTTCTATATTGAGAATCTTGCTACGATGCCTTCTGAATTGATTCAATTAAATTGTAAAATGCTTCCACCTTGACTGCAAGGAATTTTGAGGCTTGAATTTCATCTTGCTTGATTATTTTTTGATAATTCATTGGATTCTTGCTGATGAAATCTTCCCCCCTGTCTGGGTAAACGTTGTCCCAATGTGACAATTCATCTGGAAGGGTAGTCAATCCCCCAGGGAGGTAGGTGATTGAAAAGTGAAACTGAGAGGGAAACTCAGCCCAGAGGGCTTGACGGTGAGTGAGAATCCTTGATGACATAAAATATTGAAGTGAGGAATGATTGGTGAGAACTTCAAAAGAGGAAGAAAGAAAAAGGAGAAAAGCTCTCCAGCTCTTGAGAGCCCAGACTATGCCAAGGAGTTCCTTGTCATGAATCTCATAATTGAGCTCAGCTGGGAGAAGCTTGCAGCTATCAAATGCAATGGGATGTTTTCCTGAGTCAGAAATCAGACTCAGTACAGCACCCAAGGCATAATCTGATGCATCAGTCTCTACAATGGTGGGTAGAGAAGGATCAAAGAGAGAAAGTATTGGAGCAATGGTGAATTCCTCTTTGAGTTGATGAGACTTTCTAAGAGCTTCCTCATTGAGGGAAGAACGGGAATCTTTCTTGAGGAAACTTGTGAGTGAACTAATTTTCTTTGAATAATTCTTGATGAAACGGCGGTAAAAGTTGGCAAAGCCAAGGAATGATTGAGGAGCCTTGAGGTTTCTTGGAGGTGGCCAATTGAGAATTTGTGGGACTTTTGCTTGGTCCATCTTGAGGACTTCAGTAGAAACATCATAACCTAAGTACTCTACACTAGAAACATTAAATAGGCACTTGGAGGCCTTAGCAAATAGGTTATTGGCTCTGAGTCTGGAAAGGACAGTGGACACATGAGTGACATATTCTTCAGCTTTTTAAAAAGACCATAATGGCATCCAAATAAACCACAGCATAAATATCAAGAAGATCATAAAAATATCATTGACAAGGTTTTGAAAAGAGGCAGGAGAATTGGTGAGCCCAAATGGCATAACCAAATACTCATAGATGCCATATTTAGTTCTAAAACATGTCAAATGTTCATCAACCTCCTTGATTCTGAGAAGGTTATATGCACCACGCAAATCAATCTTGGAGAAGATAAAAGAGCCATTGAAAACAGTGAGAAGCTGATTCATAGTAGGAACAGGATACTAGTTCTTCCTAGTGACAGCATTGAGTTTGTGGTAATCAACACACAAACGGAGGCCACCATCTTTCTTTTTGACAAAGAGGACAGGTACTCCTGTTGAAGAGGAGCTTGGCCAGATGAAACCTTTCTCTACATTCTCTAAAATGTAGGCCCTGAGTGTATCTGACTCTTGGTTTGATAAAGAGTAGATCACCCCAACTGGAGGTAGAGACCCCTCCAGCTTGATATGATGATCACAGGCACGGTAAGCAGAAAGTTTCTCTGCTTTCACCTTGGAGAATACATCCAAATAGTGGTGATAAACAGAAGGAACAACCTTCATCACAGTTTCTATTTCTTGTGGCTCTTCCTCTTCATCCCACAACTCCTCCAGGGAGTCATGATAAGATGAAGGAGGAAGGTCCGTATTCCCAAATAAGAGATGAAGTGAAGATACAGAATTATCTTCTCCAAAATCTTGAATCTCTTTGAAGACTTCATCTCTAGATGATAGTAATGACTGATGGTAATTAAGGGAAGGAATGTGGATAGAGGATGCAATTGATGGTGCTCTAGAATCACCAACCAGAGGTACACATGATTTCGCAGAAGAAAAGTCATTACTGAAAGATTTTGAAGGAGCATGATAGTCTTTATGATCAGCATTAAAGGTGATCAGCCCTTGCCTCCAATCAATAGATGGATTAAAATGATTGAGAAAGTCAAAGCCCAATATGAGGTCTTCTCCCTTGGGAGTATCAATGACTAAAACGTCCCACTCAAAGCTTGGCAAGGAAGGGATCTCAACCATATACTTAGTATGGTGAGTCACAAATAAAGAAGGAGAATCTGAGGAGTAAAGAATAATAAGGGGAATCTTCTCTGGGAGTTCTGACATGGTAAAAGAATACTTTTGAACAAAATTCTTTGCAATAAATGAGTTGGTAGCACCAGAATAAATGAGAATACTGTAAAACATATCAGAGAGAGAAGAGAAAACAAAGAGTTTAAGAGAATTTTTGACACCAGTATTCAGAATGCGCAATTGTGCTCTGGATGGAAAACAGTGAAGACCATTGAACACAACATGATCTTCAATCAGGCTTTTCCCTGGCTGGAAAATTTGCCTGAAGGCTGGGTAAGCTTGTTTTGAGGCCTTTGGAAACAGGACTCAAGACTATTCTTCCCACCACAACAGGTACATAATGGGACCTCAGTTGAGAAACTGCTGGGGTACCATCAAGAGTAGCCCTTGGAGTTGGAGTGAGAAAAGCTTGAGTTCTGGCCTGAGATCTTGTCTGCCTTTCAGGAGGTGAGTGTTGGATGGGCATGATTTCGGAATAAAAAATGAAGTAAAAAGAACAAGAATCAAGATTTGAAGATGAAAACTTGAGGAAATTGGAAATAAAGCTTGAAGTAAACAGTCAAAATTCATTATCTTGAAGAAAAAATCAATAAATCAAAATGTGATCTTCAGGTAAATCAATCAATTAAATATCAAATGAAAACTTGAAGTTAATGAATCAAATAAGTCAAAATGAGAAATTCAGGAAAATCAATCAATCCATGTCAAATGAAATCTTGAAGTCAATTAATCAATATGTCAAATAACTCAAAATCAAAAACTTGCAGAAAATCAATCAATCAAAATGAATTCTTGAGGAAAAATCAATTTATGTCAAAATTATTGATGTGAAAAATCAGCAAAATCAATGAAATCTTCTGGTCAATCAATTTTCTTGAGGTCAATATCAATTTATGTAAAATCAATCAATCAAATCAAAATCAAGTGAGTTCTTCTTAAAGAATCAAAATTCTTGAAGAATGAATCAAATATGAATCTTGATGTGAAGAATGTGTCTGAATAACTTTATGAAAAATTTGAAAATCAAATGAAAATTAAGATGACACCTGAATTATGAATGAATTAAGATTGATGATTTGGGATAAGATTTAAAAAAGAGAAACAACAATAAAATTGGGTCAGCTTTCAATTTTCAGAATGAAGAATGAATGAGAGAAAATTGAGAGGTGATGGCAAATCATGAAGTTCATAAGCATTAGAGGGTCATAATTTCAATGAAATGAGTGAATGAAATTATAAAGAAAGAATTAACAGAATGAAAAGAAATTATAAGTTAATTAATATAATGTTACAGTGGCTCTTGGACAGAAAAACAAGAGTGGACTGGCACTCAGAAATCAGGGAACTCACTTGGAAGACTCCAAAAGAATAAAGAAAATAAAAATAAAGAATTCAATTTCTCTAAGAAGAATGCAAGTACAAAGATGATATTCAATAAGAGAAATGAGAAGCCAAATGGCCAAAGAGCCAACCAAGTAAGTCCTTAATCAGCATTTCAACCTGCCAAAATGAACAATGGAATTAGTAAGGATATGACCACCAAATATCCATTGACAGGCAAAGAAGGAAAAGAGAAAAGGTGATTAATGACTGAATTGATAATATCAGTATTCACTAAACAAAAATGGTAAGATAAACTGTGAACCTTTGAGATATTACCACATACCCAAAAAGGTTACAAGAAATATTTAATATAATTATACATTAAAAATAAGTACCTTAAAGCTACAAAAATACCATAAATTGGTATAAAACTTGGTTTAACTCAAAGGCCAGTGAATAGACATGTGAAATAAACTATACCATTGGATTCCCCATGGTAAAATACACATATACCATTCTTATGGCATATCTGTAAAGTCAATATTTAATAAGTTATAAGTAATAATACCTTATAAAAAAACAAATCCTTATTTATTTCAAACCCCAATGGAAAACCATGTGAAATAAATGGTTTCATTGCATTCTCCATAAAATTCCACACATAAAACAATTAATAAGCTAAGCTTCAAAATCAATACTTAAGGAATTAAGCTGAATATATGCACTTTTTTGGTCAATGCATATATTCAAGGATTCACTTTTTTGGTCAACGCATATGTTCAAGGATTTTAGCTAATATCTCTTGAGCTATGCATGATAGAGTGATGAACCAAAAATAAAGTCATCACGTAATTGCTGTAGGGATACAGAAATGAATTTTATTTCACAAGTTATAAACAAGGTTAAAATCTGTAAGGAATTATTGATTAAAATCAGCAGAGCTGTTGACCACTTTGTTGTGAAAGTGGTCCAAACTTAAAAAAGAGTAGACAGTTGTGTTCTACTAGTTCATTCGTGAAGAATAATGTATTTCTTATTATAATATTCAAGGTATAACCCCTTGAAATCATAGTTTGAAGTTCAAAATATTAGATTTTGACAGAAAGGATGAGTTACAAGAAAAATCATCAAAAATAGAGTTTAGATGATGTAATGAAATGCTCTTGGTAGAATAATGAGGCTATGCCAAGCCATTAGAATTCACTCTCCGAATTTCTGTAGCGTGTAAAAATTAAAAATTATTAAAGATCAAAGTTTGAGCTTAATTTGATCATTTATGATCACTCACTGTAACCTTAAATTAAGTTTAACAGGCATATAAGTGATACAATTGGTGAATACTATTAGTTTACAATTAAAACTAATAAAATCCACGAAATTTGGGGTTCTGCCAAGCCTTTGACATCAACAAACATAGAGTTATAGTGATAACTCTAAATAATGGCATAATAATGATGTAATGAGGTTTGATCATGATGTAATCATCACAAAACCATAAATTATTGATCAATTCCAGTGGATATGATCAGTACACGTCTACTAGAAGCCTGTTGGACTCTAGGAGGGAGGTATTTACTATAAATAGAGCTCTTTTTACTCTGTTTTCCCCTCAGATGCATCAAAAACATTAAATCAATACAATTAAAAAGGTGATATCTTTATTCTTTATATATAAAACTTTTATATTATTAAGGACCAAAGATCATCTTATCATAATAATCAATTTTGACGTGATTAAATCATTTATTCAATTGTTTTTGTTAAAAATCTCTCTAAAACTCATTTCCATGTAAAAATCAAGAATATCTGTAATTTTCTCTATTTTGTATCGTAAATACAATTTGGATAAGTTGTATTTACATTATTTGGCGTAAAATATCTCAAAATTATTATATTAAGTATTAAAAGTAGGTTGTTTTCTCTTATTATAATAAATTTCTCTTTATTATTCTTTTAATAATTCATTAATTAATATAAATAGTATTTATATTAATTTCTAACTTTAATATTGGTAATATTATTTTTATTAATTGTTTTTGATTAATAAAAAACAATTTTCTACGCCTTTATTATTTGTTTGTAACAATAATAAAGTGCTATCAAATATATTAATTATTTTATATTAATATATTTATTTTATTTTATTATCATATTTTATTAATAATATAATTATTTTTATGCCATAATTATAATAATTCTTTATTATTAAAATTGTTTTTATCTTACTTATTTCATTTATAAGGACATTCATACTACAATAAGTAAAATATTAGTAATTTTTACTTATTGTTTCATAGTCAAACCTTACATTTGGGGGCCTTGCCGTGATATTTACTCTAAAAGACCTTCAAAAAGATTCTAATTGGGCTTATCCAATAATCAATTATACTTATAATCATAAAATTATATAATAATTTTATATTTATTGATTTTAAAAGCTATTGAGGTATTTGGAAAGCAATTGTACTGTCTTACACGTGGTTTTTCACATCCTTAGACTTGCAAAAACTTTCTTTGAGTGATTCTAGTGATTAAAAAAGATATTTTATAAATTAAAAAAAATTGTATATTATAAATTAATTTTATAAAAAGAATCATATTCATTTTTGTTTTATTCTTTAAAAATAAAAATATAAAAAATATTAAAAATATTAAAAACCAATAAGAAAGTTATTTTATTCTTTTTAAATTTCATTTCTTTAATTATTTTCATTTTTTTTCTATAAAAAAAGATATAAAAGCAATTTTTAGGTGGAAAATTGCCATATCTTACCAAAAATAACACTTTTCTATAAAAGACTTATATTTATTTCTCTTTTTTAGTGTTTGAAGACAACCCAACAGAGGATAACCAAGCCACTGTTGAAAGATTGGTGGAAGAAACTTGTCAAAGTTCTCCAACACCAATAATTACCAAAAGAAAGAAAGCCAAGAAATTGGACTTTCCAGGACCCACCATTCAGGACTCTGAAGGTTAGTACCTCATTTATAAATTGTCACAAGAAAATTCCTGTTCTGAAATCCTCTTATTTCTTATTTCTCTTATAATATGACTACCAGAAGAGGCTCCCAATACTCCATCCAATTCGATGGAGCTGGACTCAGAGGTAGAATTGATTCCTCAAAAAGGAAAAGGAAGGGCAATATCCCCAGTGGAACAAAATCCACACAAGGAAGTGCCTTATCCCAAAGGCAAGTCCCAGAAATGCCCATGATATCTGAACCTGAATTGACACTAAGTATGAGTAATTCAAACAGGTACAAATCACATTCAGAGGGCTCAAATAGACATTTAAATGAGCCAATAAGAACAGTACTACACAGTGTACAAGGACAAAGATTGGGAAATGTTGCCTCAAATACACCAAGGAGTGATGAACTCCTGGCACATCCTGAAACAGTTCCTCAAAGAGGAGGAAATAGTGAAATACTCCAATGGAGGGAATCCACTATCATCCAAACCTCAAATCAAAAAGATCAAGGAGTATCATGCCAAAAAGAAGGAGGCAACCGAGGAAGAAGCCCCAAGTCAACCCACTTCCCCAAGAAGGGAAGAAGAACAAGAAAAAGAATTGGAGAAAACCATATTCCCCAAGCTACATGATCCCCAAGATCCGAAAAGATGCAATGGACAATGTCTTCAACATGGCCAGAACTTTGATGGAATTCAAAGACAAAGAGGAACAAAGGATGAGACAACCCCATTTCCCAAAGAAATAACCTTGTCTCCTGATGTTGTAAATACTTTAACAGAGCTTAAAAATAGTTTATTATCTTTCCAAAAAATGAATAACAGTTTATCATCTTTAACAAAACTTGTTGTTGTACAAAGTAAGAAAGAAATTCATAACATAAAATTTATGATTGAAAATAATAAACCAAAAGTATTAATTGACAATACTCAGAAATTAATACAAGGACAACAAGAGTTGTATAAATGAATAAGTGATATCAAAGAAAAAAATTTGACAATCAATTATGATGTGAGTATTGACAATCTTACAGAAAAATTAAACAAATTAAGTATTGCAGTAGAAATATTTGGAGAAAAAACTTCATCACACCAAAAATTACTTTTGGACCATGTGGAAATAAGTGATGAAGCAAGAATGCATCTGAAAGATGACATCCAAAGGGAAATAAGGCTTATTACTGAAAAAATGGATAAAATTAATGAGGCTAATCTAAATATGCCAAAGTTATCAACACAATTTTCTCACATAAGAAGCCCTGTTAAACCAAGAAAGGAATTAACAAATCCATTCATGTGAGCCTTTGAGATATGACCACATACCCAATAAGGTCACAAAAAAGACTCAGAATAATTATACCTTTAATATAATTATATTAAAATTAATTAGAATAATTATACATTAAAAATAATTACTCAAATATACAAAAAATACCATAAATTGGTACTAAAATTGGTTTAACTTAAAAACCAATGAATCAACATGTAAAACAAATTATACCATTGGATTCCCCATGGAAAAATACACATATACCATTTTTATGGCATATCTGTAAAGTCAATATTTAAGGAATTATAAGGTATAATACCTTATAAAAACCATAAAACCTTATTTATCTCAGAAACTAATGAAACAACATGTGAAATAAATTGTACCAGTGGATTCCCCACAAAAATCCACATATAAAACAATTAATAAGCTAATTCCCAAAATCAATACTTAAGGAATTATCCTGAATATATGCACTTTTTTGGTCAACGCATATATTCAGTGATCATAGCTAATATCTTCTAAACTATACATGCTAGAATGATGAACCAAAAATAAAGTTACCACGTAATTACTGTAAGAACACAGATATGAACTTTATTTTGAAAATTATAAACAAGGTTAAGACTTATGAGGAAATATTGATAAAAATCAACAGAGCTGTTGACCACTTTGTTGTGAAAGTAGTCCAAACTTAGAAAAAAGTATACAGTTGGATTCTACTAGTTTATTCGAGAAGAATGACGTAGTTTTTATTATTAAATTCAGGGTATAACCCCCTGAAATCAAGGTTTGAAGTTTAAAATATTGAATTTCGACAGAAAAGATGAGTTACAAGAAAAATCATCAAAATTAGAGTTTTGATGATGTAATGAAAAGCTCTTGGCAGCATAATAACCTTAAAATATTGATCAATTCCAGTGGATATGATCAGTACACGTCTACTAGAAGCCTGTTGGACTCTAGGAGGGAGGTATTTACTATAAATAGAGCTCTTTTTACTCTATTTTCCCCTCAGACGCATCAAAAACATTAAATCAATTAAATCAAAGGTAATTTCTTTATTCTTTATATATAAAACTGTTATATTATTAAAAGACCAAAGACCACCTTGCTATAATCATCTATTTTGACGTGATTAAATCATTGATTTAATTGTTTTTGTTAAAAATCTCTCTAAAACTCATTTCCACGTAAAAATCCAGAATAATTTGTAATTTTCTTTATTTTTATTGTAAATACAATTTGAAAAGGTTGTATTTATAGTTTTTGGCGTAAAATACTTCAAAATTATTATATTAAGTGTTAAAAGTAGGTTATTTTCTCTTATTATAATAATTTCTCTATTATTACTCTTTTAATAATTCTTTAATTAATATAAATAGTATTTATATTAATTCATAACTTTAATATTAGTAATATTATTGTTATTAATTGTTTTTTATTAATAAAAAACAATTTTTTACGCCTTTATTATTTGTTGGTAACAATAATAAAGAGCTGTTTAAATATATTAATTATCTTATATTAAGATATTTATTTATTATATTATATTTTTATAATATAAATTATATTATTATATTTATTTAATAATATAATTATTTTACGCCATAATAATAATAATTATTTATTATTATTATATTTTTAATCTTATTTATTCAATTCATAAGGACATTCAGAGTACAATAAGTAATAAATTAGTAATTTTTACTTATTGTTTCATAGTCAAACCTTACAATTCAGAACAGACTTGAGTCACCAAGACAATAACCAAGTCTTAATGAAGGAAGCACCTCAATTGAAAGAATGGCCAACATTCACAGGAGAAGGTGAATATGACCGTATGTCATTTATCAAAAGAATTGACATGCTACAAGAAGATTATGGCATACCAGATGAATTAATCACTGCAAGATTACATTCATTGTTTGAAAAATCTGCAAAAAGATGGTATTATGGCATAAGGCAAACAAATGGCAAAAATACCTGGTCTTGGTGGAATCAAGAAATAATCACCAAGTGGGCTAATGATTCCTGGAGGTACAAAATAGAAAATGCATTTGAAAATTCTTTCTTTGACCCAGACAAAGACAAACCTTTAACTTGGTTCTTGAAACAAGTTGAAAGACTTAATGCATTGTACCCAGAAATGTCACAAAAAATGGTGCATATGAAAATACTCAAGCAATGTGGAGGAGAGCTAGAACATGCCCTAAGAAGCAGGTGTATGGAACCATGCTCCACAGAAGAGTATATTAATGCACTAGAAGACATAGTGACAAGAGCAAAAATTGGCAGAACTTGGAAGAAATTGAACATTAAAAGCCCAAATAAACCATTTATCTAAAAAGATAAATCAAAAGAAGCTTTCAAGCCCAATACATCCAACAATAATGAGCAAAGAAAATGCCATAAATGTGGAGGTATTGGACACTTAGCCAATAATTTCCTTAAAAAGGCAAAGATTAATGAAATTGTGGAAAAAGAAAACCACAATGACAAAGAAGAGGAATCTGACTCTAAAAAGGAGACAGAAGAGTCAGAAAGCTCTGAAAGTGATGAAATCAATATAATTCATGCACAAATTAATAATATTGATATAATCTATGAAGTCCTGGATGTTAACTCAAACTTACCACAAGTTGGGACATCTGACACAAACCTGACAAACATACAAGATGCCAAAATGTATAGGACTAAACCTGCAAGAGGAATGGGATATACAGCTGGAAAATCAAGTATAAGTATTGTTATGGTTGATAGCCAAGAAGGAAAAGTTAACTTAGATACAGGAGCATATTTCACCTGTGTTGGTAAAAGTTATTTAAAAGCCATTGCCCCAGACTGGCAAGAAAAGCTTATGCCAATACAAGGTGTCAAATTTAGTAGTGCAAGTGAGAGCATGAAGCCCCTTGGAATAATTGATTTAACACTAATTTTTCCTCATCCCTCACAATGTGTCAGAATCAAAGTAGAGTTTGTAGTAATGGACAACTGTACTAGTAATTACTTCATACTTGGGAATGACTACTTATCAATTTATGGTATAGATATCTCCAACCAAAAGGATAGATATTTTACCATAGGAGACAACAAAAGACAAAAGTTTGGCTTCTTAAATAACAAAAAACAAATCACAGTTATTAAGAATGAAGAAAAAATTCCAGAAAAGCAACTTTTTATATCTGAACAACTTAAAGAGGCAGAATTCAATCAAGAATTAACAGAAAAAATGAAAGAAAAACTGATTGACCTCTTATTTAAGTATAAAAATGCCTTTGCAACTGACAAAGAGCCACTAGGTGCCATAATTGGACATGAAGTGGACATAATTCTTAATGTGGAAAACCTTACCCACCTCTACTAAGGAGACCTGCTTACCCAGCTGGTCCAAGGGCTAGAGAAGCCTTAGAGGTACACATTAAAGAATTAATGGACCTTAGAGTATTAAGAAAGGTAGGACATAATGAACAGGTAGAAGTCACTACACCTGTCATTATAACTTGGCATAATGGAAAATCAAGGATGGTAGGAGACTTCAGAGCCCTGAACACCTATACCATTCCAGACAGGTATCCAATACCCAGGATCCATGAGACATTGACACAATTGTCACAAACTAAGTTCATCACAGCCATGGATGCCTTAAAGGGTTTTCATCAAAATGTCTTAACAGACAATGCCAAAAACTACTGAGGATAATAGTCCACTATGGAATTTTCAAATACTTAAGAATGCCATTTGGCATAAAAGATGCACCTTCCCATTATCAAAGATGATGAATACCATATTTCCTGAAGAATTTTTAGAAGAATGGTTAACTATCTATATTGATGATATCATAGTTTGCTCAGAACCATGTGAAAATCACCTTACAAGACTAGAAAGGGTACTACAAAAAATAGTCCAAGTGAATATGAAAATTTCCTTGAAAAAGTGTCATTTTGCATACAGTGAATTTAAAGCACTAGGACATGTTGTATCTGGACTTAGTCTAGGCATAGACAAGAATAAAGTAGAAGCAGTACTACTTAAACCAATGCCTCAGAACAAAAAAGAAATGCAATCATTTCTAGGATTTTCTGGTTACTATAGACAGCATATAAAGGACTTTGCAAAAATTTCTAAATCCTTGTATAAGCTATGTGACCAATAAACAGTCTATGAAATGACAGAAGAAAGAGTCAAGGCATATTAATAATTGAAAAATTCCTTAACAAATGCCCCATTTCTTCTAATGCCAGACTGGAAACTACCCTTCAAACTGTACATTGATGCTTGTGGAGAAGGACTGGGTGCTGCACTACAACAGACACAAATTATCAATTATAAACCAGTGGAAGGACCAATTTGTTTTATTTCAAGACAAATAAAGCCAACAGAAGCAAGATATGGAGCAAGCCAAATGGAATGCCTCTGCTTAGTGTGGGCTTTAGAAAAATTACATTACTATTTGGATGGAACAGTATTTGATGTCATTACAGACTGTAATGCTGTAAAATCTCTATTAAATATGAAAACTGCAAATAGACACATGCTGAGATGGAAAATTGCTATCCAAGAATTTAGAGGAAATATGACTATTGTTCATAAATCTGGCAATATTCATAAAAATGCAGATGGTCTTAGCAGATGGGCTCTGGCAAATACCCCTGACAATCTAGCATGGGTACCACAGGAAGAACACAATATAGAAGGAATATGTGTTACAGACATTGGCCCTGAATTCTTTAACCAAGTTAAAGAAAGCTATAAGATAGACAAAATGTGCCATATCTTAAGCCAACTTCTAATGAAAGACTGCAAAGACCCATCACTTTCATCAAAACTAGATGAAACATGGAAAAAGGCATATGATGAAGGAAGATTCCACCTCCTTGATGGAATCCTTCACCATAGAACAAAACACACATGTGTTATGGCCTTAACAGATAGAACCCTGATAAACACTATTTTACATGAGTGTCATGATAGTGTTGCAGCTGGACACCTTTCAGAAGACAGGACACTAGAGAGGGTGAAAACCTGCTCTTGGTGACCAAATTGGAAGAAAGATGTTATAGAATACTGCCAAACCTGTGACAGATGTCAAAAAGCCAACAGAGCCACAGGAAAGAAATTTGGAATGATGATCCAAATCCAAGAACCAAAATCCCCTTTGGAAATAGCTCATATGGATTGGGTAACAGCATTACCTCCAGGAGGACACAGAAGCTATAATGCATGCCTAGTATTGGTTGACAGGTATAGAAAAACCCCCATGTTCCTACCATGTCATAAAGATGACACAGCTATGGACACAGCCATAATGATATGGAATAAAGTTATTAGCCATACAGGCTTATTCCAGAATATTATAAGTGACAGAGACCCAAAGTTCACTTCAGCATTCTGGACAAATCTCCATAACTTGTTTGGGACAAAGTTATCATTCTCAACAGCTTACCATCCTCAAACTGATGGTTTAGCAGAAAGAATGATACAGACCTTAGAGGACATGATCAGAAGATTCTGTGCTTATGGACTAGAATTCAAAGACTCTGATGGTTTTACCCATGATTGGTGTACACTAATACCAGCTCTTGAACTGGCATACAAAACATCAATCCATTCTTCTACTGGTAACACACCAGCAATGCTAGAAAAAGGTTGGAATTCAAGAATTCCTTATGATACCCTCAAAAAGGACTTAGTGGATATACATCCAACAGCAAGCAGTTTTAAGATAATGCTTGACAAGGCAAGACACCATGCAAACAGATGTATGCAATATTCTTTCAAATATGCAAACGAAAGATGGGATAAAAGTCATGAGCCACCTGATTTCAAAATAGGAGAATTGGTCCTAGTATCAACCCTTCATTTCAATAACATAAAAGGCCCAAAGAAATTAAAAGATTCCTTTTCAGGACCATTTATGATAAAAGCACTTCATGGACCCAATGCTGTGCAATTGGAACTGACAGGTGAACTAATGAACAAACACCCAGCTTTCCCTGTAGGTCTGATAAAACCTTACATTTGTATTGACAAGGAGTTATTTCTACTAAGAAATAAACCCCCACTTGAAATTGCCCCCTTGGAAGAAGGAGAGGAAAAGAAAATAGTAAAAGTCCTGAAAGAAAGAAGGACAAGAAACAAAAAAGAAAGGGAATACCTTGTAAGGTATAGAAATTCAACTCAAGAAGATGAATGGCTACTTGAGAAAGATATAACAAATGCTGATAAACTACTAAGAAGGTTCAGACATGAAAGAAAACCTGAAAAATAGAAAGTTTAAGCATTATTGAGCTTCAAGACTAACAAAGTCTATTGAAGAGGTAGGACAGTGGATGATACCCTAATTACACATAACGGATTTTGGTACAATCTTTTTTGGTGGTAGGAAATGTGAACCTTTGAGATATGACCACATAACCAAAAAGGTCACAAGAAATATTTAATATAATTATACATTAAAAATAAGTACCTTAAAACTACAAAAATACCATAAATTGGTATAAAACTTGGTTTAACTCAAACACCAATGAATAAACATGTGAAATAAATTGTACCATTGGATTCCCCATGGTAAAATACACATATACCATTTTTATGGCATATCTGTAAAGTCAATATTTAATAAGTTATAAGTAATAATACCTTATAAAAAACACAAATCCTTGTTTATTTCAAAAACCAATGAAAAAACATGTGAAATAAATGGTTCCATTGCATTCTCCATAAAATACCACACATAAAACAATTAATAAGCTAAGCTTCAAAATCAATACTTAAGGAATTAAGCTGAATATATGCACTTTTTTGGTCAATGCATATATTCAAGGATTCACTTTTTTGGTCAACGCATATGTTCAAGGATTTTAGCTAATATCTCTTGAGCTATGCATGATAGAGTGATGAACCAAAAATAAATTCATCATGTAATTGCTGTAGGAATACAGAAATGAATTTTATTTCACAAGTTATAAACAAGGTTAAAATCTGTAAGGAATTATTGATTAAAATCAGCAGAGCTGTTGACCACTTTGTTGTGAAAGTGGTCCAAACTTAAAAAAGAGTAGACAGTTGTATTCTACTAGTTCATTCGTGAAGAATGATTAATTTTTTATTATAATATTCAAGGTATAACCCCCTGAAATCATAGTTTGAAGTTTAGAATATTAAATTTTGACAAAAAAAGATGAGTTACAAGAAAAATCATCAAAAATAGAGTTTTGAAGATGTAATAAAATGCTCTTGACAGAATTATAAGGTTATGCCAAGCCAGTAGAACTCACTCTCCGAATTGCTGTAGCGTGTAAATCTTAAAAGTTATTAAGGATCAAAGTTTGAGCTCAATCTGATCATTTATGATCACTCACTGTAACCTTAGATTAAGTTTAACAGTCATACAAGTGATAGAATTGGTGAATACTATTAGTTTATGATTAAAACTAATAAAATCCACGAAATTTGGGGTTCTTTCAAGCCTTTGACATCATCAAACTTAGAGTTATAGTGATAACTCTAAATAATGGCGTAATGATGATATAATCATCACCAAACCTTAAAATATTGATTAATCCCAGGGGATATTATCAGTACACATCTACTAGAAGCCTGTTGGACTCTAGGAGGGAGGTACTTACTATAAATAGAGCTCTTTTTACTCTGTTTTCCCCTCAGACGCATCAAAAACATCAAATCAATACAATTAAAAAAGGTAATATCTTTATTCTTTAGATATAAAGCTTTTATATTATTAAAGACCAAAGATCATATTATTATAATCATCAATTTTGACGTGATTAAATCATTCATTCAATTGTTTTTGTGAAAATCTCTCTAAAACTCATTTCCACGTAAAAATCAAGAATATTTGTAATTTTCTCTATTTTGTATTTACATTATTTGGCGTAAAATATCTCAACATTATTATATTAAGTATTAAAAGTAGGTTATTTTCTCTTATTATAATAAATTTCTCTTTATTATTCTTTTAATAATTCTTTAATTAATATAAATAGTATTTATATTAATTTATAACTTCAATATTGGTAATATTATTGTTATTGATTGTTTTTTATTAATAAAAAAAAATTTTTTACGCCTTTATTTTTTTTTTGTAACAATGATAAACTGCTATTAACTATATTAATTATTTTATATTAATATATTTATTTTATTATATTATATTATCATATTTTATTAATAATATAATTATTTTTACACCATAATTATAATAATTCTTTATTATTATAATTATTTTTATCTTATTTATTTCATTTATAAGGAAATTCATAGTACAATAAGTAAAATATTAGTAATTTTTACTTATTGCTTCATAGTGAAACCTTACATAAATAAAGATAAAATAAAATCAAAATATATTAATTAACTGGGGGAAAACCCCCCAGGGTCAAAGGAGGCTGGTATATGTGACAGGTTGAGAGCTTGGCTCCTTCAGGCTGACTGCTGGTCTGTATTGAATCCTTGCAGCTGTATTTACAGCTTGATGAAGTGTATACCTTTCCAGATTGGGAAATGAACTGGGTTGAATGATCTTCCCATGGTGTATGAATGCAAAATACAGGTCTTGATGAATTAAGACTGTACTGAATGAATTGGGTTGCCAAGGTGGATTGGTGGATCATTGAACCTTGGCACACTGTTTTGGAACTGCCTCTTGAATATCCCTTGAGAATGAACAGCCAGTATTCCCTTGGAGGACTACTGTGAGTGAGAATAACTATTGATTGCTTGATGGCATCATTGGTATTTGATATTATGACACTTGCCCTGAGCCTTAATGAATCCACTGGAAGGTGTGCCTTTATGACCTGTTGAAAAGTTGAAATAACCATTTGAAATTTCTACCATTGGATTGCTGCTGAAAAAAGATGCATAATGGTGTATAACACTATATATCGCACACTTGGTTATTGAAGGTCGAAATGGGCCAAAGGTTTTTTGAGGTGATGTCAGGAGGATATGAATGAAATTTGGGTTTTGGAAGGCTTCAGAGGTGAGAAAGTGTCTTTTGAGTGATTTGGCCATTTTTGGGTTTTTGGCTAAATACAGCTAATACAGCTTTAAAACTGTGTTTGCACAAAGTGTGAAAAAGTGTGCAAAAATGCGCAAAATGCACAAATCTGGCAGTTAAGCCCCAAAAGGCCTGATATGGCCTTTTGGGAATATTTCACATAATACATGAGAAATATGGCCTAAATGGCTTAATACAGCCAAATGTGCAAAAGTGCGCAAAATGCGTCAAAGTGCACAAACTGTATTTATAGCTTAGAAAGCCAAATACAGGCTTTTGGGCTGTATTTTCCCTTTTGTATGGAAAATAACCAAGATGCCCAAAAGCAAATAGACAGCCTAGAATGGCTTGATGATGGTGAAAGGGCCAGGTTGGCCCCAGATGATAAAATGACCATTAAGGCCATAAAACATGACAATGGTCAATCTGGCCAATGATTATGGATATGGCCAAATTGCCATATATTGGATATGGCATGGATATGCCATATTGAGCTCAAAGAGGGTGGATTTCCATGGTTGTGACATGCATTCTGCCATATTCACATCTATAGTCATTTGAGAAGCTTCTTGAGGGGTTATAGCTAGGTCCTAACTTGGGTGAAAGCATAATTATAATTCAAAAAACTTGAAAATATTACTTTTATGTCAAAACCTTACTTTCGACCAAATTGTTTGCTTTTCGGAAAGTTTTACCAATATAAAAACTGGCTAATTAAGAAGAAATGAGCTCTGATTGATTATTATGATCTACAATACCTGTGCTATTTTGGTCAGAAATGACAATACTGGCTGGGATAATTCTAGTTGCTGTTGAAGCTGTCTCAATTTTTCCTTGTCTTACTGTGTTTTCAGAAATCAGGATTAATGAAGAAAACAATTATTTAAGTAAGAAAAGGTATTCTTCAAATGAAAAATGAAAAATAAAGCCTCACTTAAAATGTGAAAAGAATATTTTCTATGAATTTTCTTTGAAATTATAAGTATCTTTTATGGGTTTTTAGAGTTTTTAATATAAGAACAACATTAGAAAAAGGTAAAATATCCCAGCTGGGCTCCAAAATGTAAGGTTTGTATACAAAACTTTGATTAAAAGTAAAGTACGTTTCCCATTCTCAAAATTCTTATGAAAAGTGATATTTGATTAAAATAGTCAATTTTAAGACTTTTAAGCAAAAAGATTCCACAATTATTGCTTTAATGTTTTCAGTATATAGCAATATCATTTTAAAGATTTATTTATTTACCAACAATAAACATTTATCCAATAATACTCTACAAGAGATATTTATGACCAAAAAAGAAATTTCTACAAGAGAAATTTAAATTGGAATTAATTGAGAGAAAAAATGCAGGAAATTAATATGAGAACAGAGTTTCCAAAAATAATATTAAAGAGAAAATACTACCAAAAGTGACAAAGCTAATAGTGGTAAATGACCTTCATTCACATTTGGGGTGGTTAAAAGGTAAAAATCATTAAATTGATTTTTTTCCCATGGATGAAAGGTTTAAAATGATTAAAAAATGGTTTTTGAAATATTCTATTTCTTGGTTTAAGAATTTTTAAACTAATTATAAATGGAGAATATTTTAACATGAAGAGAAAAGTGGGACAACAAAGACATTCTTTTATAGCCACCAATCCTCTTCCTTTAAAAGTATAATTGACTCTCATCAATCATGAAGACATACTAAAAACACAAAAGCAAATTATGGCATCATTGAAATATTGTTTGGAACAAAAAAGGAATTGTTTTAGCTATTTTAGTCCTTTAAACTATCCATTTCTATATTAATAATTTGTTTATAGCCTTCAAACCACATCATAATGTGTGGAGCAGACCTTGAAAACAGTAAAAAAATTCTTTTACTAAGTTCCTTTTAATTTAAGGGTGGTTTCAACCTCTTTAAAACATTGAAAACTTCCTTGGTTGATATAAAAACCTCATCATCAATTGAGTCACAGACCCTGTTACTCAATTCCAGGCAAAAAGGGATGAATTTATGCATAAAGCTTGAGATCTAACTCCTTTCAGCAAGGAATTTGGGGGAGTCTGGAACCCTTGGACCCAAGATACCTTTTCCCCCAACATTAATGTTTCCAATTTATTTTTTCTTTAATTATTAATAATGTACTATACTCAAAATTGAAACATGTAATTCAATTGAAAAATTACATTACACAGCTGTAATTGTCAATTCCTCATATGTAAATTTAAGTTCACTTATGCAATACATGCACACACCTTGACATTTCAATTGACCATCCTTCAATTCCTCATGAATTATAAGCTACAAACCACACCTCAAGCTCAACAAAGAAATTGACGGCTGACACCACATGTGGTTTGAAGTAAATTAAGGTTTTTGGGATGTTAAGATTTTCATACATAAAATACTAAAAACTTAATTTAAGCTTTTTTAGCACTTATTTATAGAACTTTCACCCAGAGGTGACCCCACTTGATTTTTTATGAGGAATCTATTGGTGAAATAATTTTTATACTTTCATTTCTTGGGAAAAATGTACAATCCTTTTTATTCACTTTTTTACAAAAAACATTTTGTTTTTACTTAATTACTTCAAGTAAAAAAATATTTTCATATTTTTAAATTTTAATGTAAGTTTTAATTGAAATTTTTTAATTCTGTATTTATATTTAAACTTTGTTTTTATATTTGAGAATGAATTTGTTATCTTTAATTATGAATTACTTTAACTCTTTGTGGTCTTTTGGGTATATGAAAATACCTCTAAGGACCACAGTGAGATACCAAACCTCCAGTTTTTTTCATGGCCAGAATCTCCCAATTGATAAGAGCAGGGAGAATTTTATCAGACAAAAAATGGGAAAGTTGGTTGTTTGAGTAAAGTAGACACCTATCCACAGCTCCTGTAGCTCAAAAACAAAGGGCTTGAATATGCTTTTCAATTAATCTGAGGTGGGCCCTTTGGGATTTGGGTGAATCCATAAACAAAAAGGTTTTGTAATCAATGTCATTTTTATGGAGAAATATTGAATCAAAGAAGAGATATAGTACCTAATGAAATACTCTTCAAGCTAATATTGAAGCCATGAAGATTAGTACAGTCAATATAAAAACCAAAAACCAAGTTTCTAGGATTATCAGGCCTGCTTCATAAGCCAGTTTTATTTCAGTTCTGAGAAAAAGTTTGAGCTTAGGTTTGAATTTTTATTTGAAAAAACCTTCCATAAAAAAACTTGAATTTTCTTGTAAAACAAAATTTAATTTCTTTTTTTGTTCTCAAATTTTTGGGTTTAATTTTGGTTTCCATGGATAATTTTGAAGATTGAAAATATAACTTGTATTAATTTTTATTTCTAATCTGCTTCCTGCATTTTCAGGGACAGATGAATCTCCTCCTTGAGCATCAATAATAACAAACAACCATTTGACATCCTCAACACTTGGATCCATGCAATTTAATGGAATAAATGAACCATGCATAGTTTCAGAAGTTATTTCAACTTTAGATTCTCAACTTTAATTATTTTGTAAAACTTTTAAGTTTAGGCTCCAAATGAATGTAGAGCATCAATTAGGGTTGACTTTGTATTGCTTGGGGAATGGATCTAGTTTCCAAACATTATCCCATCCTTCAAGCATAGGAAAAGTCATTGCTTACAAGGTCTTCTGAAAATTTATAGAGGAAATAATTTTAATTTTTCATCACTACAATCAAGTATGATTTCCAATTATTCCTCATTTATTGAAAATGACCAATTTTCCCCCTTGAACAGATACCCAGATCTGGAAGATAATGAATCATAGGATGAAACTGCTTCAACTTTTGAATGTCTAAAGGGCTTGAAAAAGATTTCTGGAGCAATAAATGGAACTAAAATACCAATATGATCACCCTCTAATGATTAATGGAAGTCAGAGATCCTATTGAATTTAATCTTGTACAAGAAAATCAAACTCACCTCCATGCTCATATGATTTCTTTGAAGAACCTCATGCAGCCCACCCCCTCTGGTAGCATCATACCTATCCTTCACCATCTATGTCAATAATTTGAATGAATTCACAAATTTCAAATTAAGAATAAAAAAGGAAATAAAGGACTTACACAATAGGTCACCATCAATGATTTGTAACAACGTTCCATTGTTTCAAATGTAATTTCCTTGATTAAATCAAAATTTTCCCTTTTCTAAAAGAATATGAAAACTGAAGGTTTTATCAACGTGAGTATTTAGATAAAATATATTTTCGTAAGAAATTATGTACCTGAAGGTGAACAACAAATATAATACACAAAGTAATGGATGATTGACAATGACAAAGCTAATGGATAAGAGACTGAGGAAGAATTAGTATAATGATCAAGCTCTCTTATATTGGGAGGTCTGGTAGCATACCTTTGGTCTCACAATTACTGTAATAATTTATTATAGGGTAGTAGATAGACTATTCTCAACACACAAACGCTTCTAGCTAGAACAAAAGAAGTTTAACCTTCTAATAAGTAGATCAAATGAATATTAGTAAGCATGATAAAAGAAATAACTGCCTCAATGGTCAACCTCCTCAAACGTCCAGTATGAACAGACTCAGTCATTATTGTAATTTTATGCACTTTATCATTAGACTTACTTAGATAGTTAACATATTACAACCTCTTGTAAATAGATGAGGCATAAAAAGGCCATCATGTACCTCTTCTTTTTTTTCTCCATCCTTACGTTACTGTCTTCCTTTTTCCTGTTTGTATAGGTTCGCTGCCACTCCCCTGCTGCCTTACTCACTACAGTTATTGACAACTGTCAAAACCTCTTTACAAAGGTCCTCTATAATATTTATTATCTACCTTATACTTCTTTCCTCAGTAATTATCCATCCTTATGTTACTGTCTTCCTTTTTCCTGTTCATATTGGTTTGCTGCCACTCCCCTTCTGACTTACTCACTATGGTTATTGACAACTGTCAAAACCTCTTTACAAAGCTTGCCTTTTTTACATGACATACCACTGCTACTTGCAGAGTTATGATTACTAGTAGATAAAATGAGAGTGAACAACTTGTAGTTGTAACACTCTTAGGGGTAGGAATGACTTAATACGAGTAACGATAAAAATAAAGGATGGTCCTCTTTCCTTGAATCCAACAGTGACTGCTGTGCTTATAAGCAGTTTTTCAACTGCTTAAGAGCACAGAAATAAGGAGTGCATTTATGGGTACTTTCTTCTTTATTCATAGCATACTTATTGGGAAATTTTCAATTAAGATGCTTGGAGAAATGCTCTGATATTTTCACACCCCCATTTTCTCCAAGTCTTAATGGGCTAAGACCTGATATAGCTCTGTGAATGGCAGGCTTGCAGAATTATTTTGTGAGGAAGTCTGCAAAAATACTAGCTGTTGGAGGGTAAGATAGGGAAATTTTCCCCTTTTTGATAGCTTCTCAAATGAAGTGCAACTGTATCTCAATGTGTTTCATTCTTTGGGAATTCGCATTACAATCACTATTTGCTGTATCTATGCAACCTTGATTGTCTCTGTAAACTTTCATTGGTTGAATTTTACTGGTAAGTTTGATCTCATTGCTCAATTGTTTGAACCAGAGCACTTCACTTGCCAAGCTGCATAGTGCTTTGTATTCTGCCTCTGCTGATGACACAGATACTTTTGGCTATTTCTTGGTCTTCCAGATCACAAGCCCTTTGTTGAACAGGATAAGGTGCCCTGAAACAGATCTTCGGGTCACTCTGCAATTTCCCCAATCGGCATCAGAGTATGTGATGGCTTTTTCTTCTATGTTCTTCTTGTAAATAATGCACACATTTGCTGTGCATTTCAGATATCTTAGTACATGAATGAATGTGTTCCATTTTTGTATTCTGGGTTTTTCCAGAAATTGCAAGAGACAGCTAACGGCATAGGAAACATCTGGTCTAGTGGCTGTACTGATGTAACTTAAGCTCCCAATAGCACTTCTATAGTTAGTATTTAAGTTCTCAAACTCCATTGTCTCTTCTTGTGATCGTGTCTCTAGATGCTCATTAGGGATTAGTGGAGTTGTAACTGGACAACAATCGGACATTCCATACAGCTCCAGAATGGAGTTCACATAATGCTCTTGTGAAAGCCCAATGTGCTCATTGTTTTGATAGATTTTGATACCTAACATGAGGTCAGCTTTCCCAAGAAGTTTGGTGTTGAATTCTTCAATTTCTTGTTTGAATTTTGTGAGATCTTTGCCAAATACACCGATATGATCAACATTAATAAACAACCACATTGGAGGGTGGCTATTGCGGTGGAACACACAAGGGTCTGAGATTGCAGCTTTGAAGCCAACTGTTTCAAGCCAGGATTACAGTCGATTGTACCAAGCTCTGGGTGCCGGACATAACCCGTAGATCACCTTCTTTAGTCCGAGACACTAATTATGTTTGTTGTGCTTCAGACCATGGGGAATAGTGAGATAGACTTCCTCATCAAGGAGTGCATTGAGGAAGGTGCCTTCAATATCCATCTGCTTGAAGCTCACATTTTTAGACACCGCAAAGGAGATAAGGGTTCTTAAAAAATTCAGGCGTCCAGTTGGTGCAAAGGTCTTTAAAAAATCAATGCCAAGAGTTTGAGAGAACCCTTGTGCCCATAGATGCGCCTTGTGTTCTAGAATCTCATTCTGGGCATTGAGTTTTGTCTTGAAAACCCAAGTTGTGCCAATCATCTTGGTTTCTGAAGTGATTGGTACAAGCTCCCAAATGTTTAATTCCTTCATTGTTTGCAGTTCTTTGTTGATGGCCAGAAACCACTGGTCTGTGTTTGATGACCAGAGGGCCTGTTTGTATGATGAAGGGTCTCCTGAACCTGATAGTGTCATAAGGGCTTTTGGGTTTCTTGAATATGGGAGGATATTTTCTTTCTCAATTCTGGAGTAGATTAAGGTTGGGTGGTGTGGTTCGATTACACTGATCCTTTTTCCTGGTTGAATAATGGTGCTCTCACTGAAACTTTTAGTTGATTCACTATCATCTGTGGGAGAAGCAATCTCTTCTATTGGGTTATGAGTGATTTCCAGATGCTCTTGACAATCAATGACTTCTTCTTTGCTGTCCAAGTGATATATTTCATCACTGAAAAACAATTCATCTGATTTAGGCTTAGGAAGGTTACTAGGCGACAGGAAATCATTTTCAAAGAAAATGACATGCCTTGTAATGAACACCTTGTTATCTTGTAGCTTCAGTATCCTATATTCTGGAATATCATAGTCAAGTCCAAGTAAAATCCCTATGTCCCCTGTTGGTGCCAGCTTCCATGGTCTTTTCTCATGTGGTATAGCAAATACTACCTTGCACCCAAACATCCCAATATGTTTAATTTTTGGGGCACTTCCTGTCCATAGATGAAATTGCAATAGGTTGTTTCTTGAAGGATCCAGAATAAGATTAGTCAGGAAGGTGGCATGGCTTACTGCTTCAGCGCAATATTGGTTTGGTGGGTTTGCTCCAAGAAGTAGGCAGCATGCCTTTTCCAGAATGGTCCTGTTGGCCTGTTCTGAAAAACCATAAAGTTGAGGTGTATTTGACGGTGAAGTCACATGGAAAAAGCCTCTTTCATTGGCTAATTTTTGAAATTCCACATTCACAAATTTGCCTCCCCTGTCTGAAATTATCTTTTTTATCTTGCGGTCCTGAGCATTTTACATGAGATTCTTGATAACCATGAATTCGTGCAAGGCATCTGATTTGTTTCTTAGCAACTTGACAAACTTACAAGAAGTATATTGATCCACAACTGTGAGGAGGTAACAGTGACCTGATACAGAAGGTGGAGATATTGGGCCTACCAAGTCAAGGTGCAAACACTCCAAGGATTTTTCTACCTTGTCAAAATGGCTTCTGAAGGGTTTTAGATTCATTTTTCCTCCTTTGCATACATCAAAGTGGTCTTTTTCAAGGGAAGGTAGACCCATAGCTTTTAGGACTTGATTGCTTGGGTGACCTAATCTATCATGCCAGCAGGGCTGTTTGCTTATGGTGAGTAAGGATGCATGTTCAGTGAAGTTGGAGATCATGAGGTTATTAAATAAAAGAATAAAAAGAGTAACAGAACACACTTACCAAATGATGTAATAACTCAATACCTGCCGATCATTGTAGATTCCTATTGACCTTGTACCTAGACTATTTAAACCCAGCTATCTGTACCTTAGCTATTCCTTACCATTGTGTTCCTTTCTACTTCCTTTTGTCTCTTTTGTTCCATCTAGGTTCATCGTGCCTGCTCTCTCCTCACCCTACTACATGGCTAAGACGTACTTGTCTTGCCCTACCAAGGTTTGTCGTTCCTGCTCTCTCCTCACCCTACTACGTGGCTAAGACATACTTGTCTTTCCCTAACAAGAATCATTTCCTTTAGATTATGATACCGGAAGCTTTAACCAACTAGGTCAATCAAAACCCACCCACCACAAAATGGGGGACTTTACACTAGAACTAAAAGAGAGTGATAAACTAAATGACTCAAACTATCTAGATTGGGTATCTCAAATGGAAAGCAATATGACCCTGAAAAACTACCATGGACTAGTAAATAACTCAGAAAAACCCAAAGAAACAGCCGATAATGATGAACTAGAACCACGAAGAAGGCAGAGCGCAGCTGCTTTACTAAAGATAAATTGCATAGTAAGACTAGGCAACAAAGCTTATGTTGACTCCAAAAAAGACCCAGCGGAACTCCGGAGACTGACACAAGAGTTCTTTCAACCTAAAATCATCCAAAACCAAACAACCTACCTCAACAAAATCTTCTCAACCAAATTAAATGATGAACGCATTTGGGAAAACATGTCCACCATCCTCAGAAACACTCTCCACCTCCAAACTCTCTTTTGCGGACTTACAATCTCTCCTGAAGATCTAATAGATTCCATTATAGCAATGCGGGTGATCATTAACATTCCTGAAAGGTTCAAAGCCACCATGGAAGTGTGGCTGGGAAACTGCAAAGTCAAGAAGAAATCTCCATCCCTTGACGACACATCGGAAGTAATAAGAAAGTTCCTCCAGCGCATTGAAAGTGGAACTGATCAAACTAACCAAGCCCTTGCTGCCTTGAAAAACCAAAGACAAGAAAATAATAACCTATGAAATAAAAACAAAAGAAGACAGGATGGAGACTACCCCAAATGCACACCAGGATGGCATAACACCCTAACCAAACATGACGAAAGCGAGTGCAATTTTCTCAAAGATAAAAATAGAAACCCTAAACCAGTCAAATCCCTAGTTGCTTCAACCACAAGAACATCCACAAATCAAATTATCCTTGACTCAGGAGGCACCACCTTGATTTTCAATCGCTTGGACCTATTTACCAACTTCACACCAATACTCAAACTATTGAGCTCACAGACGGGTCAACCATCCACTCAGCCAGAACTGGCACAGTCAAGTTAAAACTGGCCCACTGTTTTCTTGAACTCACAAACTGCCTACTAGTAAAATACCTAGCTTAAAACCTCATTAGTCTTGGAGCCATAATGAAACCAAACTTCAAAATGATTACCAACAAAAACAAAAACTTTAGCTTACTTGACCAGAACAACGACTTTATCTTGAATGGGACCTACAGCTCAGGTAACTTTGAGCTTTCAGTTAAGCAAAATACAGCCTTGGCCATCATAACGGCCAACCAATTAGCTGAGATACTCCATAAATCGGCTGGCCATCCCTCCCTAGAATACTTAAAAGAAATGTTTGCTAACCACAACTTTGACAACCTAACCTGAAAAACCTGTTCCCTAGCAAAAATGACTAATACACCTTTCAAAGGACAATTTCCCTTCCCTGAATGAAAGCTTCAATTTGTTCATACCAATATTTTTGGACCAATTAAAACCCCATACGTGTGGGTCGTATTTCTCAGAGCCAAGTAGGACGTAGGATTCTGTCTTCAAAAAAATTTCAATAAAATTGAGTTTAAAAGCAATCTAAAAATCGCTAACTTCATATAAGACAACAGAACTGAATTCCAAAATTAAAAGCTAAACCACTTTTATGAATCCAGAGGCATAACACACCTTACCACTGCCCCCTACACCCCTTGTGAACCTTTGAGATATGTCCACATACCCAAAAAGGTCACAAGAAATATTTAATATAATTATACATTAAAAATAAGTACCTTAAAACTACAAAAATACCATAAATTGGTATAAAACTTGGTTTAACTTAAACACCAATGAATAAACATGTAAAATAAATTATACCATTGGATTCACCATGGTAAGATACACATATACCATTTTCATGGAATATCTGTAAAGTCAATATTTAATAAGTTATAAGTAATAATACCTTATAAAAAACACAAATCCTTATTTATTTCAAAAGCCAATGAAACAACATGTGAAATAAATGGTACCATTGGATTATTCATAAAATTCCACACATAAAACAATTAATAAGCTAAGCTTCAAAATCAATACTTAAGGAATTAACCTGAATATATGCACTTTTTTGGTCAACACATATATTCATGGATTTTAGCTAATATCTCTTGAATTATGCATGATAGAGTTATTAACCAAAAATAGAGTCATCACGTAATTACTGTAGGATTACAGAAATGAAGTTTATTTCACAAGCTATAAACAAGGTTAAAATCTGTAAGGAATTATGGATTAAAATCAACAGAGCTGTTGACCACTTTGTTGTGAAAGTGGTCCAAACTTAAAAAAAAGTAGACAGTTGGATTCTACTAGCTCATTCGTGAATAATGATGTATTTTGTATTATAATATTCAAGGCATAACCCCTTGAAATCATAGTTTGAAGTTCAAAATATTAAATTTTGACAGAAAGGATGAGTTACAAGAAAAATAATCAAAAATAGAGTTTTGATGATGTAATGAAATGCTCATGGCAGCATAATAGGGTTATGCCAGCTATTAGAATTCACTCTTTAAATTACTGTAGCATGTAAATCTTAAAAGTTATTAAGGGTCAAAGTTTGAGCTTAATTTGATCATTTATGATCACTCACTGTAACCTTAAATCAAGTTTAACAGTCATATAAGTGATACAATTGGTGAATACTATTAGTTTATGATTAATATTCCAAGCCTTTGACATCATCAAACTTAGAGTTATAGTGATAACTCTAAATAATGGCGTAATAATGATGTAATGAGGTTTGATCATGATGTAATCATCACCAAACCTTAAAATATTGATTAATTGCAGTGGATATGATCAGTACACGTCTACTAGAAGCTTGTTGGACTCTAGGAGGGAGGTATTTACTATAAATAGAGCTCTTTATACTCAGTTTTCCCCTCAGACACATCAAAAACATCAAATCAATACAATTAAAAAAGGTAATATCTTTATTCTCTATATATAAAACTTTTATATTATTAAAGACCAAAGATCATCTTATTATAATCATCAATTTTGACGTGATTAAATCATTTATTTAATTGTTTTTGTTAAAAATCTCTCTAAAACCCATTTCCATGTAAAAATCAAGAATATTTGTAATTTTCTCTATTTTTTATTGTAAATACAATTTGAATAAGTTGTATTTACATTATTTGGCGTAAAATATCTCAAAATTACTATATTAAGTATTAAAAGTAGGTTATTTTCTCTTATTATAGTAATTTTCTCTTTATTATTCTTTTAATAATTCTTCAACTAATATGAATAGTATTTATATTAATTTATAGCTTTAATATTGGTAATATTATTGTTATTAATTGTTTTTTATTAATAAAAAACAATTTTTTACGCCTTTATTATTTGTTTGTAACAATAGTAAAGTGCCATTAAATATATTAATTATTTTATATTAATATATTTATTTTTATTATATTATATTTTATAATATAAATTATATTATCATTTTTTATTGATAATATAATTATTTTTACGCCATAATTATAATAATTCTTTATTATTAAAATTGTTTTTATCTTATTTATTTCATTTATAAGGACATTCATAGTACAATAAGTAAAATATTAGTAATTTTTACTTATTGTTTCATAGTCAAACCTTACATTTGGGGGCCTGGCCGTGATATTTACTTAAAAGACCTTTAAAAAGATTCTAATTGGGCTTATCCAATAATAAATTATACTTACAATCATAAAATTATATAATAATTTTATATTTATTGATTTTAAAAGCTATATAGGCATTTGGAAAGCAATTGTACTGTCTTACACATGGTTTTTCACATCCTTAGACTTGCAAAAACCTTCTTTGAGTGACTCTAGTGATTGAAAAAGCTATTTTATAAATTAAAAACAATTTTATATTATACATTAATTTTATAAAAAGAATCATATTCGTTTTTATTTTATTCTTTAAAAATAAAAACATAAAAAATAATAAAAATATTAAAAGCCAATGAAAAGTTATTTTATTCATCTTAATTTCATTTTTTTTCTATAAAAAAAATATAAAAGCAATTTTTATCTGGAAAATTGCCATATCTTACTAAAAATAACACTTTTGTATAAAAGACTTATATTTATTTGTCTTTTTTTTAGTGTTTGAAGATAACCCAACAGAGGACAATCAAACCACTGTTGAAAGATTGGTGGAAGAAACTTGTCAAAGTTCTCCAACACCAATAATTACCAAAAGAAAGAAAGCCAAGAAATTGGACTTTCCAGGACCCACCATTCAGGACTCTGAAGTTGAGTACCTCATTTATAAATTGCCATTAGAAAATTCCTGTTCTAAAATCCTCTTATTTCTTATTTCTCTTATAATATGACTACCAGAAGAGGCTCCCAAGACTCCATCCAATCAGATGGAGCTGCACTCAGAGGTAGACTTGATTCCTCAAAAGGGAAAAGAAAGGGAAATATCCCCAGTGGAACAGAATCCACACAAGGAAGTGCCTTATCCCAAAGGCAAGTCCCAGAAATGCCCATGATATCTGAACCTGAATTGGAACTAAGTATGAGTAACTCAAACAGGTACAAATCACATTCAGAGGGCTCAAATAGACATTTACATGAGCCAATACAAACAGTACTACACAGTGTACAAGGACAAAGATTGGGAAATGTTGCCTCAAATACACCAAGGAGTGATGAACTGCTGGCACATCCTGAAACAGTTCCTCAAAGAGGAGGAAATAGTGAGATTCTCCAATGGATGGAATTCACTATCATCCAAACCTCAAATCAAAAAGATCAAGCAGTATCATGCCAAAAAGAAGGAGGCAACCAAGGAAGAAGCCCCAATAGCTTCTACCAGGAAGCCCCAAGTCAGCCCACTTGCCCAAGAAGGGAAGAAGAACAAGAAAAAGAATTGGAGAAAGCCATATTCCCCAAGCTACAGGATCCCCAAGATCCAAAAAGATGCAATGGACAATGTCTTCAACATGGCCAGAACTTTGATGGAATTCAAAGACAAAGAGGAACAAAGAATGAGACAACCCCATTTCCCAAAGAAATAACCTTGTCTCCTGATGTTGTAAATACTTTAACAGAGCTTAAAAATAGTATCTTACCTCTTGAAGACATTAAAAATAGTTTGTTATCTTTCCAAGAAATAAATAACAGTTTATCATCTTTAACAAAACTTGTTGTACAAAGTAAGAAAGATATTGATAACATAAAATTTATGATTGAAAATAATAAACCAAAAGTATTAATTGACAATACTCAGAAATTAATACAAGGACAACAAGAGTTGTATAAATACATAAGTGATATCAAAGAAAAAACTTTGACAATCAATTATGATGTGAGTATTGACAATCTTACAGAAAAATTAAACAAATTAAGTATTTCGGTAGAAATATTTGGAGAAAAAACTTCATCACACCAAAAATTACTTTTGGACCACGTGGAAAAGAGTGATGAAGCAAGAATGCATCTGAAAGATGACATTCAAAGTGAAATAAGGCTTATTATTGAAAAAATGGATAAAATTAATGAGGCTAATCTAAATATGGCAAAGTTATCAACACCATTTTCTCACATAAGAAGCCCTGTTAAACCAAAAGAGGAATTAACAAATCCATTCATAATGGACTTGAGTAACCAAGACAATAACCAAGTCTTAATGAAGGAAGCACCTCAATTGAAAGAATGGCCAACATTCACAGGAGAAGGTGAATATGACCATATGTCATTTATCAAAAAAATTGACATGCTACAAGAATATTATGCCATACCAGATGAATTAATCACTGCAAGATTACATTGATTGTTTGAAAAATCTGCAAAAGAATGGTATTATGGCATAAGGAAAACAAATGGCAAAAAAACCTGGTCTTGGTGGAATCAAGAAATAATCACCAAGTGGGCTAATGATTCCTGGAGGTACAAAATAGAAAATGCATTTGAAAGTTCTTTCTTTGACCCAGACAAAGACAAACCTTCAACTTGGTTCTTGAAACAAGCTGAAAGACTTAATGCATTGTACCCAGAAATGTCACAAAAAATGGTGCATATGAAAATACTCAAGAAATGTGGAGGAGAGGTAGAACATGCCCTAAGAAGCAGGTGTATAGAACCATGCTCCACAGAAGAGTATATTAATGCACTAGAAGACATAGTGACAAGAACAAAAATTGGCAGGACTTGGAATAAATTGGAAATTAAAAGCCCAAATAAACCATTTATCAAAAAAGATAAATGAAAAGTATCCTTCAAGCCCAATACATCCAACAATAATGAGCAAAGAAAATGCCATAAATGTGGAGGTATTGGACACTTAGCCAATAATTGCCTTAAAAAATCAAAAATCAATGAAATTGTGGAGACAGAAAACCACAATGACAAAGAAGAGGAATCTGACTCTAAAAAAGAGACAGAAGAGTCAGAAAGCTCTGAAAGTGATGAAATCAATATAATTCATGCACAAATTAATAATATTGATATAATTTATGAAGTACTGGATGTTAACTCAAGCTTACCACAAGCTGGGACATCTGACACAAACCTGACAAACATAAAAGATGCCAAAATGTATAGGACCAAACCTGCAAGAGGAGTGGGATATACAGCTGGAAGATCAAGTATAAGTATTGTTATGGTTGATAACCAAGAAGGAAAAGTTAACTTAGATACAGGAGCATATTGCACCTGTGTTGGTAAAAGTTATTTAAAAACCATTGTCCCAGACTGGCAAGAAAAGGTTATTCCAATACAAGGTGTCAAATTTAGTAGTGCAAGTGAGAGCATGAAGCCCCTTGGAATAATTGATTTAACACTAATTTTTCCTCATCCCTCACAATGTGTCAGAATCAAAGTAGAGTTTGTAGTAATGGACAACTGTACTAGTAATGACTTCATACTTGGGAATGACTACTTATCAATTTATGGTATAGATATCTCCAACCAAAAGTATAGATATTTTACCATAGGAGACAACAAAAGACAAAAGTTTGGCTTCTTAAATAACAAAAAACAAATCACAGTTATTAAGAATGAAGAAAAAATTCCAGAAAAGCAACTTTTTATATCTGAACAACTTAAAGAGGCAGAATTCAATCAAGAATTAACAGAAAAAATGAAAGAAAAACTGATTGACCTCTTATTTAAGTATAAAAATGCCTTTGCAACTGACAAAGAGCCACTAGGTGCCATAATTGGACATGAAGTGGACATAATTCTTAATGTGGAAAACCTTACCCACCTCTACTAAGGAGACCTGCTTACCCAGCTGGTCCAAGGGCTAGAGAAGCCTTAGAGGTACACATTAAAGAATGAATGGACCTTAGAGTATTAAGAAAGGTAGGACATAATGAACAGGTAGAAGTCACTACACCTGTCATTATAACTTGGCATAATGGAAAATCAAGGATGGTAGGAGACTTCAGAGCCCTGAACACCTATACCATTCCAGACAGGTATCCAATACCCAGGATCCATGAGACATTGACACAATTGTCACAAACTAAGTTCATCACAGCCATGGATGCCTTAAAGGGTTTTCATCAAAATGTCTTAACAGACAATGCCAAAAACTACTGAGGATAATAGTCCACTATGGAATTTTCAAATACTTAAGAATGCCATTTGGCATAAAAGATGCACCTTCCCATTATCAAAGATGATGAATACCATATTTCCTGAAGAATTTTTAGAAGAATGGTTAACTATCTATATTGATGATATCATAGTTTGCTCAGAACCATGTGAAAATCACCTTACAAGACTAGAAAGGGTACTACAAAAAATAGTCCAAGTGAATATGAAAATTTCCTTGAAAAAGTGTCATTTTGCATACAGTGAATTTAAAGCACTAGGACATGTTGTATCTGGACTTAGTCTAGGCATAGACAAGAACAAAGTAGCAGCAGTACTACTTAAACCAATGCCTCAAACCAAAAAAGAAATGCAATCATTTCTAGGATTTGCTGGTTACTATAGACAGCATATAAAGGACTTGGCAAAAACTGCTAAATCCTTGTATACGCTATGTGACCAACAAACAGTCTATGAAATGACAGAAGAAGGAGTCAAGGCATATGAAGAGTTGGAATATTCCTTAACAAATGCCCCATTTCTTCTAATGCCATACTGGAAACTACCCTTCAAGCTGTACATTGATGCTTGTGGAGAAGGACTGGGTGCTGCACTACACCAGACACAAATTATCAATGATAAACCAGTGGAAGGACCAATTTGTTTTATTTCGAGACAGATAAATCCAACAGAAGCAAGATATAGAGCAAGCTAAATGGAAAGCCTCTGCTTAGTGTGGGCTTTAGAAAAATTACATTACTATTTAGATGGAACAGTATTTGATGTGATTACAGACTGTAATGCTGTAAAATCTCTATTAAATATGAAAGCTACAAATAGACATATGCTGAGATGGCAAATTGCTATCAAAGAATATATAGGAAATATGACTATTGTTCATAAATCTGGCAATATTCATAAAAATGCAGATGGTCTTAGCAGATGGGCTCTAGCAAATACCCCTGACAATCCAGAATGGGTACCACAAGAAGAACACCATATAGAAGGAATATGTGTTACAGACATTGGCACAGAATTCTTTAACCAGGTTAAAAAAAGCTATAAGATAGACAAAAATTGCCATATCTTAAGCCAACTTCTAATGAAAGACTGCAAAGACCCATCACTTTCATCAAAACTAGATGAAACATGGAAAAAGGCATATGATGAAGGAAGATTCCACCTCCTTGATGGAATCCTTCACCATAGAACAAAACACACATGTGTTATGGCCTTAACAGATAGAACCCTGATAAACACTATTTTACATGAGTGTCATGATAGTGTCGCAGCTGGACACCTTTCAGAAGACAGGACACTAGAGAGGGTGAAAACCTGCTCTTGGTGGCCAAATTGGAAGAAAGATGTTATAGAATACTGCCAAACCTGTGACATATGTCAAAAAGCCAACAGAGCCACAGGAAAGAAATTTGGAATGATGATCCAAATCCAAAAACCAAAATCCCCTTTGGAAATAGCTCATATGGATTGGGTAACAGCATTACCTCCAGGAGGAGACAGAAGCTATAATGCATGCCTAGTATTGGTTTACAGGTATACCAAAACTCCCATGTTCCTACCATGTCATAAAGATGACACAGCTATGGACACAGCTATAATGATATGGAATAAAGCTATTAGCCATACAGGCTTATTAAAGAATATTATAAGTAACAGAGACCCAAAGTTCACTTCAGCATTATGGACAAATCTCCATAACTTGTTTGAGACCAAGTTATCATTCTCAACAGCTTACCATCCTCAAACTGATGGTTTAGCAGAAAGAATGATACATGCCTTAGGGAAATGATTACAAGATTCTGTGCTTATGCGCTATAATTCAAAGATTCTGATGGTTTTACCCATGATTGGTGTACACTAATACCATCTCTTGAACTGGCATATAAAACATCAATCCATTCTTCTACTGGCAAAACACCACCAATGCTAGAAAAAGGTTGGAATCCAAGACTTCCTTATGATACCCTCAAAAAGGACTTAGTGGATATACATCCAACAGCAAGCAGCTTTAAGATAATGCTTGACAAAGCAAGACACCATGCAAACAGATGTATGTAAGACTCTTTCAAATATGCAAAAGAAAGATGGGATAAAAGTCATAAGCCACCTGATTTCAAAATAGGAGACTTGGTCCTAGTATCAACCCTTAATTTTAATAACATAAAAGGCTCAAAGAAATTAAAATATTCCTTTTCAGGACCATTTATGATAAAAGCACTTCATGGACCCAATGCTGTGCAATTGGAACTCACAGGTGAACTAATGAACAAACACCCAGCTTTCCCTGTAAGTCTAATAAAACCTTACAGCTCAAGTGACAAGGAGTTATTTCTACTAAGAAATAAACCCCCACTTGAAATTCCCCCCTTGGAAGAAGGAGAGGAAAAGAAAATAGTAAAAGTCCTTAAAGAAAGAAGGACAAGAAACAAAAAAGAAAGGGAATACCTTGTAAGGTATAGAAATTCAACTCAAGAAGATGAATGGCTACTTGAGAAAGATATAACAAATGCTGATAAACTACTAAGAAGGTTCAGACATGAAAGAAAGCCTGAAAAATAGAAAAGTTAAGCATTATTGAGCTTCAAGACTAACAACGTCTATTGAAGAGGTAGGACAGTGGATGATACCCTAATTACACATATCAGATTGTGGTACAATCTTTTTTGGTGGTAGGGAATGTGAAACTTTGAGATATGACCACATACCCAAAAAGGTCACAAGAAATATTTAATATAATTATACATTAAAAATAAGTACCTTAAAACTACAAAAATACCATAAATTGGTATAAAACTTGGTTTAACTTAAACACCAATGAATAAACATGTAAAATAAATTATACCATTGGATTCACCATGGTAAAATACACATATACCATTTTCATGGAATATCTGTAAAGTCAATATTTAATAAGTTATAAGTAATAATACCTTATAAAAAACACAAATCCTTATTTATTTCAAAAGCCAATGAAACAACATGTGAGATAAATGGTACCATTGGATTATCCATAAAAATTCACACATAAAACAATTAATAAGCTAAGCTTCAAAATCAATACTTAAGGAATTAACCTGAATATATGCACTTTTTTGGTCAATGCATATATTCAAGGATTTTAGCTGATATCTCTTGAATTATGCATGATACAGTGATTAACCAAAGATAAAGTTATCACGTAATTACTGTAGGAATGCAGAAATGAATTTTATTTCACAAGTTATAAACAAGGTTAAAATCTGTAAGGAATTATTGATTAAAATCAGCAGAGCTGTTGACCACTTTGTTGTGAAAGTGGTCCAAACTTAAAAATAAGTAAACAGTTAGATTCTACTAGTTCATTCGTGAAGAATGATTAATTTTTTATTATAATATTCAAGGTATAACCCCCTGAAATCATAGTTTGAAGTTTAGAATATTAAATTTTGACAAAAAAAGATGAGTTACAAGAAAAATCATCAAAAATAGAGTTTTGAAGATGTAACAAAATGCTCTTGGCAGAATTATAAGGTTATGCCAAGCTATTGGAATTCACTCTCTGAATTACTTTAGCCTGTAAATCTTAAACGTTATTAAGGATCAAAGTTTGAGCTTAATTTGATCATTTATGATCACTCACTGTAACCTTCAATTAAGTTTAACAGTCATATAAGTGACACAATTGGTTAATAATATTGGTTTAAAATTAAAACTCACAAAATTTGGGGTTCTTCCAAGCCTTTGAAGTCATCAAGCTTAGAGTTATAGTGATAACTCTAAATAATGGCATAATAATGATGTAATGTGGTTTGATCATGATGTAATCATCACCAAACCTTAAGATATTGATCAATTCCAGTAGATATGATCAGTACACGTCTACTAGAAGCCTGTTGGACTCTAGGAGGGAGGTATTTACTAAAAATAGAGCTCTTTTTACTCTGTTTTCCCCTCAGACGCATCAAAAACATTAAATAAATACAATTAAAAAGGTAATATCTTTATTCTTTACATATAAAACTTTTATATTATTAAAGACCAAAGATCATCTTATTATCATAATCAATTTTGACATGATTAAATCATTTATTTAATTCTTTTTGTTAAAAATCTCTCTAAAACCCATTTCCATGTAAAAATCAAGAATATTTGTAATTTTCTCTATTTTGTATTGTAAATACAATTTGGATAAGTTGTATTTACATTATTTGGCGTAAAATATCTCAAAATTATTATATTAAGTATTAAAAGTAGGTTATTTTCTCTTATTATAATAATTTTCTCTTTATTATTCTTTTAATAATTCTTCAATTAATATAAATAGTATTTATATTAATTTATAACTTTAATATTGGTAGTATTATTGTTATTAATTGTTTTTTATTAATAAAAAACAATTTTTTATGCCTTTATTATTTGTTTGTAACAATAATAAAGTGCCATTAAATATATTAATTATTTTATATTAATATATTTATTTTTATTATATTATCATATTTTATTGATAACATAATTATTTTTACGCCATAATTGTAATAATTCTTTATTATTATAATTATTTTTATCTTATTTATTTCATTTATAAGGACATTCATAGTAAAATAAGTAAAGTATTAGTAATTTTTACTTATTGTTTCATAGTCAAACCTTACACCCCTCAATAAAACCTGTTTGCCAAAAGAAGCAACCAAAATACCATCACAAAAGGGCAATATCCATTGATTGACTCAGGGCTAAACCAAACCTTCTGGGCAGAAGCTGTTCAGACGGCAGCCTACCTAGAAAGTCTCAGCCCCAAGAAGGTTCTTAGCCTTTCCAATCCATATAAGCAATGGCACAATAGAGAACCATTGTACAAACATTTACAACCCTTTGGGTGTAAATGTATTCTCTTAAACAACATCCAAAAAGGCAAATTTACTGAACGTGGCTAAGAAGGTATTTTCTTAGGGTATGAGGAGGGGCATCAAGCATACCAAATCTTGGAAGGGCAGACAGGTAATGTCAAAATCAGCCACCTTGTTCAATTCTTCCCTGATATTTTTCCTCACAGACTAGATCCCATAGTAGAAACTAATGAATCCCCTCTTGCAGATTTAGAACCCAGTATTCCTGTTATCCCTTCCCCAGAAGCAATCCCGCTTGAAGCAGAAACAAGAATCCATGAGCCAGTTGGAAATGAATTACCAAATGAAGAAAAAATATCACCAACCAAGGAATTGCAAAAGACAAAAGCAAAGAGACATTACAAATGGATACCTGAAAATTGCCCACCACCAAAAGAAATCCATGGCGAAATCGGCGATCCCCAAAACATAATTGGCTCAAACCAAAGACAAAAACATACAGCCAACTATGTGATGCACTCACTACATGAAGATCCAAAAACATATCAACAAGCTATGAACTGCAAGTTCAGAAACAATTGGTCAAAGGCCACCCAAACCAAACTGGAAAACATGGAAAAACCCTGTGTATGGTCCCCAAAAACAATAAAATCAGGTGAAGTTGAGAAACCACTCTCAACCACCTGGCTCTTCAAGCAAAAAAATGACAAAGATGGAAACCTAAGCAAGCTCAAAGCTTGTCTGTGCATACAAGGGTTTCACCAGACGGAAGGACTCGATTACAGAGACATTTTTTCCCCAACAGGAAGGTTGACATTCCTCCAATTACTTCTCACACTGTGCCATATAAATAAGTTCCCCATCAAACAGATGGATGTAAAATGCACCTTTGTTAATGGCAAACTGGACAAGGACCTATACATTAAAGGACCCAATGGCTACAGCAAATTCAAACCAACAAAATATTCTAAACTAACTTAATATATTTACAGACTCAAACAAAGCCCCTGGTGCTGGCACAGAGAATTGAAAAACGCACTCCTCAAGATGGGACTATGTCCCTGCCAGACTGACCCATGCCTGTTCTATTCACCCAACTCCAATAAACAAATGCTCCTTTGTGTGCATGTAGATGATCTCATCTTTGGAGGGTCTTGGAACAATGAATTTAAAACTAAAATCAAAACTCATTTCAACATGGACAAATTAGGTAAAGTAAAATATGCTATGGGAATACAAATTTCTCAAAAAGATGATTACATCAGCTTAATCCAAGACAAATTTATTAACAACATCCTACAAGAATTCCAACTAACCAACGCCCAACACACTAACTGCCCTCTTCCAAGCAACATAAAACCCTTCAGGATTATCCCAGCTAAAGAGTTCAGTCCACCATTCAATTAGTGAAGAGAAATAGGCCTAATACAGTATCTTGTACAATGCACAAGACCGGACCTAGCATTTGCAACCTCTTTCCTATCCCAATACCTCGAAAATCCAAAAGACCTACATTAAAATGCAGTCAAACACATAGTAACATATCTCAACAGCACCAAACATTACGAATTCTGACTAGCCCAGAACATCCTTCAACAGCCAGACAGCTCAATAATGGCCTTCACTGACAGTGACTGGGGTGGCAGCAAAGGATACAAATTGTTTTCAGCATCAACTATCTATTACCCTGGCGTAATTATATGGAGAAGCCACAAACAAAAAGTGGTTTCCCTATCATCTGCTGAAGCCAAATACAACACAATGACTGAAGGGACTCAAGAGTTACAATGGATATCAAATTTAATATTTGAAATACCCAAGGATAGAAAACAACAAATACTATGTACGGATAACCAAAGCACCATATCAATAGCCTCAAACCACATTTATCACCATGGAACAAGACACATAAATTTTAGATTACACTTCATCAGGAACCTAGTTGAAGAAGAAAATTTGAAAATAGAATATCTTGACAGTAACAAAATGATAGCCGACTCACTGACTAAAAACAACAACTACCCTAAAAGCATCAACCACCTTAAACTAATATTTGGCAATCAAGACTTATCAAGTAAGGGGGTGTAAAAGAATAAACACAGGAACAGAACACACTTACCAAATGAGGTAATTAGATGATGTAATAGCTCAACACCTGCCGATCATTGCAGATCCCTATTGACCATCCCTAGACTATTTAAACCCAGCTATCTGTACCTTAGCTATTCCTTACCGCTGTGTTCCTTTCTACTTCCTTTTGTCTCTTTTGTTCCCTCTAGGTTCATTGTGAATTCTCTCTCCACACCCTACTATGTGGCTAAGACTTACTTGTCTTGCCCTACCAAGGTTCGTCATGCCTGCTCTCTCCTCACCCTACTACATGGCTAAGACGTACTTGTCTTGCCCTACCAAGAATCTTTTCCTTTATTAAATATCTGACAACTGATAATTTATTGATTGTTGCTAGTAATATCAAAGCTTCTGTCTTCCTTAGAGATAGTGATTGAGCTATAAAACATCTCTAGTAAGCTGATTAAGTTTCTTGACAGATGCGGCACATATAGGCAGTTGTTGAGGGTTAAAGTTTTTTATCTACAACAATTCTTACAGTGCCCCAACTGATGGAGAATAGATTACTGGTGGGGTCTCTAGTTGCGATTCTTAATTCCGGAGTTTCAATGAGGTTTGAAAACAGAGCCTTGTTGTTGAACATGTGGTGGGTGGCTCCAAAATAAATTACAAGACTGTTTACATTATTTAAGCTTGCTGTGTTGCTTGTGAAGAGGGCTGTCATTCCTGTTTGGTGCGTTTCAGCCTCACTCTCTTGCCTATTGAGCTTCTTCTTTTTCTTGTTTGATGGTAGGCGCAAATCTGGATGTTCTACCCAACAGCCGTTTTCCTTATGAGTAGTGTTTTTTGGGTTATGCTTACCATTTTGACTGATGTACATGATCTTGTATGGATACGCTGAAGCATTGCTGAGTAATGCTGACATCTTTGAGGTGTCGGGCTCTTTACTCAAAGAGCTCATGTCCTTTTTATTTTGGTGATTGATAAGGTCTAATAGCTTGTTCATGACTATCTCAGGCCTCGCAACTGATTCCCCGCTCATGACCAGCTTGTCTATGATATGGTTGTAAGTGTTGCGGTCTCTGGTGATTTTTCCTACGATGGAATAAGCAACTATTTTGTTTGGGATAACTATTCCAATGCTGTAGATATAAATCAGAAGAGGTTGAAATTTCTCAATGTATTCTTCAATGTTGCCATTGAATTGCAAACATTTCCATTGCAGCCAAATTCGACCTTTATTGATGAATGTTTGAGGAGTGAATTTAGAGTGAATTTTCCACCACCGGGAGTAAGCACTGCATATGGTCACAGAGTCTACTATGCTAATGAACACATTTGGATCTAGTTTGTTGCTAATGAGGCTGACTGCCTTGTTGTTGGCCATGTTCCACTTTTCTAAGGTTTCGGGAGTTTGGCTTTTGCATACTGAATAGAGACGTCTTGCACGAAGGTCGATGTTCATCTTTATATTCCAGAGAGTGTAGTTGGAACCATATAGAATAGGAATATTTTTTGAATCCCTGTGGATGACCATGTCCATTATGCCAGTCGTTCACCTTCTTTTAAGCTTTGATACTGTAAATCTAAAAGAATATGAAAACTGAAGGTTTTATTAACGTGAGTATTTAGATAAAATATATTTTAGTAAGACATTATGTACCTGAAGGTGAACAACAAATATAATACAAAAAGTAATGGATGATTGACAATAACGAAGCTAATGGATAAGAGACTGAGGAACAATTAATATTATGATCAAGTTCTCTTATATTGTGAGGTCTGGTAGCATAACTTTGGTCTCACAATTACTGTAATAATTTATTATAGGTTATTAGATAGACTATTCTTAACACACAAACGCTTCTAGCTAGAACAAAAGTGTTAGAGGAACGATTCTCAAAAGTGAAAGTCAGCTTTTAGAAGAACTAATTGATAAGCATGAAAAGCTAATCAATAGAGATATAAAAGTACTGGATGAACTTATTGGGTACAAGATCTGTAGGGAAATTAGTATAGAAATAAAGTACAATAGAACTGTACAAAGAAAAGCACCTGCTGTCTATAGCAATAAGCACAAACAAAGAAAAAAACACCAAGAATTAGATGTAAAGTACTTGATTAACTAAAAAAGAATAAGAGATCGTAAAAAATCTCTAAGGGTATAAATAAAGAGTCAACTGGACTCATGTTGTAGATAGATTATCAATTTTTTTTTTCTTTTTATCATTTTTTTGTAATCAATCAGTTTTAGCTTTAAATCAATATTGAATCACACCAGAATCTTTAATTAATCACACCTACTTCGTTTACACATTATCAGTACCACTGCCTAAGGTACTAGACCATCCCAAAATCAACAATGGATAAATCAGAAAGTAATTGAAAAATAGTTCTAAAAGATGGAAACTATGTTACGTGGGTTACTGCAATAGAAGCAGAACTACAACACATAGGTTGTTGGCGATTTGTTGATGGAACCGACAATGATGTAACAGAAGAAAAGAAGGAAAAATCCTACTGCCTCATCATGAGACATTTAGACAAATCCATTGTTGCGTTTGTAGGAAACAAAACTGCACCAGAAGAAAAAGGAGACGGCAGGGCATTATGGAAAATGCTCAGAGATAAGTTTGTTGGATCCGGAGTGAAAGCACAAGGAGTGGCATTGGATAAGTTCCTGGAATTAAAATTTAGAGACCTCAACCAATGGATTGAAGACCTTCAAACTACCACCAGACGTATGTCACTAACCGGAACTGATGTTAATAACGCATTAGTCACCAGATTAGCGATTAGGACCCTACCAAATAAATATGAATCACTAATAAGAACACTCACATACGGTAACCAATACCCCAATATTGAGGATATCATTGTGAATGTTGAAAAGGACCGTGCCTTATTCCAAGTAAAAACCGAATCAAAAGAAGAAGTGGCCTTACCAGCAGACAGAGAAACAAGAAGTTGCTACAATTGCAGAAAGAAAGGTCATATTTCAAGAAATTGTAGAAGCAAAAGTAATAATCAGTTCAATAGGAATAGCTAAAAATGAAGAAGAAGAACCAACCATTGCATTTGTTGCAATAAATTCCAAAATCAATTGTGCCTTAATGGCAAATAAACAAAAACAAACAATCCTCGATTCAGGAGCCAACAACCATATGTTCACCAGTGAAAGTGACTTCATCAATTTAAAGGACTCAACAGGGGGCGTTCAAATTGGGCAAGAGGGTGTCAAGATCCCTATAAGAGGCAGAGGAAATGTTATAAAACAATCCGACATAAATAAAATTATTTTCAAGGACACTCTTTATGTCCCTGATTTACCATATAATCTAATATCTTTATCACAGATTTGGAAAGAAAAAGGTGATTTAGAAAGACTTCACAATAATAAATTTCAAGTGGTCAAAAATAAAACAAAAACATTTGGAGGACATATAGAGAATGGCCTCTTGCACATTGACTTTGAAGATAATAAGGCACTTATAAGCAAACACAAACGTCTTGGACACACTGGCAAGTCAAACAACTGTGAAGCATGTAAAATTGGTAAATCAACAAGAATTGCATTTAATGGCAACATTAGAAGACCAGATACTCAACTTGAGGAGATTTCTATTGATCTCATGGGACCTATCACACCAAAATCCTTAGGAGGAGCACGATATATCCTTGTTGTTGTTGATTCTTAAACTCGTTATTCATGGGTTAGGATCCTAAAGAGTAAAGAGGAAGCAAAACCCGAATTAGCTAAAATTATTACACAAGCTGAAACTGCCTTAGAAAAACAAGTAAAACAAATTATATGCGATGGAGGCAAAGAATTTGTAAATAACCTCATGAAAGATTTTTGTGATACAAGAGGAATAAAACTTACTGTTACAACGCCGTACACTCCACAACACAATGGAATAGTTGAAAGAATTAACAGAACGTTAATGGACAAAGCTAGGACACTCATGATTGACTCTGGAGTACCCAAAGAACTCTGGGCTGAGCTAATAAACACAGCTAATTTCCTAAGAGTAAGAATAGCAGAAAATGGTAAAAGCCCATTTGAAAAACTATTCCACAGAAAACCAAATCTCAGTCAAATAAAAAGATTTGGATGTAGAGCATTTGTAACAATTAACAGTTATAAACAAAAATTAGATAGAAGAGCAACTAAAGGAGTTCTTGTAGGATATGAACCAGATTTTGGAGTTTATCGCATCTTCCTTGAAAATGGCAAAATCATCCGTTCTTGTGATGTCAGGTTTAACAAAGATGAAATTCCATTAAAAATTCATGACAACGTTACTACAAAACCTAGTGAAGTGGAAAATAAATCTGAAGAAGAAATAAGACCAGTCAGACAAGAAGAAGTTAATATAGAACAAAGTGTACCAATTCAAGAATACACAAGAGAACCACTTCGAATAAGACTACAAATACCAAGAAATGAACAAGAACAAAGCCATGGAAATACTCAAGTTAATGAGGGGGAGAATTCAAGGAAGAATAAACAAAGACCGCGATGGGAATGGGAAATCTGCACAAAAGCACCAAAAGACATTAACTCAAATATTTTGCAAGAAAACATCATAGAAAGACAATCCCGAACTAACCAAGCTTTGATTTCCAACGTGGGTATAGAAGCTTCTGAACAAAAAGATGAAGCATTTTCAAAAAAACAACAAAATACTTCTGACCAAAATGGATACAAACAATAACTTTGAAGAAGGAAATCCTAACAACTTGAGGGAAGCAAGGACCAAGAATGATTGGATTAAGTGGAAATCAGCATATTTCACTGAATTAGACTGTATTGCAGATCAAAACATTTTTGAGATTATCCCACGACAAGAAGTCCCTAAAGAAAAAACACTCATAAACACTCGATGGGTGTTTACCAAGAAGTTTGATCAAAATGGTAATCTAGAAAGATACAAAGCAAGATGTGTGGCCAGAGGCTTTAAACAGAAGAGTGGTATAGATTATCAAGAAACGTTTTCACCAACTGGACGTCTATCAACACTAAGGCTTCTGATAAGCTACTCAGTACAAACTGAACAACAAATTAGACAAGCCGACTTTGTTACAGCATACCTCAACTCAGAATTAAGTGAAGAAGAATCTGTTTTTTTGTTTCCACCTGAAGGTTTTGTTGAATGGATTAGAGAATCAAAGCCAGAAATGTATGAAAATGAAAAAACAAAGAGCTTTATGAATAGTCCGACTGACTATGTTCTCAAATTAAAAAAATCCCTATACGGTTTGAAACAAGCTGCAAGAAGCTGGTATCAAACATTGAAGAACTGGCTCATTGGGTATGGATTTATAACTAGTAATGCAAACCCTTGTTTATTAATCAGAAATCAGACAATTCTATTTGCCTGGGTTGACGACATCCTAGTAGCTGGAAATGACTCAAGTCAAATAATAAATGAACTGAAAAGTAGCTTCAAAATCAAAGATTTAGGAGTCGCAAGTCATGTACTTGGAATACAAATTGTACGAGATAGGGAAAATCATGTAGTAATCAGCCAAACGCACTATATTAATGAGCTTCTGAAGAAATATAACATGGAAGATTGTAAAACAACATCAACTCCTATGCAGAGTAACAATAAACTAGAACCATGCAGAGATGAAGAAGCCGATGAATTCAAGAAACTAAATCTTGACTATAGAGCTGCCATAGGAGGCCTCAACTACATTTCACAATGCACCCGTCCAGATATCTCATATGCTGTAGGACATCTTTCACAATTCCTAGAGAAACCAAATATAAATCACTGGAATACTTTCAAAAGAATACTACGTTACCTTAAAGGAACTAAGGATCTTGGTATAAATTACTAAAAAGATGAAACAGATAAAATAATAGGATATTCCAATTCCAGTTGGGCTGAAGATCTACACAGAAGATCTTGGTCAGGATATGCGTTCCTCTATGGAGGAGGAATCATTAGTTGGAGAAGCAAGAAATTGGGAGGTGTAAGTGCTTCGTCAACAGAAGCAGAATATCGCTCATATCTTGCAGCTTTTCATGAATCTAAGTGGCTAGCTCTCCTTCAAAGCGAAATCAATAATAAAGACTCAAAAAGCATTTCAATTTACAGCAATAACCAGGGTGCAATCAGTAGAGCAAAGAACCCAATATACCACTCAAGAACTAAGCATATTGAAGTACACTACAATAGCATACAAGATTCAATAGAAAACGGAGAAGTAAAACTTGAGTACTTACTGACTGAAGAACTTATTGCAGATTGTCTCACAAAAGCACTGGATCGCAACAAACAAGAATATTTCAATAAGAAGATGGGATTAATACAACAAATAAATATTATTGCTAATGTAGCACAAAATGTGACTGAACTTTCTCAATCGAGGGGGCGTGTTAGAGGAACAATTCTCAAAAGTGAAAGTCAGCTTTTAGAAGAACTAATCGATAAGCATGAAAAGCTAGTCAATAGAGATATAAAAGTACTGGATGAACTTATTGGGTACAAGATCTGTAGGGAAATTAGTATAGAAAGAAAGTACAATAGAACTATAAAAAGAAAAGCACCTGCTGTCTATAGCAATAAGCACAAACAAAAAAAAACACCAAGAATTAGATGTAAAGTACTTGATTAACTACAAAAGAATAACAGATCGTAAAAAAGCTCTAAGGGTATAAATAAAAAGTCAACTGGACTCACGTTGTAGATAGATTATCAATTTTTTTTCCTTTTTATCATTTTTTCATAATCAATCAGTTTTAGCTTTAAATCAATATTGAATCACACCAGAATCTTTCATTAACTAGAGTACAGGCTGGCTTCGCCGGATTTAAGACTGAGGCATTAATAATAAAAAACAAGTGTTTGCCATTATCTTTCTGATCTTTCTGATTCTATTTAGGTTTGCGGCTTGGGATGTCAGGAAATTATTTTAAGCTCTTAATCAACTTTTTTCAAGTTTGATCTGATTTTATACCAATCTAAATGCATGGGTAAATTTGGGACAATAGGTTTGTCAAGGTTTTCCTGCTTATGGAAAGCCCATAATATAGACATATAGCTATATTAGTCTTAGTCTAGCAATGTGGATTTTGGTAATTGTTGTGTAGTGGTTCTGAGTGTCTTTCAAGAATTGAATTCAAAATTTGTATCTTGATACTTGGTCTCATTTGAATCTAAAGTGAATTACTAAATCAGGACCTCAAAACTAACAATATACTATTTTAATTTAAACAAAAAAGTCATTGACAAAACAATACTGCACTGAGTGTTTTGTATTGGTAAATATTGGTATTACAAGTATATTCATGAGTTACTAAATTAAGACATCAAGCCTCTATATTGTATCAAGTTGTGAAATCATGGATACAATAATCACTTTAACTTTTTATTGTGTAGATTGGGGCGTTTATCACCAGGGCTGAGGATTCTAAGAACTCTTTAAGAAGCCCCTGAGTTGTGCCTTCATCACCCTCAAGTCACAAATGGCATCTACCCGCCAACGTGAACGAGCCACTGGATAAAGCTACTGCATTGTATTGTGTTGTAACAACCAGTGGGTGAAGAACCAAATTATGCTTGAGTTTTTTGCACCGTGCGTCTTTAATTTTTTTTTTGATCACACCTACTTTGTCTACAAAAAGAACAAAGTAAACAAAAGAAATTTAACATTCTAATAAGTAGATCAAATGAATATTAGTAAGCGTGACATACCACTGCTACTTGCGGAGTTATGATTACTATTAGATAAAATGAGAGTGAACAACTTGTAGTCGTAACACTCTTAGGGGTAGGAATGAATTAATTGCAATGGGTTCAAGTTAATAAGTCTTTAAATTACTATAATATATATTTAGAACCAGTAAATAATAACACTTGAATAAATGAACAGTCAGTAATAGAAATTAAAGGTACGTTAAACAACTAATAGCAAATACCTGATTGATTTAGGCAATAGGTTAAAAACACAAATATACAGATTTGCACTTAAGCACACAGCAGCACTCTAAGGTGTTGTAAATATGGTTAGTACGATATTGACTTCTTGATACTTAATGAATGATCTAAATGTGTACCTTTATTATCCCTAAGCCTCGTTAGTAGAGTGGTTTTGATGTGCTACGTTACAATAAATGTATTGAGGTTAAAATGAATTGAAATAAACAAAATAATCGATTTAGAGAGAAAGAGATTGTATGGAAGATGTCTACATTCTATGCTTGATAACATCGTGCTTATATAGCTTTAGCACTGTAAACTTGATGGTGGATGAGATCTTTCAGCTCAGAATGCAATAGCTCACAGTCTATTCTGAACGATCAAAGCTCAATTTCTTGAAACGTTTAAATTAATACCCGTCAAGTAATAGCTTGATGACACACTAACCCTTTCCTGCTACGTTGTCTTTTCATTACTCTCAAAAGGGGATTCCTTTCTCAACATTAATACGAGTAACGATAAAAATAAAGGATGGTCCTCTTTCCTTGAATCCGACAGTGACTTCTGTGCTTATAAGCAGTTTTTCAACTGCTTAAGAGCACAGAAATAAGGAGTGCATTTATGGGTACTTTCTTATGTATTAATAGCATACTTATTGGGAAATGTTCAATTAAGACGCTTGGAGAAACGCTCTGATAGTTTCACATTTTCCTCTCATTATTTTTGAAAAATTGACTCCAAGAAATCAATCCTAAATTTCTTTCACTTTGAACTAAATAATCCACTTGCAGTTGAGACAATAATACCAAAAACATCCCCAGTGAACTCCTCAGTCCAAACAAACCTTGACTTTATGTGTGAATTATTTTTATGTTTGGCTATTGTTGATTCCAATCTTTCCGGTCTTTTCTCTTCAGTAGCACGTTTCTTCTGTGATACTTGATATTTCTTGATTAACCAATTATGTGCTAATAAATCCCTCTCAAAACTGACCTCATCACTTGTATGCCATTGAAGAATAAACCTTTTTAAGAGCCATTTTCGTAAGTTTTTGTTTTTTATATTTAAAAGTCGAAAAAGGTGTCGCATTGTTGTTGGTGTCCATATTTTACACCAATAGGATGTATGAGTTGAGGTATTTTTGCATTTTCATGCATTCTGTTTCCAAAAATATTCTTTTTCTTTAAATGTAAATAGAGGAGAACACAATTTAGAAAAAATATGTGGGTCTCAAATTTACTAAAAAGGCACAATTCTTCCCTTACAGGTTAAGGGTTTTTGGAGTTTCAAATCTGAAATCAGATGTTTTTTGGATTTTGGGACTTTTTCCAATGTTTTTTGATCCAATTTGATATTTTTCTCATAATCAAAGTCGCTAATGCTCTTTTTAATTTGTTCATGTAAATTTTGAATAGTAGATAAAAGGAATGTTGGATGTTGATAAAAGAAGGAAGGTGTCGAAATTCTGATGGCTTGATAAGTATTCTCAATATCAGGTAATTGGTGTGTTCTTTCAAATTATTTGATATAAATGGGTGCATTGTTCTCAGCTAAAGAGATTATGTTGGATATCTGTATTAAACTTAGAAATAAATAGATAATGTAAAATTAAAATAAGATAGCTGAAATGATCTTTGGAAAAAACTAACTAAGAATATGCTGTGAGTTGTTTTACTGAGACAAATTTCCATTCCTCTGGGATACATCATAAATTTTTTGATTCTAAAATTTAATATATTTGAGAAGTATAGTCCTTTAGATATCAATTAATTTTCATTTTATTCTTCTATTATTTCCACTCACTGGCATGATTTAAGATAAGGGCTCCTGATATTTGTTATGAGACCTCTTGCATCTTTCAACTAATTTTTATGTACTTCCACTAATTTAAGAAAACTCTATCATGCAAGTGGTGAATTTGAATGTGAATATTTCTCTAACATCTTATTGAGATATAGATGATATTTATTATTAAGATCATATTTCAATTATTATAGCTTTCAAGTATATATATTCAAACAAAATTTTAAAACTTGGATATTATGAAAGGATATTTAGTTTGGTTAAAGCTATATTATATATAATATCTAGTTGAACCCAGTTTTGAGAAGTATTAAGATGGTATTCTGGAGATTTCCTATGAGTTTTTTTATGAAAGGGGAAATAAAACCAAAAAACTGCCTTTGATCATGAATTTAGACTTTCAGAAGAATGTATGTTGGGACTCATCTTTTTGAGGAAAATTAGCTTAATTTATAGAGTAAATTTCTGCAGAATAAGTTTGTCTTCATTTTTTGAAATATTTTGGATATTTATTCCCTTATTAAAGGTGATTAATAGTATTGATCAATATATAAGAATCATGGATAATTTTAATGCAATTGAAATATCTCTTAATATCCAGTTTTAAGAGTTTCATTCACAAATCTCAATAGATCTTACATTCTTCCAAGCTTAGTCCACCTGTAATTGGGATTAACTTGAAAATTTTTATGAGCTTTTGGTGGCTGGAGAATTAAATTTCAACAGGATTTCCACATAGATTTAGAAAGTTAAAGTATTTAATTTCTTCTTCTTATATGTGTAAAAAAGTAAAATTGGAATTCTGGAACAAAGAAGAATGTTTTTATAAGAAAAAAACTACCAGAAAAATTTAAGATTTTATCTTGGGAAACATCTTCAAGAGTGGAAATTTCATAATTTTTCTTTTTTTCATATATGAGGAAAAGATAAAACTTGGACATCTTTTCATGGATATCAGTTTATGATTGAAAAGGGAGAGGGAAACATATTATTGAAGATTTTCTCACCTTCTTACCACCTCTCTTAATGATTCAATAGCTTCAGGTGATAACCAATTTGGTGGAATCTTATTGATTATTGCTGTATTCAATTCCATTTTTTCCCCCAGGCTCAAGCTAATATTACTTCAGAACAAAACTAAATTCAACTCACAGGAAGACTTACAGTAAGTCTTTCTTTCAAAATTTCAACTTTACATTAGAAAGTTGCAGTTAATTCACAATACCATGGAAAACGAAGCAAAGGGAAGTGGATGTGTTAAAATGATTTATTCAATTTCATTATGCATATGTAAAAATCAAGTGAAATATAGAAAAGTAATTAGAAAAAGCAAGACCATATAAATTACACACCCCAGCCAGCTTTATACCCTCTTGCAGCCACTGGACTGATTCAGAAAGAAAATGACACCTGCATGGATTACACAGCCACCTTACATTCAGATACAGGAGGATCACATGGTGAAATCTTCAACCCACTGGAGTTACTGAAAGTAATCCCCACCACAGAAACAGTAATAAACCATTTTATATCCATAGTAACTCCACTAGGAACTTCAAAAACAGCTCCAAATTTTGTAGGACACAGCCATAAAATATTATGCAAGGAAATAGATCACCTTATTTGGTGCATAATAAATCAAACTCAAAATTCTTAACACAACTCCATATATCATGCAAGTCAGAACAAATGTTCTTCCTGGGGTATTAACCCTTATTTACATCTCAACCACATGACTCTGGAAAGCATGTTTCAGACCAAAAAATCACATAATCTAATTCACAAAAGTAAATTCATCAATTCCAGAAATCATCACCTGACCTCACTTTAAATTTCAAAAAGAAGAAACACACCAATGAAACCTGCATAAATTACACAGCCACTTCTTCCAACCCTCAAAAATGACATATGCAAGGAAATTTCAATTTCATTATGTGATATTGCCCCCATCAAAAGCATATCATGTGACAGAAAAAAGGCTGTGAAAAAGGAAAATCCCCAGAAAAAATCAAACAAACTCACGCATGTGTAGAAATGTCCGGGTGAGTCTATATAGTAGCTATAAAATGTAGTTACAAGCTAGTATTATGACTGTGACAGGTCAAAAAACAAATAAATTTAAATCTTCAGGTCCTACTGCTATGTGGTAACAATGGTGATGAGTCTGTTGAGGACCTGGGTTGCAATACTCTAATATCTTTGACTGTAAAGAAGTACTACAATAATTATATTCTAATTATATCTTTAATGATAATTCTAAGGACACTACTGATTGATAACAGTTTTTTCATGTAAGAATATGGATAATAAGATAAAGATGATGGGTTTTCAAGGAAAAAACCCTTCTTTTTATATCTTTCAAGACTGTCAAGAGTTATTAACTCTTCACGCGTCAGATGAGTGAAAATCTTCACTCCAATTATCAGTCTGTGGTTCTGGATTGTCAATTCTGACGTCAATAGAGGCAGAATTGTGGTTTTGGAACCACAAATGATCATTCTGGATCAATACAGGGTGAAAAAACTTTTCACCTGCCACGTCAGCACTTGGATGACGTTGTTCTGGTGTCTGTATGATCAATAATGATGATTTTAGAGAGTTTATATCTTCATAAGTATATTATTTTAAGTATGAGAGCAATACTGTTTGATACAAGTTTAATACAGTCATGTATTGCTAGAAAAACCTTCCTATCAAGATATCTCAGTCAGTTCTTAAGATATCAAGAAACCAAGAGCACAGAATTGAAGGGCTTAATGAGCTCTTCAATTTGGTATGCTTAATTTTTACCCTTCTTTAAAATAGCAAAAGTTATAAGGGTTTTAAGTTTTTGGATGTATTTTTGTACATCAGTATGAGGCTTCAAAAACTTCCATACCAGATATCTTCTTCAATTTGGAAGATATCTGTATTCTGATGATACAGTCTTGTAGGGCTTGATTAGCTCTACAGTTTGGTATATTACACTGTACAGTTGTATGAGTGTATGCCAAAGATACAGGGGTTTGTTTACATTGCTGTTTTCAGAATATCTGTATTTTGGTTGTTAAACCTTTGAACCAAGATCCATCAGTCAATTTAGGAGATACAGAGGTCTAAGGTGTCTCAAATTAAAGCTCTTGCTTAGATCTTTAATTTGGTTATACTTTTGTACAGTTTGTACAAGCCCTCTTTAACATTCAGGGGGGTCTTGGTTTTAAAATAAAGGTCATATGGTATCTCCAGTTTTAGTGGTGTTACAGCAACATGGATGATACCATTGTGTAGCTCTCTATGTGAGCTTTAAGAAAAATACCATTTTGGTATAGAATAACTTAAATATGCATAAGTTAGATGAGAGGTGAAAATAAGGGTTTTGACTTGTTTATTCTCCTCTAGGTTTCCTTATTCTGTTTGGATAAGGTTGGTGTTTAATTTAAGAGGAGTTTTTTCCTCTTATTTATTACCTGTATTGACTATGTTTGTTCAGTACTTGTCATTCATCAGGACTATTGATATGTTGCAGGAAGACTTTAATATACCTGATGAAATCATAGTGGGTAAATTAGAGTCTCTGTTTACTAGAACTGCAAAGAAATGGTATTACAAGATGAGGATAGATCATGGAAAACATGATTGGTCTTGGTGGAAATCTGAAGTGATTACAAAATGGGCCAATAATTCTTCAAGGTTTAGAATGGAGAATGCTTTTGAAAGTTCCATTTTTGACTCAGAGAAAGATAAACCACTTAGTTGTTTCTTCAAGCAAAGATTTAGACTATCTGCTTTACACCCAGATATGTCTGACACTATGATTAATATGAAAATATTAATAAAGTGTGGATGAGAACTGGAACATGCTATCAAGGGCAGATGTTTAGAAACCTGTTCAACAGAGGACTACATTAATGCAATGGAAGATATCATTACCAGAACAAGAACTGGTAAAACTTGGACTAGAATCCCTATAGAATCCAAGATGGTCCCAAAGATTCCCAGAGAGGATAAAAAACCAGAAAAACCTGTCTTAAAGTGTCATAAATGTGGAAGCACTTCACATTTAGCCAACACTTGCACAAAAAAGACAAAAATCAATGAAGTTCAAGTCATTGAAGAAATTCAGTGTACTCAAGAGAAAGAAGAGTCTGATCAAGATTCTGCAGTCTCTGAAGATACACCAGTAGAGGACTATCCCATTGAAAACATCACAGCTTTCTTTGAGGTCACAGAAGTCCATACCCACTTGCCACAGTAGAGTGGGGATTGCTGCAACCTGATCAATATCCAAGATGCCAGAATGTGTAAAACAAAACCTGCTTGAAGTAAAGGCTACACTGCTGGAGCATCCTGTATCACATCAGCTTTGATGAGTGATATTGAAGCCAAAGTAAATTTGGATACAGGGGCATTTTGCACTTTTGTGGGCAAAGATTATCTCCAAATTATACTTCCTGAATGGAAAAACCATCAATTACCAATAGAAGGTGTGCAATTTAGTAGTGCCAGTAACAATATGTACCCCTTGGGTATATTAGACACTAATCTTGTACTTCCACACCCAGCAGGAAGTGTAAGGATGAAAAGTGAGATTGTGGTAATGGATAATTGCACATCCCAGCACATCATTCTTGGAAATGATTACTTAAATATTTATGGTATTGACATCAATAACCACAAAGACAGATATTTCACAATTGGGGATAACAAAAGACAAAAATTTTCTTTTTCCAATATGCCAAAACAAATATCTGTGGTATCTTCTGTTAAGGATACTTATAAAGATGAATTTGTGTCTAATCAAATTGTTGAAGCACAAATTAATCCATCATTATCACCAAAAATGAGGAATGAACTTATTAATGTTTTATACACATACAATACTGCATTTGCCTCTGATAATGAACCATTAGGTGCTATAAGAGGACATGAAGTTGATATTACTCTTAATATTGACAGACCATATCCCCCAGTACTTAGAAGACCAGCTTATCCAGCCAGTGCCAGAGCTAGAGAAGCCTTGGAGAAACATATCCAGGAGTTAATTCAACTTGGTGTACTAAGGAAAGTAGGCCATAATGAGGAGGTTGAAGTGACAACACCTGTTATCATTGCTTGGGATAATGATAAGTCAAGAATGGTTGGGGATTTCAGAGCATTGAATACCTATACAGTTCCAGATAGGTATCCAATCCCTAGAATCCAAGAAACCTTGACTCAATTATCCAAAGCCAAGTATATAAAATCAATGGATGCATTAAAAGGCTTTCATCAGAATGTTTTGACGCCTAAAGCTAAGAAATTACTTAGAATCATCACTCACTGTGGTATTTTTGAGTATCTTAGAATGCCATTTGGCATTAAAAATGCTCCATCTCATTATCAAAGAATGATGAATACCATCTTCCCCACAGAATTGTCCGAAGGATGGCTTATCATTTATATTGATGATATTATCATATGTTCTGACTCATGGTCTTTACACCTTGAAAGACTTGCAAAAGTACTTCACAAAGTTGCAGAAGTGAATATGAAAATTTCACTTAAGAAATGCAACTTTGGTTTCGAAGACTTTAAAGCATTAGGACATGTTGTTTCTGGCTTAAGCTTGGGTATTGACAAAAATAAAGTGGCAGCAGTACTACTTAAGCCAATACCCCATAATAAAACAGAAATGATGTCTTTCCTTGGATTTGCTAGTTACTATAGGCAACATTTAAAAGACTTTGCAATTCTAGCCAAATCACTCTATAGAATCTGTGATCAACAGACTGTATTTGAGATGACACAGGAAAGAATTAAAGCTTATGAGAAGATAAAGAAAGCCCTTACAGAAGCACCTTTACTCCTCATGCCTGACTGGAATATTCCTTTTAAGTTTTACATTGATGCATGTGAAGATGGATTAGGGGCAGCCCTACATCAAGTCCAAATTATTGATGACAAACCTACAGAGGGACCAGTTTGTTAAATCTCAAGGCAAATCAAACCAACAGAAGCCAGATATGGTGCAGGCCAAATGGAGTGCTTATGTTTGGTATGGGCACTTGAGAAATTGCACCATTACCTTTATGGCAGTGCTTTTGAAGTGAGAACTGACTGTAATGCCGTAAAATCACTTCTTAACATGAAAACTCCCAACAGACACATGTTGAGATGGCAAATAGCCATTCAGGAATATAGGGGAAACATGACTATAGCTCATAAAGCAGGAAACATTCACAAGAATGCTGATGGACTTAGTAGATGGGCTTTAGCCAACACTCCTGATAACCCAGCTTATGTACCTTTGGAAGCTGAACCACAGATTCCAATTGAAGGAATTAATGTCAGGCTGAGTCTATATTGAAGTGGTAATAAGAGTATTTACAACTAGAATTATGACTGTGACACATAGAAAATTGATGAAAAATAAGGGTTTTTGATTTAAAGGATGATTTATAATATATTTAGAGGGTTCTACTATTGAAGAATAGTGGTGGTGAGCGCTATTGAGAACCCAGGGTGCAATCTTACCAGTTGAGTTACTATAATAAGAGTTACAATAATTAAATATATAGTTATACCTGCTTATTACCCAAGAGTAAAACTGTTTTTGACAGTTTACTACATAGGGTATTCAAGAGCAGGATGAGGAAAGGTTTTTGGCTGTGAAAAGCCCTCCTTTTATCCTGAAATTGAGGTGGAAAGGCTGCTAGACCTTTCCACATAGAGGAAGTGAAGATTTTTCACTCTCTATGACAGACTTGTGGTTTGCAAACAGCCTGTATACCCTGTATTGGGCTCAGATGTGGTTTTGAAACCACATCTGGGTGGTTTTCACCAATACAGGGTGAAAATTTTCATCTGGGGACCTCACAGCCTGATTCTGACGTGTATGACGTGTAGAATGCTGTACAGAACCTGTATGGGACCCCAGTATTGACTGACATATGAGGTGTTGAAGTAAAAACATGCTTCTTTGTCTATTTGACACCTAATATTCATGGTTATGGGATATTATCCCATGGTAAGGCTGTATCTGACAGCAGGTGGGATTTTGACCTTAAAATGGTCATAACTCTGTCAGTTTTTGAGATATCAAGCTCAACGTTGGTTCATTAAATAGCTATGTATGAGCTCTACACAATGGTACCAAACTTGACATGGTTATCATTAAATATGACAAAGTTATCCCATGTACAAGTATTTTTGTACATTGGCGTGGTCTGGGCAAAAGCTGTATTAAGCTTGTTTGGCCAATAACTTCTTTTGTAGTTGAGCTATGAGGAAATGGATGGCACCATCAGATAGCCCTGATTGTGCTCTTTCCAAAAAGACCCCACTTTAGGTATCTCACACTAAAACTGTAAAAGTTAGATGAGAGGTGAATGTTTTGTTCACCCTTATTTGGTCTGAATTTGACCATAACTCAAGTAATACTGGTGCTAGCTCAGCTTGGCTGGTACCATTAGATAGCCCTGGCTTAGAGCTTCATTCTGAATACCCATTTGATGGGGTTAAGCCTCTCCTTGTAGATTTTAGATGAGAGGTGAAAATTAAGGTTTATGCTCAGCAATAACTTTGTTATTTCTTGTCCTATGGTGATGGGACTTATATTTTCAGAAAGAGGTGAGTTTCCTCTTTCTTTTGATACCTTTTGAGCTAATTTGGCTCAGCTCCATGTTTTGGTGGTATCTTGGCTATACCATTGGTTTGTGGTATTTTGGCTGTCATGCTTGTGCTCTGGTTTTGAGTCACAGGCTGACATACCCTCCCTCTAAAAAAGGCTCATCATTGATGAGAGTGTTCAGTCCTCCTAGAGGCTCTTAATCTCCTTAGATGAAGGTTCTCATCTGGTATGGCATCCTCTGCCAACCATTTGTCTTTGTCAGCTGTCTGGTTTTTGAATCTGACTAGATATTGTCTCTGATCCTTCCCATTAAGTCTGATTTTCCTGGCCCTGATGATTTTACTCACAGGTCCAGGAGAGTCTTCTACTTCCACTATTTCTGGTGGAGTGATTGTTTTCTTCCTGGAGGGGAATTTATCCTCCTCTGTTTGGAAGTATGGTTTGACCAGGCTCACTGGAAAGACTGGGTGTTTCCTAGAAAACTCCTCAGTGAGCTTGACCTCTACTGCATTCTTCCCTATCAACTTAATGATAGTGAAGGGTCCTACAAATGAGTCTCTCATTTTCTTGGGTCCTTTGAGATTGTTAAAGTTCAGTGTAGACACTAACACCTGGTCCCCTTCCTTGAAGTCAGGTTCCATATGTGATTTGTCCCACCTTTGCTTGTTATACTCTTTGGCCTCAGCTATGCATTTGGCAGCAGTATCACAGGCTTTCTTCCACATATCATGGAAGTCTTTGGCTGTGGGGTGGATGGTCAGAAGATTTTTCTTCAAGTGATCCACAGGTAACAGGGGATTCCACCCTTTCTCTACCAGTGCAGGTGTTTTTCCTGTGGTAGAGTGCTGGCTTGTATTATAAGCCAGTTGGACTTCTGGTAAGAGGGTGACCCAATCATGGGTGTATCCCTCATGGTCCTTGTATTCCATGCCATAGGCACAGAACCTCCTGAGGATGTCCTCCATTGTTTGGATCATCCTCTCAGCTAGGCCATCTGTTTGTGGATGGTAAGCTGTGGAAAAAGCAAGCTTGGTGCCAAGCATGTCATATGAATTGGTCCAAAATTCAGATGTGAATTTTGGGTCCCTGTCACTGATTATGATCTTAGGGACTCCACAGGTGGATATGATGTTATTCCAAAATAACAGAGCAGTGTCCATGGCTGTGTCCTCTTTATGGCATGGTAGACATCTCATGCTCTTGCTGAACCTATCAACTATGATTAAGCAGGCATTGTAGTTTTCTTTGCCTCCTGGGACAAGTCCTGTGACCCAGTCCATGTTGATGGTTTCCCATGGGTGTTTGGGTTCTTCTATGTGTTTAAGCAACCCATATTTTTTCCCATGCTTTCTATTTGCCTTTTGGCATCTTTCACAAGTGTTGATGTATTCACTCAACTCTTGCTCCCACTTGGGCCACCAAGCTGTGCTTGCTACCCTTTCTTTAGTCCTATCCCCACTCATGTGTCCCATGTAGGGGCAGTCATGGCATTCCTGCAGGATTAAAGAGATGTGGTCTCTGTCTATCACTGTGAGTGCACTGGTGTGCTTTTCTCTGTGATAAATCAGGCCATCTATAAGGAAGAATTTATTGTCCTTATAGGCCCTCAACCAGGTTTCCTCCAGCTGGGTTTCCAGTTCTGGGCTCCTGTATTTTTGTTGAAGGAGTTGGAGTAGTATGCTACACTGTTTGTGTTTAGCATATGATTTCAGTACTGCATTGAAAAATTCATTGTGCAGTTCTGAGGAACTTATTCCCAGTATGGGGGTTTCTGTCCCTTCTGAATCAGTGTTTCCACTGTCAAGGGTACCACTCCCTGGTGCCCATTCAGAGAATCTGAAGTTCTTCTTCCTATTTATTTCCATAAAATGGATAGGAATTTTTGCAGCAACTTCAGGGTCATAAGCTGGATTGCTTTTGACATTGTCCAGTGGCCATCTGCTAAGGCCATCTGCATTGGTATGGCTTTTACCTTCCTTGTATATGATGGTCATGTTCCCTCTATACTCCTGGATGGCTATTTGCCATCTCAGCATGTGTCTATTAGTAGTCTTTATGTTTAGTAAAGACTTCAAGGCTGTGCAGTCTGTGTAGACTTCAAAGACTGCACCCTCCAAATAATAATGGAGTTTTTCTAGAGCCCAGACTAGACATAGACACTCTGTCTGGGTGGCCCCATACCTGGCTTCTGAATATTTCAGCTGCCTGGAGATGTAACATATTACACCTTCTCTTGGTTCACCATCCACAATTTGTCTTTGGTGAAGGGCTGCTCCCAAGCCTTGACTGCATGCTACATCTATATATAACTTGAATGGTGGTTCAAAGTCAGGCAAGATGAGCACAGGTGCATTGGTGAGTTCATATTTGATCCTCTCATATGCATCCCTCCTTTCCTTGGTTATTTCAAAAACTACATCCTTTGAGCATAACTTGTATAAACTACTAGTTATGTGGGCAAAGTTTTTGATGTGGTTTCTATAGTAGCTAGCAAATCCAAGGAAAGATTGCATCTCTTTGATGTTCTTTGGTGCTGGCTTTTGCAGTACTGCTGCTACTTTGTTCTGGTCAATTGCAAGACTAAGGCCTGAGACTTTGTGTCCTAGAGCTAGTAGCTCTTGTTGGCCAAAATTACACTTCTTAAGTGAAATTTTCAGATTGATGGGTGTACATTTAATTAGCACTCTGTCTATGTATTGTACATGGTCTTCCCATGTCTCTGAGTATATAATGATATCATCAATATATAGTACCATCCAGCCTTCCATTATTTCTTCTTGAAATATGGTGTCCATCATCCTTTGGAAGTGGGCTGGTGCATTCTTGATGCCAAATGGCATCCTGGTGTACTCATATATGCCCATATGGCATATTATTCTGAGCAACTTCATAGAGTTTGGTTTAACTCCATTTTGGTGGAAGCCTTTCATACAATCCATCTTGGTTATGTATTTGGCTTTTGCCAGCTTATCCAAGGCATGATGTATCCTTGGTATAGGGTACCTGTCTGCTTTTGTGTAGTTATTCAGGGCTCTGAAGTCTCCACACAATCTAGACTTGCCATCATGCCAGGTGATCAGGACAGGAGTGGTGATTTCCACTATTTCATTATGTCCAATCTTTCTGATGACATCCATGTCCAGGAGTTCATTGATGTGTTTTTCAATTTCTTTCCTGGTTTCCAGACTTGCTGGATAGGGAGGTCTCCTCAGCATGGGTGGATAAGGTCTTTCCACATCCAGATATAGTTCTATATCATGGCCTTTAATCTTGCCTAGTGGTTCTTCACCAATGGCAAATGCTGGTCTGTTCTTCCTCAGCATCTTCAGTAAACTTAGTTTTTGTTTGCTGGTGAGGGTAGTGCTAAACTGTCCCTCTTTGAATTCCTTCAAGAGTTCTTCTAGTGGATCTTGTGAAGATATGTGGTATATATCAAGTGAAAATTTCTTTTCCTTGTTGGTACCAATGGTGATGTGCCTGTTTTTACTGTTGTAAATATCTATGCCATACATCCTCTGGTAATCTGTTCCCAGTAAAAACCCTTGGATGTGGGCATCTTCAAGCACTACAAACTCTGGGTTGAGTCTGATATTACCCTTCCTGTGGGGTATAATTATCTCTTTGATAATTGTCCCAATGGAAGTCATCTTCCCTGATGCACTTTTAAAGTTCTTTGCCTTAGTGGGCAAGAGCTGCTTTTCCCAGTTTGGGAAGTGGTTATCCAGATAATTTCTGGCCACTATGGAGCAATGTGCTCCACTGTCAATGATCAGTGGGTGCTGAGCATTGTCAATACATACAGTCATTTTTGTAGCTGTTCCATGTATATAAGCCATTCCTTTGGTTGCTGTAACCAGGAATGTTTGTGCATCTTGTGTGTGTTTGCACAAGTTCCTGTTGGCAGTGTCCTGTGGCATGCCTGCTTCCAACTGTATATCTTGGATTTCCAATGGGGTTTCCTCTTGGTATTCCACCAGAAATTCCTCTCTTGGGTCTTGATCATCATCAGATGGTTCTCTGATGGCATCTCCCATAGAGTCTGATTCAGAATCCTCTGTTGGAGTTTCTTCTTCAGGGACTTTTTCTATAGCATAGACTTTTTTCTTTGCTTTTGGACAGTTGTTGGCATAGTGGTCTGTTGAACCACAATTGTGACAAGAATTCTTCTTCTTTGCCACTTCTGCCACTCTTTCTCTGGGTTTGTCTTTAAGCTCCACCCTGAAAGGTTGTTTCTCTTTGAAACTACTGCTTCTATATGGGGTGAATTTCCCTATATTAGTCCTTTTCCTTATGTCTTGTAAGGTATTGGCTATGTCATCTAGAGTGCAATTTTGGTTGCATCTGCATTTCACTGCATGCTCTAATTCTCCTGGCAGTTGTGTCAGAAGTTTGTGATTCCTCATCTGGATGTTCATCTGAGGATCAATGGCTTTAAGTCTTTTAGACTGTCTGAGACACCACTCATATGGATCTTTGTCCACAGAGTATTTGTCATTTTCAAATGACATGGTCTTTTGCCATATCCAAGTTCCATTACTGTACTTTTGGATTATTTGACTCTTCCACCATGGCCAGTTTCTTCTTCCATGGATTTCTTTCATTTCTGTGTACCATATACTTGCATGACCTTCAAATGCAGTATTCAGTCTAGCAGTAATCCAGTAATCTGGTATGCTGGGTACATCAATGAAGAGTCCATCAATATAATCTATGAGCTCCATATGATCATATTCTCCTGATCCAGAGAACTTGGGCCAGTTTGAGGCCTCAGGAAGCTGTTTCAAGGCTTCCTTCTCTGAATAAGACATGCCATCTCCATCCTGGTATTGTGATGGAGATCTTGCCTTATTCAACATCATGGCATCTGGTTTGATGTCATCTGGTTGATATGGATTCTCCATAGCTTGGCCTTGTGGTTGGGGCTTTAAGCTATGATAGGCATTAAACAATTTGTTAATGTCCTGATCCAGACACTCCCTGTCCCTTGTGCTGTGGTGTTGTTCATCAAAGACTTCGTTCAGTCTTTTGTTGGATTCTTCAGAGGCTTTGCTCAGTTGAGCATATCCTTCTTGAAGATTCTTAACTATTTGTTCCAAGGAGGCTTGAGTTTGTCTCATCCTCTCTTGGCTGGCTTTAATTTCTGCAAATTGCTTTGCAGATTGTTCAGCATATTGGGACACTTGTAACCACAGTGTATCACTGTTGATGTTACTCTCAGATGTGACAATGTTATTTTCAGTCTGAGTGGGGGTAATGTTTCTATTACTAGGACTACTGATTCTAGAGTGGTTTACAACTACTTCTGGTTCTTGTGTACTTCTTTTACCAAATCCAACAGCTTCTGGATCATGGGGTCTGACTCTTTCCTCCTCTGGTTGAAGGAGGTTTTGTTCTTGCCCTTGTTTCCTTGTCTTCTCCTGGAAACTTCCTCGAATTGTGAAGAATGGTGACTCTTGGCCACTGATCTGCTGGTGTCTGAATGGTGTGAAGCCCCTGGAGAGTTGATTTGGCCTGCTCCTTGTGAACCTGAAGGAATCTGAGTAGGCCCTGTCTGGGTCAACTGTTCTTCTATAGCTAGGATAGTGGCTTGATTCTCCCTTATCCTCTGTGCCCTTGCCTCCAGGAGTCTGTGCTGCCTGGTAGGATTCCAACCTTTGGTGATTACCATAAGGTCTTTGAAGTCTATCTCTTTGAGACAGATCTTCTGGCAACTTGATCCCAGTTCTGCCCAGTGAGTTGCTAGGTTGAACCTCTTGTTGTCCATGCTCCATTGAAATAAATCTTTGAGGAGTTGGTGGATCTGAAGAACTTGATCCATATCCTTCCAGTCCTCTGGTTTGAGGTTTCTGTTGAATTGGAGTGTGAATGGCAAGGTTGATATTATCTCCCTCATTTTTTTGCCATCCACCACTGTTTCCAGGGTGTCCTCTTTCAGGTCTTCTGGTTCTGGACAATCCTCCTCTATCCTCTGGCTGGTTCCTTTGGAAGCCAAGGTCTCTGAGGTATACAGGGGACATATCAGTGTTTGCAAGCAGTCAAAAACTTTATGTTCTTAGGGTATTTACCTTTGACTGTGCCTTGTACAAATTTACTGTCTGCTGACTTGGGCAGTTTGCCTTTGGAAGTTACAACTGGGTTAATAATTGTAATCTTTCCTGTAAAAGTGGTTAAGGTTGGTTTACCTTGTATGGATGCAGAGTTTCGTGGTTTTCTACTTCTCTGCATGGCTATTGGTGTCCACTTCTTGGCTGTGATGAGACCTTCACTGTGCCTCTTTCCTTTGCCCTTGCTGCCCTCTGGTTCTGAGGGTGTCACTGGTGTGTTGGCCTGTGACTGGGTCTCAAGTGGGATATAATTTCCTTCCACTGAAATCAAGGCAGAAAAGGGAGGACTTATGTCAGTTAAGACTTCTGAAAAATGCTGGTTTTGCATGTCTAAGATTGGCCTCTGGGCTTGTATGTTACTAAAATGTGCCCTGTATAATGACAGTGTAATTGAATCAACAATTCCACGTCAGAATTACAGCTTTTGGTACCCTGTCACACTGTTTGTATGCCAGTATCCGACAGATACACTTGTGGTTTTCAAGTGTATTCTGTACAGGTGGTTTGTATAAGTGTTATTGAGTTAACAATACACTTAATCCACGCCTCAACTGATGGTTTTTCAGTCAGAGGTGTCCTTATTCAGTCAAGAATACAGGACTTATTGATGGCTTATGTGTTTTTATATACAAAACACGCCAAAAATAGTTATATTCAGTGGGTATTAGCCACGTGAAAAATACTCTTATAATATGAGTATATATATAAAATATATATTTAAATAAAGGAATTACGCCTAAAAAAAGATAAAACACTGGTTAATAAGTCATAAAGAGAGAAAAGACTTACTTATAAGGTCCAAAAAAAGATTTAAAACACGGCCAGGCCCCCAAAATGTCAGGCTGAGTCTATATTGAAGTGGTAATAAGAGTATTTACAACTAGAATTATGACTGTGACACGTAGAAAATTGATGAAAAATAAGGTTTTTTGATTTAAAGGATGATTTATAATATATTTAAAGGGTTCTACTATTGAAGCATAGTGGTGGTGAGCGCTATTGAGAACCCAGGGTGCAATCTTATCAGTTGGGTTACTATAATAAGAGTTACAATAATTAAATATATAATTATACCTGTTTATTACCCAAGAGTAAAACTGTTTTTTACAGTTTACTACGTAGGGTATTCAAGAGCAGGATGAGGAAAGGTTTTTGGCTGTGAAAAGCCCTCCTTTTATCCTGAAATTGAGGTGGAAAGGCTGCTAGACCTTTCCACGTAGAGGAAGTGAAGATTTTTCACTCTCTATGACAGACTTGTGGTTTGCAAACAGCCTGTATACCCTGTATTGGGCTCAGATGTGGTTTTAAAACCACATCTGGGTGGTTTTCACCAATACAGGGTGAAAATTTTCATCTGGGGACCTCACAGCCTGATTCTGACGTGTATGACGTGTAGAATGCTGTACAGAACCTGTATGGGACCCCAGTATTGACTGACATATGAGGTGTTGAAGTAAAAACATGCTTCTTCGTCTATTTGACACCTCATATTCATGGTTATGGGATATTATCCCATGGTAAAGCTGTATCTGACAGCAGGTGGGATTTTGACCTTAAAATGGTCATAACTCTGTCAGTTTTTGAGATATCAAGCCCAAAGTTGGTTCATTATATAGCTCTGTATGAGCTCTACACAATGGTACCCGATTTGACATGGTTATCATTAAATATGACAAAGTTATCCCATGTACAAGTATTTTTGTACATTGGCGTGGTCTGGGCAAAAGCTGTATTAAGCTTGTTTGGCCAATAACTTCTGTTGTAGTTGAGCTATGAGGAAATGGATGGCACCATCAGATAGCCCTGATTGTGCTCTTTCCAAAAAGACCACACTTTAGGTATCTCACACTAAAACTGTGAAAGTTAGATGAGAAGTGAATGTTTTGTTCACCCTTATTTGGTCTGAATTTGACCATAACTCAAGTAATACTGGTGCTAGCTCAGTTTGGCTGGTACCATTAGATAGCCCTGGCTTAGAGCTTCATTTTGAATACCCATTTGATGGGGTTAAGCCTCTCCTACTAGATTTTAGATGAGAGGTGAAAATTAAGGTTTATGCTCAGCAATAACTTTGAGCAGGAATAACTTTGTTATTTCTTGTCCTATGGTGATGGGACTTATATTTTCAGAAAGAAGTGAGTTTCCTCTTTCTTTTGATACCTTTTGAGCTAATTTGGCTCAGCTCCATGTTTTGGTGGTATCTTGGCTATACCATTGGTTTGTGATATTTTGGCTGTCATGCTTGTGCTCTGGTTTTGAGTCACAGGCTGACACTTAATGAAGAACAAAAAAACAAGTTTTGGTCCAACCAAATCGGTGGTTTATACCCAATGGACCCAATTTCTTGATTTGTGCGTTAATTCTAGTATGCATCCATTACCAATTGAATCCATCTGACTTTTTCATATTGTAGAATTGGTATTGCACTTGCCCATCACTTTATCCTTTCAGCACGAATTGATGGAACAATTACAGCACGAGCATAGGAGAAGGCACTGGAGAATTTCTTCAATAATCCTGAATGTGAAGTACTGATTGCATCCATTGCCGCAGCTGGAACTGGCCTCAATATATCTTGTGCTAATACAGTCTATTTAATGGTGAGGGGACCCCCAAAATTCTGCCCTGATTTGCGACCCCTGACATCCACATTTCCAGGAGCCCAATTGGAACCCAGCCATTGAGGCTCAGGCTGTTGATCGACTCCATCGTATTGGCCAACAACAACCTGTAAAGGTCATTCAGTTGAGGTCAACATGCGGAAGGTACCTTTCAAGATCATCTTTGAACCTAATTGTATTGCTATTCTAAAATCCTTCCTTATGGAAATGCCATTTTCCAAACACCATTAGGTCCAAGAAAAGAAAAAATCATTAACTGCGTGAGCCTTACTGATATTATATAATTTGCATTTGACCAAGTTGATCACACCTGCGCACCCCGGCACAGGTCCACAATTATTAAAACCATGAGCTGGATTGAACTCCTTCAATATTTCCTGAATGAAAATGAGCAATAGAGTATTATTTCTAAGGGAGACGGTGATACAGTCCAGCTCATATCGTCTATATTCTGACATATTTAGCAAGTTGTTGCATACTTAAGAAATAATAATCAGATTGTATTACACCTGCACAAATAATTCACAAAATGTTAATTTGTAACAGTGCTATACATCTATATTACTAAGTTATTGCAGAGAATCACCATTCGGCCTAATAACTGGCATGTCAAGTATTTTGAGGGCGCTAGTCTGCATCTTACTACAGCCTTTGAGCCAATCTTGATCAAATACCTGAAATGATAAGCCTTCCGGAATATCACCATCATCTGTTGATTGTAATTCTGGCAATCTATCAATAGTTTTTTTACCCTTTTTTTTGATGCAATTACAAAACTCTATGTCTTGATCCATTTTTAATACCAATTCATTAAATAACTGGGAGCGCCAGCGTAATCCCACTTTGCGGTAAACTTGACATCCATTTTCCAGTACCTCCTCAGTATCTGAACATACTCAAGGGTCATTGAATTGTGATGCTAGAATGGGAAATTTAGCCGTATCACACCATTCACGACGGCACTCACAGGTCTGCACATAATCAAGTAGATCATCATCAGTCTTTGCTCACAATGAAGAAGAGATACATTAACTAACCCTTTGACAAATCTTTGCGAGCTTTTGATTCTCCTTCTTTTTAACCAAATACTCCGCATCCTTTTGAATAGACTTCCATTCTCTTTTCAAATAAGTGAAATATTGCTCCATTAAAGCCGCCACGACCCCATAGTTATCATGATCCTTGTTCCAACAGTAATGATGATACTCGGTGCTGACCAGTGCAAGACGGAATGTACGGTAAAACACCATAGACATCAGCTCATTGAACGGATGTTGCCATGAGCTCTCCCAGTCCCAAGTGAATTGCTTTAGTCCTAGCTTGTGGAGCTCATTTTTGCAGTAGCTTTGGAAACCCTGAGACTGAACCTGTGTTGATGGCTCATTGAAAACATCCTTGGGGACATATCCGAGATGACCAGCCACTTGAATTGCAATTTCATGCTCTTCTGTGCTTGGTGGTGCTGGTAGTGAGGAAAAATCCTTATCCCTAACTTTGAGTAGGAACAGGCAATGTGCATGTACTGCGATCTCATTCCATGGACATTCTCTGGAAGTTCTGCTTTCAGCCATTTTTGTTGCTCCTTCTGGCTTGCACGTTTTGCCACATTGTGAGCTTTATGAGCCTGGTTCCTTTGCTGTCTGACCTCGGATTGTTCAAGCATACTCTGGGCAAGGGGCATTTGAGAATGGGTGAACTCATTATTTGACTGAGTGCCATGCTCATGCGCCATGAAATTGTCCCTCCTTGATTCATCATTTGTTTCCATTTGAGTCGGAGACATGTTCTCATCCTCATCATCCACCATTTTCTCTCTTGATGAACTGGCATGAGCTGTTCTTGGTTTGGAGGCATATGGATGATGACGTCCAGTAACTTTCTCTTTATGGACCAGAGGTGAAGATGCATAAAGTTCATTACCTGCCATGCACATCATCAGTTAACACATCAAAAAATTAATGAAGACTGGTCACACTCACGATCTTCAATTGGCTCCTGAGATTGGACTGACTTGCCTTTAGGTGCCATATCTAACCCATGAAACAAAAATATCAAATTGTGAAAAAGGTTATACTCCAAAATTAAAATGACTTACTTTGATGAAGCGTCAATCCTGGATTTCCCTCCGACAGACCACTCCAAGTTACATTCTCCAATGGTCTTTTTCGTCGCCCCCCATCCACGCGCCTTTCATCACCCACATGAACCTGAGATCCTGATGGAATATTGAGGGTTGGCTGTTTAATTTGGCCAAAGGGATCCTGGGATGTGACTGGATTCCGACCGGGATTAAGGAGGAGCTCACGTGGAAATTTTGATTGGGGATTAGCGTGTGATGAGATTTGAGGTTTGCCTTCTGGCCCCTGAGACACATGCGTTTGTGTATTAGTGGGATTTGGGGGAATTGGAGTGACGGAAATATTTGGGATTGACCAAGTGCTTGAAGTTGGAGCCTTTGAATTGCCCACATCAATGTTAAGACCTGATACATTCATTGAGGATGCAATAGGGGTTGTGAGAGGAATGTTGGGACTCAATGGTGACTGTGTTTGAACATATTCTATGCTAGATTCACTATCTGAGTCATGAACAGAACCTGAACGGGATTTATGTGACTTGGAAGATGACATAAGGGCCAAAACAGTACAGTAATATTTTTAACTAGATAAAACACCTCAGTATTATGATAAAATAGAGTGATATGAGATGAAATCTTTTCAAATTTAGAATAGAGAAATTCTATGAATAGTTGGAGCTGAGTGTTGCGTGGAAGTCCAATAAGCCTCTTTTTAGGAGAATCCTCCCTGCCTCCTCTTGAGCTCCTCCGCTTTTGTCGGGAACCACCCGACACGGCCTACCACCATATAATGTAATATTCCCTTGATCTCAAAGGGGACCCATCATCCATAAGTAATCATATTTGGTAAAACTTCTGCCTCCCCATTGTCACATTTTGTGAATTATCCAAACTGCCAATATATGCATTGAAATTCCACAGCATTGTACATCTGTAAAGGGGTATATTCATGAAGGATTTACCCACAAAAGAGACATCACCTTTTCAAGAAAGGCGAGACAATCCAAATCACATTCCAACCGATTAAAAGCCTGCTGCACTCAAACCAAATACCAAGACTTTAGCTGCACTCCAACCCCTTATGTAATAGAGTTATATTGTTATGTCTGTAATAAGGTTTAAGCCATGTACAATGGCGTGCCAGCGTACATGGTTTGAATATCAATCCCCTCAAATCAATGTTGACACATCCCTATTGGAACACCCCTCAAAGGTCAAAACTGCTGTATCGCCATGTGTAAATATAATAGAATATGTATGAGCATTGAGCAGCATGGCATTTTACCCAATTAAACTCCTAACCAATTCCGCCATCCAGATGAGACATGTTACACTCCACCAGCTGCAGCTCATGCACCATTACAAATGGGATAAAATTCTCAGCTGGCTCAAATCATCTCCCCCTTCATAAATAATCACTCAATTTTTTTTCCAATTAATAACACTCCTGAACACTTTCACATCAGCCATAGATATTTATACACAAACCAGCCATACTCCCAATTCCTGCAACAATGACAACCCGCCACTATTCCTCAATGCCTATATGCATGTGTCAACACTGCTTAACTCAAACACACTCTTCCCCTGAGGGTGATAGGCCTGGAGTTGCCTTCACACCTTTCCAATATAAACAGCACATTAAAAAGCTCAAATCAACCATTGCACCCAAATCTCTTCCAAACATCCCTACTTCTGCAGCAGGATCTGAGTGCCCACAACTTCTATTGGATCAAATATTCCCAGCTGATTATTCACCATGGGCCCACAGCACCAGGGCTCAATTCAACTGCACAGAAACCATACAGCAGCAGTCAAACCCTTCCCCCACAAGACCTTGGAATGATAATATCTGCCATTCTATCATTAAGGTATAATATACCCCGCAGGGCTTCACGCATTCTCAACCCCGCCCTAAACCTGCTGATCAAGTCCAGCATCTCAAGCTCCGGTGGTCCCCCATTCCTGCATTCCATATACCTCAAGATCTGAGTACCATATTTGAACATCTCCAATTGCAGCCAGTGATTCAAGACTATATATGTTGTCCTCAATGTTTCTCTCTTAATGGCCTTACTGAATCAGTCACAACTGACCAGCCCCACTGTCAACACCATAATGGCCCAAATGATCATGATCCCCCTTGCACACAATCATTAGGCAAATTCATCTATTCATTTGAAGCCCACACCCAAAACACCACCAACATGAAGCAAATATTTATACCAACAAAACATTTCATTTATCAACCATTCAAAAATTGGCTTGCCAGATTTCTCCAGCGGGCTGGAATTATGGACATTCTGCATCAACATCAACAATCCCAAACTCCCAAAGATTCCCCAAAATGTGACGTCTGGTATGGATTGGTCTGGAGACGCTTCACTGTCACTAGAAATATCCATGACCCCCCATTCATGTCCATTCCTGGTGCATTGGCCTTCTCCATTTATGTGGACTCGTTTAATGCACATGGAAAGTCCACCCGGTAGGCCAGCATTGGACCTGTCAGGGTGAGTCTATGTAGTAGCTTAAAAATAGTAAATACAAGCTAGCACTATGACTGTGACACACAAAAAATAAATAATAAATGAAATCTTCAGGTCCTACTGCTATGTGGTAACAGTGGTGATGAGTCTATTGAGGACCTGGATTGCAATGCTCTAATATCTTTGACTGTGAAGAAACACTACAATAATTAATTATTTTAATTATATCAATATAATCCTAAGAGTACTACTGGTATAAGACAGTTTTACTACATAAGGATGTTAATTCATGATAAGATGAGTCTTTTCCAGTGAGGAAAGACCTGCTTTTATCTCCTCTGAGGACTGTGAGAGACTGGTAGGCTCTTCACACGTCTACAGAGTGAAAATTTTTCACTCTGGAGGCTGGGTTGTGGTTCTGTACCATCAATTCTGACGTCAGCATAGTCAGAATTGTGGTTTTTGGACCACAAATGATCATTCTGGATCAATACAGGGTGAAAAAACTCTTCACAGGCCACGTCAGCACCATTGTGACGTGTCCAGAGTGTCTGGATGACTAATATTAGTCATTTTGGGCGGGTTTAAGCTTTAAACAACCATTATTCTAAGTATCAAGCCAGTACTGGTTGGTACAGGTTTGGTACAGACCAGTATTGGTCAAAATACTTCCAACCAAGATATCTTGGTCATTTTTTGAGATATCAAGAATCCAAGAGCACAGAATTGAAGGGCTTAATGAGCTCCTCAATTTGGTATGCTTCATGTTTACCCTTCTTTCAAATAGCAAAAGTTATAAGGGTTTTAAGTTTTTGGATGTATTTTTGTACATCAGTATGAGGCTTCAAAAACTTCCATGCCAGATATCTTCTTCAATTTGGAATATATCTGTATTCTGATGATACAGTTTTGTAGGGCTTGATTAGCTCTACAGTTTGGTATATCACACTGTACAGTTGTATGAGTGTATACCAAAGATACAGGGGTTTGTTTACTTTCTTGTTTTCAGAATATCTGTATTTCTGGTTGTTAAACCTTTGAACCAAGATCCCTCAGTCAATTTAAGAGATAAAGAGGTCTAATGTATCTCAAATTGAAGCTCTTGTTTATATCTTTAATTTGGTTATACTTTTGTACAGTTTTGTACAAGCCCTCTTTGACTTTCAGGGGGTCTTGGTTTTGAAATAAAGGTCATATGGTATCTCCAGTTGTAGTGGTGTTACAACAACATGGATGATATCATTGTGTAGCTCTCTATGTTAGCTTTAATAAAAATACCATTCTGGTATATAATAACTTAAATATGCATAAGTTAGATGAGAGGTGAAAATAAGGGTTTTGCTTATTTGGTCTTATCATTGATAGGGCATATCTTTGTCCTTTCTTATTATATTTGAGGAGGTTTCCTCTTCATAACTTACTTGTATTGGCTATATTTGTCCAATACTCCTCATACCATTACTTATGGTATGTTGGATGTCATGCTGGTGCTCTGTTTTGAGTCACAGGCTGACAGGACCTATCATGCTTATTTGTCTTAATCTCCCCCCAAGTGAAAGATTGAAGCCAGAGAATGTCTATGTTGCAGGAATCATCCCTGGTCCGAAGGAGCCAACTTCCCTTCAATTGAATTATTTATTAATGCCACTCATCAACAAGCTCAAATAGCTATGGCAAGGTTACCATTTTTCACCCACCTAAACAGGTCCTTCAGGATCCTTTATCCGTGTTTCCATTCTCACAGCCATTGCGGATGTGGTTGCCATGGGAAATCTTACTGGATTTATTTCCCATTCAGGCAACCACTTTTGCAGTTTTTGCACCATTCACAAAGCTCAAATTGAAGAAATTGGTCCTCAATTTCACTACACACGCTCATATCAAAATCATAAATCAGCCATTGCCAAATGGCTTCGGGCAACCCCACAACAAAGACAAGCAATTTTCTCTGAGTATGGAGTGCAATATTCAATTTTAGAAGACCTTCCGTATTGGGATGCAACCAGAATGGTTAATCTTGACATAATGCATAATTTAATACTTGGAATTTTGAAGGATCATGCAACTTTCAAATTGTGCATTCCAGAGTCCAAATCAAAAATTTACCTCAGGTCCCGCAGGAAATCCAATGACACCAACAGTTCAGACTCAGATTCCATGACCTCCAACAGCTCTCTTGATAAAATCACATTGAGAGAGGCCCGCTCCCTGAGAAGAGACACAGCAAAAATAATAAATGAGCCACTCCCCACTACTTCCACCCGAAAAAACTACTTCCCAATGCCCACCCCTCACACGGAACATCCATCTAGTGGTTCTGCGGAGATTCCTTCATTTGATGCCAATTACATCCCCTCTGAATTGGATATCACTGCACTGAGTGATCACCAGATCAAGGGTGAGGCTCTAGAGCATCTCCGACAAATCATATCTGAGACAATAATTCCCTCATCATGGACAAGATTACCTCGCAACATGGGTTCCCCCTCTCATGGTAGCTTAAAAGCCGCTGAATGGGCTCTCTTATATAAGGTCTATATTCCATTTTTAATGCTCAGTCAACAGATGTCATTAGATGTACACCAATCCGCGAACATTCAAAGAAAAATGGGTCAGTCAGAAGAACTTGCAAATGAACTAACCAAGAATACATTCCATTTGATTAGTGCTATCAACATTGCCACAAGTTGGACTGTTTCAATAGATGATGCGACTGCATTTGCTGAACATTGGAAAAAATTACGCCTTTCCAATCAACTCCTGTTCCCAAAACAGAAAAGTAAACCAAATCATCATTTTGCTGATCATATTCCCGAACTCTTCCAATGTTGGGGCCCAGCACAAGCCTCAGCCACATGGGGTTATGAGCGCTTGATTGGAGTATTTGCAAAAATGCCAAAAAATAACAAAATATGTACGTCAATTAATAAGATCAATATATCCACATTGATTAAACACCTGAACTGAACAAGACTAACTTCTTGCAACTCTGAATAGATGATATAGATAAAACCTTACTTCAACATATCTGTCGATGTTCCAACCTTTCCGTTCTCCTAAAATCCCCATCCGTTCCATGTGAAATAAAACAGCTTTTCAAATCACAGCCACCTGCCCTGTTCAATGACCATAAATATAACAAACCATCCCGCCATGACCAAGAAAATTATGATTGCCTGGTTGAGTACTTACAGAATTTTCATGCAACAAGGGAAATAGTTGATTCGATCAGCTTAGACACTACCATGCAATCCACAAGTCCTCCCACTTCAAGGATTGTCTCACCTTGGTATCTTCCAGTTTCAAACATTAATATTGGGAACAATATATTTTCAACTGAATCCAAAAATGTCAGCAACAGTGTGATATGTTTTCTGAGGGCCAACTCACAACAATTTGGTATTATTAATAGCATTTTTAAAGTCTCTGAGCCATCTAGCATACTGAACAATAACTTTCTGATCTTAAAAACTTTGAAGATTGATGTGAATTTCTTACCAGATTGGCCGCATCTGAATATTTATAAAGCTGTTGGTTTTGATGATGGACACTTGATTATATCTGAAGAAGAAATTGAAGGTAACTGTGGATTGTATGATAACAAAGTTCTGTCATGTGAACTGCTTGTAATGATAAAGCCGTTATTTCATGAAATTTAGTCTACAGAAATGCAAATCTCTCAGATTCATTATCAATTTTGCTAGTGAAATAACTGCCTCAAAATTTAGTGACAGAGACATGCCATTGTGACAAGCAAAGCCCATTATTTCAAATTGCCACAAAGAACTTACTATTTTGACATTGGGTACAGTGTGAATAAGCCAAGTTCAATGATCAAATGACCCACACACTCACCTTTCACAGCATCCAAAATTTCTAACTGCGCCATCATCATGTTGGAAGGGGAAGCAGCCCTTGCACACCCGCACCCGCACACGCCAATGCACATGCAAGCGCACCCGCACACGCGGTATTGTGCGGCGGGCTCTACCAGTGTCACCTGCAAAACGACAATCCTGCTCAGGTGGAGTCCTTTTATGGATGACCTGGTGAAGTCAAACCCCCCACCTACATCAAGACTGGCTGAAGGACCTCTTTGATGTGTGTTTGTGCAAACAGGCGGGTCTTGTGTAATTTTTACCAACCATTGGACGGTTGCGGGATGATCAGGTGGTGAGGAATCTGAGTTGAAGGCACAGGGGAACCAATATTGGTGGATGTCACAGGATTTGGTGTAAGACAAGAGCAGGAAATGTGATCAACATTCGCTTGATTTTTGCTTGACGTGAGCTCGACTTTTATCCTGCTTGACGTGAAGTCAATCACCGACAATTGACACAAGATTTGCCCTGGTGTACCCAAATAGGCCACAATGAACATAAAATTAACTTTTAAACTATGCATATATCAGAAATTCATCATTTTTCATTTATGAAAACATGAATAACCTTTTTTGAGTAAGTAAATACATGAAACCAAGGGCAGATTTGGATTCTACACAAAAATTGACCTATGGTAGCTCCATAGATTGAATGAGCTTAAATTAACTCTATGAGGTGGTAATATGGAAAATACCTCAATACAACATAAAAGAATTGTGAAAAATTTTGTTTTTCTCAATTTCATCCCAAAATAATGGGAATGTGGAACATTCCATGTTACATATACACTAAGATTAGTTTCATGCATATTTTTGGCACTTAAAAATACAGTTTTGGTACACCCATAGTTGATATCAGTCTGTAAGCCTGAATTACTCTTTTGACATGAAAATAGCTATGGGGGAGAAAAGAGACCAAAGAGAGCCAGGGTACCCAGCTTCTGAGGCCTCTGAGGCATGGATAGCTCTAAATCTTGGATCCATGGCTGATTCGGGCCCAATTAGTATACCAAAGCCTTTTTGGAACTTAGTTACCAAGTTAAAGTCCCATTGAATCATAAGAAAATTGCAAATAACATGCTATTTTGACATGACAAGGAGGTAAAGAGCAGCTCTGACTCATGTAACAGTGTCAATTCTTAATGATTTTTGCTTAATAAACCTTGAAATATAAATTAAAACCCTTTTAGAACTAGTATCCATTCCTTTACCTCATGACAACCAGCTATACTGTTCTATTTGCAATTCTACATAGAATTAAGTTAATAACTTCAAAAATTCATTAAAAATACAATTATTAATAGCTCTTTCTGTAACTTTCAGAACCAATGGTGAATGGTATGATCTGTAAATAATCCAAAAAAGGATTATTAATTCATAATTAAAATCAAAAGTTCTACTTACAGTCCGTTTTTTGATGATTCCACATGAAACACTAAATCTTCAAAAATTTGCAGAAAATACAATGTGTGATGAAATTTCCAATAAAATTGATTAATTTAAGGAATTCATGTTTTTACTGGAAGAAAAAAATATTTTCAGTTGTTAATCCTTTTATCCTTAGACATAAATGGATAGGTAACAATGTAAAAGCCTTCATTAAGTAATTATGATAATCTTATGTGACAACATAGTATACAATCAGTAATCCAAAAAAATGATTTCTTTCTCACTCACTGTTTTTTGATTTTTCTCCATGGAACCCCTCTATGAGCTGTTATTGACTTAAAAGAGGCCCCTTCTTGCTGTTTTTTCCAATTTGTCTTATTATCCAGTTGTATATTTAGTACCAACAAGTAAGTATTAGTTAGAATCTTTCCAAATCAATCAGAAAGACATGAAATCATAGAAATATACTATTTTAAATAGTATTGATCTGTTATATTGTTGTATTATTTTTATAAAGCAGTTTTTATTCTTTAGATCCACAATTCATCCGTCAAATCTCTCTACCAATTATTTTCAAGGTTTATTTGGAGTATTAGTGAGTGGTTTTATTAATTCTTCAATTTTTTCTCTAATAATACTTGTGAGCCTGTGAGGTATGTATGACATACCCATAAGGCCACAAATGATTTTATAAACAGTTAATTTTGTCTTAAACAGACTTTTCAGTTGAATTTAAAATAAAAAATAAGTATAACTTTTTTTTGGATAAACAAAGTTATAAATATTATGTCATTTTCGGATTCTACACCAAAAATAACCTAGGGTACACCCATAGGGTGTTATACCTAAAACCACTTATTTTTTATGTTATTGGAAGATTTAAGGATCTCACAGTACCAATGTAACTTTTTTAACATTTTTTAAAATTGTTAAATTTAAGCTTAATTAAGCTTAAATTTAAAGTTGCATAAGGTTTATGCAAACTTACCAAAATTTTAGTTAAAATTGAGGTGTGGTGTATATTTACTGAGTTGGCTAAGGATTTGCCATACAGAATGTAAATCCTGTGTGAGCTCAATTTAAAAGGGTTTAAGGCCATAGTATGGCTTTAAATAAATAAAAGGGCAAAATCCACGCAGAAAGGTGGGACAAAGGAAAAAGACCAAATAGAGCTGGGGTACCCAACTTTTTGGATCTTCAAGCATTCAATTAAGGTTGTCCACCTGTATTGGAGGATTTTCAACCTTATTTAAACTTTAAGATTAGACTTTGATCCAACCTTAAGGTTTAAACTGGTTTTATCCCAAATTGGACAGGAATTTAAAGCTGCCAAAGGGTAAATCCCAATATGCAGGCTTGAAATCAAGGTTTTAAGAACTGTCAGAGCTTAATTAAGCTTAAAAACCTTAAATAAGCTTAAAACTTTGAATTTTCAAGCATTAAAACCTTATCAAAACTTAAGGTTTGGTGTGTATTGCTATTTTACGTGGAAAAATAGCAATAACTTCAAAAATTCATTAAAAATCCAATTCTTAATGGATTTTCTTGAAAATTTCACACAACTTAGAATTTAATATTATCAATATATAAATTAAATTTTAAGTATCCTTTATAAATAAATTTCCTGGGTAATTAGCCTGGAAATTTACTCTTTTAATTAAACTCAAAGAAAGTTATGATTTCTTTAAAAATTAATTAAAAATTGAGTTTAAGAGATTTCTACTTGAAAATCTATTTTTAAGCTGTTTATGTGATGAACTTTAGTATAAATAAGCTTATTTACATTAAAAACTTAAAATAATTAGTTTAAATGAGGATTAAAGTTACATGGAGTTAAGAATAACACTTGTAACTTTAAATTGGAATTAAAAACAAGTTGCCTTAAGTTAAGAACTTTGTTTTTAAGTATGGTTTTTCAGTTTTGACCTGAGCACGCCCTCTATATTCATTATGAATCATGATAGCTGCTCTGAAGACATAAAAAGAGTCTTTTCATCACTGTTTTTGTCCATAATTCATTTTCAATCCAATCATATTAGAAATTTAAACAGGTAAAGTTTTATTAAATATAAAATCTTATTATTAAAAGTAATTCTTAAGTTATTTTTATTCTTTATTTATTAAATTAAAGAATTGAAGTCATAGAATTCAGATTATTGTTGTAATCATCTATAATAAATTTTATTATATAAAATTATCATCTTAAATATCTTTTAAAATCCACAAATTCCTCTTAAAAATTCTTTAATCATTATTTTTATCATAAAAAGTTGTTTTATCTTTAAAATTATTGATTTTAGGCGTGTTTTTAACTTATAATCATTATTTAATATAATAACTGTTGTTGTTTGACTTGTTGTATTAAATAAATATTATAAGTAAGTTTTCTCTAAAAAGTTCTATATCTTTTTTTATCTAGTATTAGTTTTTTTATATAGAATTTTTATTCTTAAAGAATTATTTCTGCACAGTGTGTGTTTAATTCTTTTTATAAATAATATTTATATTATTTATAAGTGGTTAATATTCATATTTTCCACGTGTAATTGTCTCATTAAGAGCTTTACACTTCTTATTGTTATAACTGTCAGTGACTATAACAATATTAGAATAATTATAATTTATTATAATTATTATATTTTTTTTATTATTATATTATTATAATAATAATCAAATTTATTTTTTTTATATAATTATTTTTAATATTTATATTTAAATTTGTGGTTATAATATTTAATTATATTAGATTTTTCTACTGAGGACAGTCATAGTACTCTTGATATTGCTACTATTATCAAGAGTTTCATAGACAAACCTTACAATACTTTTCTTCAAGAATTATATTTATAATTATTCTTGCAGAAGATAATTATATATTAAAATGATTTTTTTAATACAAGAAATTTTATTATTAAATACTTCTTGTAACTGATTCTTGTGAAAATTACCACTTACTGCTATAGTCACTAGTAGTGTATAGCAAGTGAAAGATATAATTGAGTAATTAGTTATTCAATTTCAATTATAATAAATTTATTTATTATATTTCATAAGAACAGTCATATTACTGCTGAATAATAGTAAGATTATCAACAGTTTCATAGACACATCTTACATTAGTTAATCAAATCAACATAAAACTATTCAAAATTCATGTTTTAGGTTTGATTACAAAACTTTCATAAAAATCACATAGCCTTCCTTGGCTCAAAATTTGTATAAGGTAAAAATGTTCAAAAATGGTAAGAAAAACAGATAACATTAGAAAAACCACCTAATTGTATTGTTTATAATTTCTGAGCTTCAAAAAAATAACATTATAAATAATCTCTTGTTTTTCCAACAATGAAAAAGCTACCCAAAAGTAATCTACAAGTGATATTTAAGGCTAAAACCAAATTTCTACAAGTAAAATTATTTGGAATTGATTTAAAAAAGAACTGGAAGAGAAAAATTAATTGAAATATCAAATATATGCCATTTTTAAATGAAATCATTCTCAAACATTACCAGAAGAAATTTTGAAACAAAGTGCGTTTACAGTGATAAAATATGCCTTAATTCATTTTTGGGAGAATATAAGGGTCAAATTGATTATAAAAGCTAAAAACTATTATTATGGTGATTTTTTCAGGTATTTATGATTATTAACATAATTTGAATTGGATACCTGAGATTTTTATTGGATCATTTAATGGTTATTAAACTCTTGATAAAAAGAAAATATTATAATATGAAAAGAACAGATGGGGAAAAAATTCATTCTTGTATAGGCACTATTTTTCTCCCTCCAGGAGGAAAATTATCTCTAAAGATTTTTGAGAAACAAATTGGTAACAGAAAAGCCAATTATGGAATCATTTACCCCTGGTTTAGACCAAAAAAGGCCTGTTTTTAGCCATTTTGATCCTAAAAACCAGCCATTACTATAGTAATAGGTGGTTAAAATCTTCCAGAAACAATTTGAATTTTTCTAAGAAACCACCAAAGCATTTCAAGCTTCTTTGGTAATTTTTGTTTTAACTTAAGGGCTGTTTTACCCTCTTTGCACAAGTCAAAACTCCCTTAGTTGGTATCAAAGCCGCATAATAAATTGAATCACAGACCCTGTTATTTGATTCCAGGCCAAAATTAATAGACTTTTTGGTGGTGTTTGACATTTAATACCTGTCAGAAAGGAATTTGGGTAATTCTGGAACCCTTGGAGCCAAGATTCCTTTTCCCCCCAAAATTTGGTCCTTCCATTTCATTTTTTCTTCAATTCTTCATCATTTATTATACTTGAAGCTTTACATATTTAATTCCATTGAAAAATTGCATTGAAAACCTGTAATTATGAATTCCTCATATGTAACTTGAAGTTCACTTGTGTAGTAATTATACACATTCTGACATTTCAATTGGAAAAACTTCAATTCCTCATAAACTTCAAAATATACATCACACATCAGTTTTAATACAAAAATGGATGGTTAAAGCCACATTTTATGTGATTGAAATTAATTTTGCTTAAATTTAACATTTCTCAGTAAAATTCCATTTTTTTCCCTCTTAAGCTTAAAATAATTGACTTACAAAATTTTCACCCAAAGATGACCAAAGCTAATTTTTTATGTTTTTTGGTAAACACACATAAGAGTTTAGTAAAAAAATGTAAGCCCTTGTGTTTTTTTACTAATTTATGGCCAAAACATGTGATTTTATCATAAAAAAATGTAAGTGACCTATTTTTTTGAAAAACATTCCTCAGTCTCATTTTTGAGGTTTTTTTAATCTTTTTTTTTGCCATATTTTTTCTGAAATGGTATGTCAATATCCCCAAATTTTTTCAATTTTTTTTGCCAAATTTCTCAAATTCAGCTAGTTTTACAAAATGGCATATTTTTGAAAAATTAATTGAAAATCTTCCTACTTATGAATTTCCTTCATTTCTTTGGGAAAATGCAGGGGTCAATCTTGACAATTAAAGCCTAGAAGCCCATAATATTGGGGAATTTTTTTGGTGGGACAAGTGAAGGTGAAAAAAGGGTTTTTTTAAAAATATTTTTTTTTCATGTTTGTAATATGACTATCTTTGAGTACAAAAGTGCCACATGTTTGATAAAAAATGAGACTGAGGTGGGATTGAAGCAATAAATAGGACTGGGGAGGGGATAATTGGCATAAACTGTATATACAAAAATAAATAAAGCTGAATCAACCTCCAAAATAGTTGTTTTTTTCCAAGGGGTGAAGAAAGATTGGACAAATATAATATTCTGCATTTCTTAAATTTATCTTCCCACCCCAGGGCTTGTGGTTGGGAATTAAATTCCCAATTAACAGTAATGGTGAGTACTTGATAAGCTTTAGAAATGATAATATCCAATGGAACAAAATGAAAACAGCTATCCAAGAAGCAGATGAAAATGGGTGGATTACCATTTTGAGGACTTAAATAAGGGAAAAAAGAGAAATATTGGACTTTGGAGTAAAAAAAAAAGGTCTTTGATACTTATTTGCAATTGGATCCCCCATATCAGGCATGAACATCCACTTGCTCTTTGGAGCCTGGCCAACATATTCATACCACTTAATTCTGTCCAAACAAGAGGATACTAATGGAATCAAAGTGTTCATGGATTCATAAAGGTCTTGATTTTTTTGAATTTCTTCAGCCAAGTCACCTCTGACATCAGCCCATTGATCTTGGGTCTTCTAAATGTAGTGGGATACTGTTCTGTAGCCATAGTTTCCATCACTCTGGACATTGATGGGCTTGAAGGTGTATTCCAGTATAAACTTAGGCAAGTCTTCTGAGCTAGGTACCTGATAAAATTAGGTTAAAGAAATGAATAGATATTCAAATAAACAATAAAATATACATTTAAATGAATAAGAAACTCACAAAGAGTTTGGAGCATTCATCACTTGTGTAATCATTGCTTTGGCAATTCTCACAGGTCAAGTCAATCACATCATATATCTTCAAACTTTTGGAAGGCTTGTGGGACTTTCTTTGTGAGTTTTTGCTACCCATTTCCAATCTTCTGTACCTTCTAAGGGTTACTCCCCATTTGTAATATTCATTCAATTCAGTTTCTGAGGGTAGTTAATTTGATTATGAGGCCTCAGAATCTTCAGATGAATCTACTTCCATAATTGGAGAGGGTGCAATGGACTGTGATCTTGATTTTGTTGTGCTGGTCACTTTTGATGGGGGTCTTCCTCTTCTCTTGTATTGACTTTCAATTATTTCAAATATTGAGGGCTCTCTTTTATTTTTATTTTTATTTTTATTCTTGGTTACTTGAGGTCTTCCATGGATATTCTTTCATTCTAGTGGTTCTTAATAATATTGATTATTCTCTTGACTCTTAGGACATTTATCAAATGGGACTTTTCCAGTAAAAACATCTTCAAAATTTTGAAGAATTGGGGTGATTTATTCCATTTTTCTTTGAAAAAGGTCTTCACCAATATCTTCAAATATTCTTTTTTCTTCATTAATTCCTTCTTTCTCAACACTTTTATCATTACCTTGATAACCAGTCTGAGAATAATATGACAAAGAAAATCAGTTAATCAGAAAAAAACCCAGAAATTTGATGATCAAAGAATTCTCACAGGTAAATTCAAATTCCACTGAGGATGGAAGTCTGATATCTGGAGCCTTTGGCCCTTGGCAAAATGCCTATTGGGTCTTGTTCCTGCAAGGAATCCCTTGATAATTGTTGTATTTTTTGGTGTATTTTTCATTGGGGCAAATTTGGTTTTTAAATTGTCAAAGGCCATCTGAAGGGAATAATGAGACACCTTTCCATTGAGATCACAGATGTTTGGAGGAAAATTCTTGACATGGAAAATCATTTCTTTGGATATTCTGTTGATTATTTCAATAAATTGTTCTCTGAAATCCATGTGGAGAGCCCTCACTACCTTCAGGAGAGTACCAGTGTACTTTTGGAGCCAAAGTTTAACAATGGCATGGGAACCTTCAACTATTTAGGTGGAGCCCACACCCAGGTGGCAATGGTGGTTGGTCCAGGCTGGCACATAATACTCCTTTAGAAAGCCAGGTATTTTCCAAATACTTCAAGACTTCAGTATTTTTGACTTGATTTCAAAGCTTCTTCCAGTTTATTTTGAAAGACATTTCAGTGGATGAATACATAACCTGAGAAATGAATCCCAAATTCATTAATTAGAACAATAATAACAATAAAATTGAAAGGCAAAATTATATTACTTGATTCTCAAGGCTCATAAAACTTTTGAAATAAGTGCCATGACCAATTTTCTTCATGCAATGGGAAGATAAATCTTTATTGATGTTCCAAATTCATAACATGACTTTTGAGTCTGGGAAGAGCTTCTTAAGAGAATATTTCAAGGCTTAATCCATGTCAATAACAATGACTGGAGGGGGAACAATATTGGTGTTGTTGAGTAATTTTTCTATGTATTTATTTCATTCCCAAGTATATGAGGGTTCAGTTTCATTCTTAATCAAACAAAAAGCCCCAGAAAAGATCTTATTGGTTGAGCTGAAGCCAAAAATATGAAAAAGGGGCATTTTTACTTATTGGTTTTATAAGTACAATCCAGACACATGAGGAAAGACATAAAGGATTCATATGGCAAGCAGGATAGTGAAAAACAAGGAGTTAATGTGTTCCTCAGCATCCCTTACAGAGGACCACACAAATTTTCCTTCTTTGAGGGCTTCAATAAGAGCATCAATAGGCCTTCTGCCTTGCAGTTTTTCTTTCTTGATTTTCTTGACTTGGATTTAGATGTCTTGAAGGATTAAAGGCTTGTCAGACTCCCTCTTGCTGCACAATTGAGCCTAAATTTGCCTTAACATGAGAAATTTGGGATGTTTCTTGCTCATTGAATTTTATGAAAGAAGTATGTGCCATAATATTTTCAGTGGCATCATGGCTGTTTTCAGGATTTTTGACTTTGAGATTCCAAGTGGTACTCTTGGCAGATTTTTTGGTATAAAGTCTAAATGGAAATTCAAGTTATCTTGAATTTACTGTTTCAGAGAAGTTTTTGTGGGGATTTGGGGTCCAAGACCTGTCACAACCTATTTCAATTTGGTTGTGGGTCAAATTGGACCTCAAGGGGGACACAGCATACCCCTGATCCCTGGAAACATTATGCACATGCTTCCAAAGAGGCTCAAGGGTCTTCAATTCACCTTCAGTGGGGGATTGAAGCATTATTGAGTGAAAAATAGTTATAAATTTAAAAAAGGGAATTTGTGGATTCAGAATGAGGAAAGAACCTTTTGAAAGCTGAAAAAGAGGTCACAAAAGGTGTGAAAAATGAAAAGCGGGTAAAAGTGAAACAAAGTGGTTGAAATGTGGGATTAATAGATGAGGGAAGGTGAAAAAATGGAATTTTAGAGGCTTGGAAGCAGGTTGTTGTGGAGGGAAATGCAGTCTTTGGGGGAAAAAAGAAAAAATAGTGTGAAAAGCTTTGCAAAATTGCTTTTTTAATGCTGTTCTTCAAAAAAAATGTTTGGGGGGGATAATGTGGATTATTTGGGTGTTTGGTTTTTTTTTTGGGGGGGGGATGTGCAAAAAAAACTGAAATAATTGGGTTAGAGGGGTTTTGTGAGGAAAAATCCTCTTTTGGGTGGGTTTTGGGAGGTTTTGGCCCAATGCAGGTATTTTTGTGTTTCATTGTTAATTAAAAATAACCCCAGGGCACCCCTTACATGTTTTTTCCAAATTATGGCAAAAACACATAAGAACTTACATGGGTTTACCAATACCCTTTTTAATGAGGAATCTAATGGTGATGAAAAATTTTAATTTTAATTTAATAAATCAAAATACTTCTTTAATTTTATAAATATTTTTCCAAAAAAGAAAATATTCAATTTTCATAAATTTCATTTTTCCTCTAAATTTCCTTCATTTTCATTAGTAAAATTGTAAAAAAAATAATAATTCTTAAGTAATTTTTTCAAAATTTAAAAGTTGGACTTATTATTATAATTTTATTTTCAAATTAATTTTGATATTATTTTAAATTTATGATTTTTTTATTTTTTTACTGTAATTTGTGACCTTTTGGGTAAGTGAAATTACCTCTAAGGCTCACAAAAAAGGGAGGGATATTCAAAAATATTCTTTTAAGGAAATATATATAGATATTATCTTCATTCAAAAATATTTGATTAATTTGGGAAGATAAGAATCAGTTTAATGAATTTTTTTTCTAGTTCTTTCACATATTTCAAAGTCTAAAAGGATATTTTGATGATTTTTAAAAAAAAAACCAAACAAATTTTTCAATGAATTTTAGAGTTATTCATTACTTTATATATATTTTATTATTTATGCTTAGTAAATATATTATTAAAGAAGAATCTGTTTTGGAATTTTAAATTCTGTTTAGTTAAGAAATTGGCCCTTAATGATGATTATTTTTTAAAATTTAATTCATTTGATTAGTTTTTTGGTTCCATAATTCAAAATAAATCTTCTTTTCTTGCCCTATTTTCCCCATTCTGATGTTTATGATAAAAATATCTGAGAAAAATTGACTCTTGTCATTTGGTCAGTTTGGAAATGGCATCCCTTAATGTTTTTTTTTTTTTGGAAGCTTCCATAAACATTTCACAGGGTCTAGAGAGCTCTATGAATGTTTTTTTCATTAAAGTTACTACACCCTCTTTAGAGGATTTTCTTGGTTTTAATTTGATTTTGTATGTATCATTTTGAATAGGAAAAACATGTCAATTTTCATGAAATTTAAAATTTAAAGATATATATTTCTCTTCATTTGAATAGATGTTTTTAATTATTTTGGATTATTATTCAAGGCCCAGTTTGAAGTGGCTTTCATTTTTCTTGTTGTATGTCTCATGACTCTGATTGACTTAATTAACTAAGGGAAACATATAAAGGGACTCATTATCATAGCTGTGAAATGGATTTATATTTTTCTAATGACCAAAAAACTTGAACATTTGTTCAAAACATTAGCACTTTCTCTCCAGAAATTTATCATGAGTACCTTGATGAACCTTTGTGAGCCTAGTATCAGTTTGATTTTCCCATTAAAGCATCTCATATAATTTCCTCATATATAAACCAATGCTGTTGGAGCTCAATATTTTTGAGGTTCAATGAATCCTTTGAATTATGTTTATTCAAATACTTTACAAAATAATCAAATTCCTATTACTCTAACAAGTATATTTTTTTGACCCCCATGAAGGGGCTTACCTTATCACCAAAAAGGTCTATTGCAAGCATAATCAAAAAATCTTAGGGACTCACCATTGTAATTGTCATTATTCTCAATATAAGTCACCATTATAATTTTCATTATTATAAATATAATTCTATATCCTCTAATCATTCTCTTTCACAAAGTGGTAACTTTTGCTTGATCTATTCACAAACCCATTCTTATATGATAAGTTTCTCTGCTTAAACATTTTTTTACCAATATTCATGACTGATTATACATTTATTCAATAATGTTTTTTCTTTTGGTTTATCTTATTGCTCATTATTTATATCAATGATCTTATCGGGATCATTGGGTATAAACTTTAGGTATCCTATCTAAAAAAAGTCCTCTTTAGGTTAAGGGAATCATTACATTTAATAAATAAAATCTTAAAATTCATTTCTATATGGTAGAAATCAATTATGAATAAAATTTTGTTAACAGATTTAGATCAAATCTTAAAATTCATTTCTATATGGTAGAAATCAATTATGAATAAAATTTTGTGAACAGATTTAGATCACAATTCTTGAGGAAACACAATTGATTTAGAAAAAGCTAAAAAATTCAAAATAAACTTAGACAATGAAATTTGTTAAATCCTTGGAGGTGCCTAATTTAAGGCTTCTAATTAGACTGGTTCAATTAGACAAAATTTTCTCGTAAATTAGTTGGGTAGATATCGATTTTCAAATGCTCTAATAATTCACATGGATATCAAGGTCTTTCGGGGGAAATATGGATTACCAGATTTGATAACCCAAGGCTTACTTGATTTTAGCTTCGGAGGTAAATTGAGTTTGCGCTCAACAACGTTGGGGGAGGGGGAATTTAATTCAAATTTAATTATTTATTTTATTTATCCAAAAAAAATCCAAGATATGCTAGATGCTCTTAAAAACACATTCTAAAGGCCCTGTTTAACTTTCTACTCACACTGCCAACACCTTTTTTTGATGTTTTTGAACAAGTCGAAGTAATGTTACAACGGAAGATAAGAAATGTCAGATAAAAAATGTTTAGTTAAAAAGAATATTCAAAATTCATTGGTGAAATAGAAAAGGAATATATTTAGATACAAGGTTTGTTGGCCAAAACTGGAGAAAAATTAGAGGTCTGTCGTTTAGATGTATTATTCAATGATTATGTAAAAAAAGTACATTGCTTATTTATTTTTTTTTTGGTTTATTTTTAATGAAAAAATAGATTCAATACAGCCAAAATTCAGTCAAAGAAAAGGGCGAAAAAAGAAAACAACGCCGCTATATGTTCAAAAAAAACCTCAATTAAAAATAAAATCCAAATTATTTCCTTTTATTTTTTTGATTTATCCTTTGTACTCTTGTTGGAGCATTTTTTCTTCTTAATCTTTGATTTTTCAGATCCTTCACTAAGCAGATGACAACTACTACCACTTCCGCTTAAATTAGATGATTCCAACCTTTTTCTTGTCTGACCATCATCATCAATTTCTTTTTTGTCTTCAATGGCCAATCGACCTTGTTTCATTCTTCTTTCCTCTTTATTATCAGTCTCTTCGTCCATTACCACCCTGGGTCCTTGCCATACTGCCCATCCAACTGCTAGACCAATTACACCAACCAATTTAACCCATTGATACATGAAAGTGCCCCATCCTGAACTTTTAAGTTGTAATCTAGAGGCCACCATTCCCGGTGAATGTCTCGCACTCAATGAAATTGGATAATAATCCGTACCGGTTGCTCCCTGTTTTTGGTTATCATGATCAATCGAGTCGATGTAATTCCAACTGGCTTCTTCCAAAACACTATCGTTATCCTCCTCCTCGTCATCATCATCATCATCATCATCATCATCGTCATCATCATCGTCATTGTCATCATCTTCCACATCCTCATCTTCGTCATACTCTATGTCTCCTTCGGATCCTTTTCGTTTTTTATTAATTGGGCATGAAGAATAAGATGAAGATGTTTGAGGTGAAGTTAATGCAAGTCGTTTGAGTGCTTTTTGCCTACGGCTAAATTTCTTATTAGTTGTAGACTGAGCCAATCCGCCATCACTTGTAGATCCTGCGATTGATGGTCGAACGGTAGTGGGCGAACTTGATTCTAGTGAGTGACGATCTTCATCAATCCGAGTACCTGATCTTGCAAGCAAGATGTGACGTTGACGAAGGATTGAATCGAATTTTGCCTTGGGCCTTGAAGATACCATCAAGCCTAATGAAGCCGAATTAGTTGGTGCCCATAGTTCAAGTTCCTGAGGGTTACTTGTATTTTCAGCTTCTTCACATGGCCAAATTAATGAATCTCTTTTCCTAACACAAATCACGCCGTTATCAACCGACGCCATGGATTGGATAGGAAGATCATCATCGTCTGCCCAAACCATTGGAAGTTCAGCCACTGCTCTTTGTAATTCATTATAAGTTGTTTGTTTTGATAGATGAGATGAAAGGGTTGAAAAACGACGATGATTTTTACCAGAGTGAATTTCAACCCCAAAAGGACGATTTGAGGATGGAGTTAGATTAACTTTCTTAATAATTTCATCAGCAGACTCATTTTCGTTCTTGAGGATCGATTGATCTTGATTGAATGCAGTAGGATTTTTATTGGATGAATGAGTTGAATAAGAATCCTTTAATTCTGATAAAAGAGTTCTTGGTAAATCATCATTGAATGAGGCTGAGGAATCATTTGTAACTTGATCCTTAGAAATCTGGTCCATATCATCTAATATGAAAGAAGATGTAGATGAAGTTGAGATACCAACAGCACGTAAGACTCTTTCCTGACGTTCACGTTCATCTTCACTTAACGCACTCAAAGCTGGACTTGAACGAGCATTTGAAAGAGCTCTAGCACGAAGAGATGGAGAAGGAGTTTGACGGGAAAGATCTAAATGATTAGTTAATCCAAACTCTGAATTTACAGAGTTAGTAGCAATACTACTACTAGCTTCATGTTCGGGAGCTGGCCAATGTCGTTTTCTATTGAAGATGAATTTTAGGGTAAGAGAGTGAAAGAAGGAGATAAATGATAGATAACTAACTTTGCTTTCTTTTTTTGTGCAATCATTTTACGGTTGCCTAACGCTCTTCGGGTTTTATTATGAAGATTTTCGTCTTTAGCTTGCCAACCAATTAAACCACGTCTATCATCCCAATCAAGTTGCCTAACTTGTCGCAATTCGATTTCAGCTTCTTCAACTAAACATCTTAGCTCTTCAACTTCTGCTGTTGCTTTTTCAAGTTTTGATTTAATTTCTAGACGTTCTGTATCGAATTCGATTTGACTTTCTTTTAATTCTGATATTTTAGCTAAGAGTTGAGAGATCAAAGCGCGTTCGTTTGGGTTATTTTTAAAATCTTGATGAATTGAATGATCCGAAATACTTGAGATTGAAGGAACATTTAAGATTGATTTAGATTGAATATGATAAAGTTGATGATGATCTTGTAAGAATGAATGATTATTATTATTATTATTATTATTATTATTATTATTATTATTATTATTATTATTATTATTATTATTATTAGATTGAAGATTTTGAAGATGATGATGAAATGTTAAAGGAGATGATTGTTGAGGGGATGACGTTGATTGAATGATCGGTTGAAGAGGATCATCATCTTCTAACATTACACGTTTCATACCATCTACAATTTCATCTACCATATGACCTAGACCATGATCTTGTTGTTGCAGATGATTTAATCTTTCTTCTTCTAGTAAAGCATTTCTTTCTTCAGTTTGACGTAATTCAGATTTGAGTGAATTGATTTCTTTTAATAATTTACGAAGTTGTTTACGACCTAGTTGTTCAGATTGAGCCGTTTCGGCTTCTAGATTTGCTAATTGACTTGCAAGATATTCGTTTTGTTGAGCAAGACGATCTAAAGTAAAAGGGGACGTTGGAGAAGTATGCTTGTTAGGATGATGAGAATTTCTGGATGTGTTGATTAAAGATGAAGAGATGGATGATATACTAGATTGAGGAGAGATTTCAGTTCTAAATTGAAAGGGAGATTGATCAATTTGATGTTTTGAATGATGATGATGATGATTAGATTGTAAATTAAAGTTTTGATGATTTGATGATAAAGGTGAATTAAATTGACTTGAATTTGAAGATGAGATTTGAAAGATTTCAGAAGATTGACTAAGATTTTTAGTGAAAGTTGGAGAAGGAGGAGGGCGAGATTCGATGTACTAATTTTAAGAGATTTAATTAGAATAATAGATGAAAGGTTTTTTAGTCTACGAGTTTAGTTTCAAGAAGAGATACACACTTGAGATCTATTAGTGATTTCATCCAAAGTCTTTAGATGATTAGGAGATGAATTATTAGATTGAACATGAATTAATAGTTTTTCTTGTCTAGCACGTAAAGCAATATTATTTTCTAATAAAGATTTTCCGATTGAAGCGGCAATTGCTAGATCTTTTTAGCAGAGAAATTGATCAAGAAACAATGAGATGAATTAGTTTTTTCTAATTTAATTTATTGATAAAAAAGATGAAAAGACTTACCTCTTTCACGTTCTCTGATGACTCTATCAGCAGCTAATAATAAATTTTCTAATTCTTGACGAGATTTATTTGCTACCCAATCATAATTAATTTGATTTTGAGTTAAATTTTCATCTAGATGATGATCACCATCACCATCATCATGATTAGTTTGAATGTTATTGAATTGGTCATGAAGATCGAGATTATTTTCGAATGGATTTGAATCATCTTGATGAGATAGATGATGATTGCGATCACTAATGAGATCTTGATTTGACCAAGATTTTAAAAAGTTGTTATTATCATCAGATTTGAAATCAATAGTAGGCAATCTTTCTTGCAAGATTTTGGCAGCCTGACTTAGAGGAGAATCTTCTAGTAAGATTTCATTTTTATGATTTGGATTTGAATTCATCAGATTTTTGATTAATTTCTTGGATGAATGATTGGTTGACGCTGAGATGGATTTCTTTCTTGAGGGTGGCTTGGGCCTGGAGGATAATTGAATGGATTGATTATTTAACATTTTTGAAAATTAAGAAATTAAAAAATTGAAAATTGAAAATTAAGAAATTAAGAAATTAAGAAATTAAAAAATTAAAAAATTGAAAATTGAAAATTAAAAATTAAAAATTGAGGGGAACTTTGAAAGGGCGGATGAGGACAGCTGAAACTTTAATGAAAATCTTAGTCAGTCAAGCGAACTGTCAAACTTAGAATATCTCAGCCAACTCAAATTAAATTAAATCTGACTCGCCAACTGAACTTTAATTTACCCCGCAAGTTACACACACTCTAGCCAAAACTATCACACAGCTGTCACCAAAACTGTCACACAGCAGAGCGTGGCACTGCCTGTAGACGAAAATAAAAATAAGAGTAACTCCGCAAAGAAAGGATCTTTGGGGAAGACAATTGATTATATACTGCGCCGCATCTACTGTAAGTTTTTGTGAATATGCATAACACTCAACACTCCCCCCCACAAAAACAAGCCTTTACGCAATGCCCTTTTGAAAAGATTGAACTTTATTCGCCCCCAAGTTGTTTGTAAAAATGTCAGCCAGTTGATCTTCTGATTTAACCCATGGCAGCAACACCTTCTTCTTCACCACCAGCTTGTTGATCACATGAAATTCCCATTCTACATGCCTTGCCTTTTTTCTACTCCCATCATTGCCTGCCACCTTAATGGCCACCATGTTGTCAGAGTAAATTGCCAGCATCACACTCCCCAAAACAACCTTGAAATTGTTAATTACCCACAAAAAATCCTTTGCGCCAAAAGCCAATGCCATATATTCCGCCTGAAATGTTGAGGAAGCCACACAAGCTTGCCTCTTTGAGTCCCACATGACCGGTGCCCCCATAACAGCCCAATATACCCCTTACTGCCCCAATTCACATCAGTATACATATCTGCCACCTTCCTATTCAATGATTCCCCATGAGTACTCCCCAAATAAGATATCAGGTGCCTCAGAACATTCCAGTGATGATTGTTTGTTGCCATGGAGAAATGTGCTAGATAATTAACTGAAAATGTAACATTAGGCCGTGTTGCCTGAGAAAGATATAGAATCATACCAATTTTTGATAGATATTCCCTGCCTTGGATCTTAAAGCCATTTTTGGTAAAGGTTGGCATGGAGAGAATTTGTTTGTGTGATTGGAAACTAATTTTGCAATAAGATTACACTGAGACAACCTGAATTCATGACCCACACTTTTTATTTCAATACCCACAATACTATGCAGTGCAGAATCCCATTCCAATTGAAGAGATTAAGAAAGTTCCTCACGCAGCTTGCCCATCAAACCCCCATTAATAGTTACCAAAATCCCATCATCAACATGTATCCATAACATAGCTACACCTCCCCCTCCATGGTGAGAATAAGTACTTTGATTTCCATCATTCATTTGAAAACCTACAGTTGCCAAAATTGTACGCAAATGAGTCCACCAACAGCTGGCTGCTTGCTTTAGCCCATACATCACTTTCTTCAATTGCAGAACATTACCTGCAACCTTCAGAATTCTACTAGGAGGATGACAATTCAGGTATTCTGTCTTAACATCAAATGTGACAGTCTCCCACTGGTAAGCCAATGCCATTTCCAGGATGCATCTCAAACTCTGGAAAGTTGGTTTTGGTGGAAAGGTCTCCTCAAAATTAATCCCCTTGAACAACCGCTTGTGCCTTAAAACATACCACCTCACCCACCATATTCATCTTCAAGGTATATACCCACCTACTCCCACTGACTGCCTTTGTGAGCCTTGAGGTATATTTTACATACCCAAATAGGCCAAAATTATCATTAAAATAAGCTCTGAACTATTCATAACCCATCAGTCATTCATATATCAAAAATTCATCATTTTTGATTTCAGAAAAGAAAAATAACTTTTTTGGGATTAAAAAAATACATGGATTTAAGGCTAGATGTGGATTCTAAACAAAACTTCACCCAGGGTGGTTCCATATAGTGAATAATCTTAAATTAACTCTTTGAGGTGGTAATATGGAAAATAGTTCAATACCAAATCATCAATACAAAATAAAAGGATTGTGAAATTTTTTGTTTTTCTCAACTTCACACCAAAATAATGGGAATGTGAGAAATTCCATGGTACATATACACTAAGATTGGTGTTATTCATGTTTGTGGAACTTAAAGTCATGGTATTCTTAAATAAAGTTTTGGTACACCCATAGTGGATATCAGTCTTGAAGCCTGAATTACTATTTTTGATGTGAAAATAGCTAAGGGGGACAAAAGACATCAAAGAGAGCCAGGGTACCCAACTTCTGAGGCCTCTGAGGCATGGAAAGCTTCAAATATTGGATAAATGGCTTATCATGGTCCAATTAGTATGCTAAAACCTATTGGGAACCTGGTTACCAAGTTAAGATCTCATTAGATCATAAGAAGATTGCAAATAAGCTGCTATTTTGACGTGAAAAGGTGGTAAAGTGTGAACCTTTGAGATATGACCACATACCCAACAAGGTCACAAGAAATATTTGAAATAATTATACCTTCAAAAATAATTACCTTAAAACCATAAAACTGCCATAAAGAGGCATAAAACTTTGTTTAACTTAAAAACCAATGAATAAACAGGTGAAATCAATTACACCATTGGATTCCTCATGGTAAAATACACATATACCATTCTTATGGCATATCTGTAAAGTCAATATTTAATAATTTATAAGTAATAAAACCCTATAAAAAACATGAATACTTAATTATTTCAAATACCAATGAAGCAACATGTGAAAGAAATTGTACCATTGGATTACCCATAAATTTATACACATAAAATAATTAAGAAGCTAATCCCCAAAGTTAATACTTCAGAAGTTAAGCTGAATATATGCACTTTTTTGGTCAACGCATATATTCAATGATTTTAGCTAATATATTTTGAAATATACATGATAGAGTGATAAACCAAAAATAAAGTCACCACATACTTACTGTAGGAACACAGAAATGAACTTTATTTCACAAGCTATAAACAAGGTTAAAACCTGTAATGGATTATTGATTAAAATCAATAGAGCTGTTGACCACTTTGTTGTGAAAGTGGTCCAAACTTGAAAAAAGTAGACAGTAAGATTCTACTAGTTAATTAGTGAAGAATGACTTAGTTTCTATTACAATATTCAAGGTATAACCCCTTGAAATCATGGTTTGAAGTTTAAAATATTAGATTTCGACAGAAAAGATGAGTTACAAGAAAAATCATCAAAAATAGAGTTTTGATTATTTAATGAAATGCTCTTGGCAGTGTAATAAGGACATGCCAAACTATCAGAATACATTCTCAGAATAGATTTAGCATGTATAACTTAAACATTATTAATGATCAAAGTTTAAGCTTAAATCTGATCATTTAAGATCACTCACTGTAGTCTTATTTTAAGCTTAACAGTCATATAGGTGATGAAAATGGGTAATACTATTAGAATATGATTAATAATAATAAAATCCACAAAGCTTAGGCTTCTGCCAAGCATATGATGTCATCAAACTTAGAGTTATAGTGATAAATCTAAATAATGGCATAATTATGAGGTAAGATGGTTTGATCATGATGTAATCATCACCAAACCTTGAAATATTCATCAATTCTAGGAGAAATCATCAGTAAGCGTCTACTATAAGCCTGATGGACTCTAGGAGGGAGGTATTTACTATAAATAGAGCTCTTTTTACTCTGTTTTCCCCTCAGACACTTACAAAACACTAAAATATTTAAATCAAAAGGTAATTTCTTTATTCTTTATATATAAAACTCTTATATTATGAAAGACCAAAGATAACCTTATTATAATCATCATCTTTTATGTGATTATTATATTTATTTAATTGTTTTGTTTAAAATTCTCTTAAACACCTCAATTCCATGTAAAATTAAGAATATTTGTAATTTCTCTTAAAATTTATTGTAAATACAATTTAAAAAAGCTTTATTTACATTTTTTGGCGTAAAATTATTCAAAATTATTTTATTAAGTATTAAAAGTAGGTTATTTCTTCTTATTATAATAATTCTCTCTCTATTATTACTTTAAATAATTCCATAATTAATATAAATAGTATTTATATTAATTCATAACTTTAATATTAGTAATATTATTGTTATTAATTGTTTTTTGTTAATAAAAAACAATTTTTTACGCCTTTATTATTTGTTGGTAACAATAATAAAGTGCTTTTAAATATATTAATTATCTCATATTAATATATTTATTTATTATATTATTTTTTAATAATATAAATTATATTATTATATTAATTAAATAATACAATTATTTTTATGCCATAATTATAATAGCTCTTTATTAGTATAATTATTTCTATCTTATTTATTTTTTATAGGGACATTCATAGTACAATAAGTAAAATATTACTAATTTTTACTTATTGTTTCATAGTCAAACCTTACATTTGGGGGCCTAGCCATTATATTTACTCTAAAAGACCTTTAAAAAGATTCTAATTGGGTTTATACAATAATAATTTACAATTATAATCATAAAATTATATAATAATTTTATATTTATGGATTTCAAATACTATTGAGGCATTTGGTAAGCAATTGTACTGTCTTACACATGGTTTTTCACATCCTTAGATTGCAAGAACTTTCTTTCAGTGACTTTAGTAATTAAAAAAGATATTCTATAAATTAAAAATAATTTTATATTATAAATTAGCTTTAAAAGAAGAATCATATTCATTTTTTATTTTATTCTTCAAAAATAAAATAATAAAAACCAATAAAAAAAGTTATTTTTATTCATTTTAATTTCATTTCTTGATTTATTTTCATTTTTTCAAGATAGAAAAGCAATTTTTACATGTAAAATTGCCATATCTTACCAAAAATAACACTTCTTATATAAAAGACTTATATTTATTTCTCTTTTTCAGTGTTTGAAGACAATCCAACAGAGGGCAACCAAGCCACTGTTGAAAGATTGGTTGAAGAAAATTGTCCAAGTTCTCCAACACCAATAATCACTAAGAAAAAGAAAGCTAACAAATTAGACTTTCCAGGACCCACTATTCAGGACTCTGAAGGTGATTACCTCATTTATTAATTGCCATAAGAAGAATTCCTGTTCTGAAATCCTCTTATTTCTTATTTCTTAAAACATGACTACCAGAAGAGGCTCCCAATACTCCATACAATCAGATGGAACTGGACTCAGAGGTAGAATTGATTCCTCAAAAGGGAAAAGGAAGGGCAATATCCCCAGTGGAACAGAATCCACACAAGGAAGTGCCTTATCCCAAAGGCAAGTCTAAGAAATGCCCATGATATCTGAACCGAAGTTGGAACTAAGTATGAGTAACTCAAACAGGAACAAATCACATTCAGAGGGCTCAAATAGAAATTTACATGAGCCAGTACAAACAGTACTACACAGTGTACAAAGACAAGGACTGGGATATGTTGCCTCAAATACACCAAGGAGTGATGAGCTCCTGGTACATCCTGAAAAAGTTCCTCAAAGAGGAGGAGATAGTGGGATACTCCAATGGATGGAATCCACTATCATCCAAACCTCAAATCAAAAAGACGGAGGCAACCAAGGAAGAAGCCCCAAGCCAACCCACTTCCCCAAGAAGGGAAGAAAAACAAGAAAAAGAATTGGAGAAAACCATATTCCCCAAGCTACAGGATTCCATGGAAAATGTTTTCAACATGGCCAGAACCTTGATGCAATCCAAGGACAAGGAAGAACAAAGAATGAGACAACCTCATTTCCCAAAGAAATAACCTTGTCCAAAGATGTTGTAAATACTTTAACAGAAATTAAAAATAGTATATTACCTCTAAAAGAAATTAAAAACAGTTTATTATCATTACAAGAAATAAACAATAACTTATCTTCTTTGACAAATATTTTTGTAAAAAATAAAGAAGAAATTGACAACATTAAATTCATTGTTGAAAATAATAAACCAAAGATTTTAATTGAAAACACTCAAAAATTAATACAAGGACAACAAGAATTGTATAAATACATAAAAGATATCAAAGATAAAACTTTGACAATCAATTATGACATGAGTATTGACAATCTCACAGAAAAATTAAACAAACTAAGTATTTCTGTAGAAAAATTTGAAGAAAAAACTTCATCACACCAAAAATTACTTTTGGACCATGTTGAAAAAAGTGATGAAGCAAGAATGCATCTGAAAGATGACATTCAAAGTGAAATAAGGCATATTACTGAAAAAATGGATAAAATTAATGAGGATAACTCAAATATGCCAAAGTTATCAACCCCATTTTCTCACATAATAAGCCCTGTTAAGCCAAAAGAGGAATTAAAAAATCCATTCATAACAGACTTAAGTCACCAAGACAATAACCAAGTATTAATGAGGAAGCACCTCAATTCAAAGAATGGCCAATATTCACAGGAGAAGGTGAATATGAACATATGTCATTTATAAAGACAATTGAAATGCTACAAGAAGATTATGCCATACCAGATGAATTAATTACTGCAAGATTACATTAATTGTTTGAAAAATATGCAAAAAGATGGTATTATGGCATAAGACAAACAAGTGGCAAAAACACCTGGTCTTGGTGGAAACAAGAAATAATCACCAAGTGGGCTAATGATGCCTGGAGGTACAAGATTGAGAATGCATTTGAAAATTCCTTCTTTGACCCAGACAAAGACAAACATTTAACTTGGTTCTTAAAACAAGTTGAAAGACTAAATGCACTGTACCCAGAAATGTCACAAAAGATGGTGCACATGAAAATACTCAAGAAATGTGGAGGAGAGCTAGAAAATGCCCTAAGAAGCAGGTGTATATAACCATGCTCTACAGAAGAGTATATCAATGCACTAGAGGACATAGTGACAAGAACAAAAATTGGAAGAACTTGGAAGAAATTGGACATTAAAAGTCCAAATAAGCCATTTATCAAAAAATATAAATCAAAAGAAGCTCTCAAGCCCAATACATCCAACAATAATGAGCAAAGAAAATACCATAAATGTGGAGGTATTGGACACTTAGCCAATAACTGCCTCAAAGGGGCAAAAATTAATGAAATTTTGGAAACAGAAAACCACAATGACAAAGAGGAGGAATCTGACTCTGAAAAAGAAACAGAAGAGTCAGAAAGTTCTGAAAGGGATGAAATTAATATAATTAATGCACAAATTAATAATATTGATATAATTTATGAAGTACTAGATGTTAACTCAAACTTACCACAAGTTGGAACATCTGACACAAACCTGACAAATGTACAAGATGCCAAAATGTACAGAACCAAGCCTGCAAAAGGAATGGGATATACAGCTGGAAAATCAAGTATAAGTGTTGTTATGGTTGATAACCAAGAAGGAAAAGTGAACTTGGATACAGGAGAATATTGTACCTGTGTTGGTAAAAGTTATTTAAAAACCATTGTTCCAGATTAGCAAGAAAAGCTTATGCCAATACAAGGTGTCAAATTTAGTAGTGCAAGTGAGAGCATGAAGCCCCTTGGAATAATTGATTTAACACTCATTTTTCCTCACCCCTCACAATGTGTCAGAATTAAAGTAGAGTTTGTAGTAATGGACAACTGTACTAGTAATCACTTCATACTTGGAAATGACTACTTGTCAATTTATGGTATAGATATCTCTAACCAAAAAGATAGATATTTTACCATAGGAGACAACAAAAGATAAAACTTTGGCTTCTTAAATAACAAAAAACAAATTACAGTTATTAATAATGAAGAGAAAAGTGCAGAAAAGGAACTTTTCATATCTGAACAACTCAAAGAGGCAGAATTCAATCAATAATTAACAGAAAAAGGAAAGAAAAATTGATTGACCTCTTATTTAAGTACAAAAATGCCTTTGCAACTGACAAAGAGCCACTAGGTGTCATAATTGGGCATGAGGTGGATATAATTCTTAATGTGGAAAAACCTTACCCACCTTTACTGAGGAGACCTGCTTACCCAGCTAGTCCAATGGCTAGAGAAGCCTTGGAGCTACACATTAAAGAATCAATGGACCTTGGAGTATTAAGAAAAGTAGGACATAATGAACAGATAGAGGTCCCTACACCTGGCATTATAACTTGGCATAATGGAAAATAAAGAATGGTAGCAGACTTCAGAGCCCTGAAAACCTATACCATTCCAGACAGATATCCAATACCCAGAATCCATGAGACATTGACACAATTGTCACAAGCTAAGCTCATTACAGCCATGGATGCTTTAAAGGGTTTTCATCAAAATGTCTTAACAGAAAATGCCAAGAAACTACTAAGGATAATAGTCCACTGTGGGATTTTTGAATACTTAAGAATGCCATTTGGTATAAATAATGTGCCTGCCCATTATCAAAGGATGATGAATACCATATTTCCTGAAGAATTATCAGAAGGATGGTTAATTATCTATATTGATGATATCATAGTTTTCTCAGAAACTTGGGAAAATCACCTTATAAGACTAGAAAGGGTACTACAAAAAATAGTGCAAGTGATAATGAAAATTTGCTTGAAAAAGTGTCATTTTGCATGTAGTGAACTGAAAGCACTAGGAAATGTTGTATCTGGACTTAGTCTAGGCATAGACAAGAATAAAGTAGCAGCAGTACTACTTAAGCCAATGCCTCAAACCAAAAAATAAATGCAATAATTCCTAGGATTTGCTGGTTACTATAGACAGCACATGAAGGACTTTGCAAAAATTGCCAAATACTTGTATAAACTATGTGACCAACAAACAGGCTATGAAATGACAGAAGAAAGAGTCAAGGAATATGAAGAATTGAAAAATTCCTTAACAAATGCCCCATTTCTTCTAATGCCAGATTGGAAACTACCCTTTAAACTTTACATTTATGCTTGTGGAGAAGGAATAGGTGCTGCACTACACCAGACACAAATTATCAATGACAAACCAGTGGAAGGAACAATTTGTTTTACTTCAAGACAGATAAAGCCAACAGAGGAAAGATATGGAGCAAGCCAAATGGAATGCCTCTTCTTAGTGTGGGCTTTAGAAAAATTACATTATTACTTGGATGGAACAGTATTTGATGTGATTACAGACTGTAATGCTGTAAAATCTCTATTAAATATGAAAACTCCAAATAGAAATATGCTGAGATGGCAAATTTCTATCCAAGAATATAGAGGAAATATGACTATTGCTCATAAATCTGGTAATATTCATAAAAATGTAGATGGTCTTAGCAGATGGGCTCTAGCAAATACCCCTGACAATCCAGCATGGGTACCACAGGAAGAGCACCATATAGAAGGCATATGTGTTACAGACATTGGCACAGGATTCTTTAACCAAGTTAAAGAAAGCTATAAGATATACAAGAATTGCCATATCTTAAGCCACTTCCAATGAAAGACTGCAAAGATCCATCACTTTCATCCAAATTAGATGAAACATGGAAAAAGGCATATGATGAAGGAAGAGTCCACCTCCTTGATGGAATCCTTTACCATAGAACAAAATACACATGTGTTATGGCCTTAACAGACAGAACACTAATAAACACTATTTTACATGAGTGTCATGATAGTGTTGCATCTGGACATCTCTCAGAAGATAGGACACTAGAGAGGGTGAAAACCTGCTCTTGGTGGCCAAATTGTAAGAAAGATGTTTCAGAATACGGCCAAACCTGTGACACATGTCAAAAAGCCAACAGAGCCACAGGAAAGAAATTTGGAATGATGATCCAAATCCAAGAACCAAAATCCCCTTGGGAAATAGTTAATATGGATTGGGTAACAGCATTGCCCCCAGGAGGAGACAGAAGTTATAATGCATGCCTAGTATTAGTTGATAGGTATAGCAAAACTCCCATGTTCCTACCATGTCACAAAGATGACACAGCTATGGACACAGCCATAATGATATGGAATAAAGTTACTAGCCACACAGGATTATTCCAAAATATCATAAGTGACAGAGACCCAAAATTCACTTCAGAATTATGGACAAATCTCCATAACTTGTTTGGGACAAAGTTATCATTCTCAACAGCTCACCATCCTCAAACTGATGGTTTAGTAGAAAGAATGATACAAACCTTGGAGGACATGATCAGAATATTCTGTGCTTATGGACTAGAATTCAAAGATTCTGATGGTTTTACCCATGATTGGTGTACACTAATACCAGCCCTTGAACTGGCATATAAAACATCAATCAATTCTTCTACTGGCAAAACACCAGAAATGCTAGAAAAAGGTTGGAATCCAAGACTTCCTTATGATACCCTCAAAAAGGACTTAGTGGATATACATCCAACAGAAAGCAGCTTTAAGATAATGCTTGACAAAGCAAGACACCATGCAAACAGATGTATGCAAGATTGTTTCAAATATGCAAAGGAAAGATGGGATAGAAGTCATGTACCAGCTGACTTCAAAATAGGAGACTTGGTCCTAGTATCAACCCTTAATTTTAATAACATAAAAGGCCCAAAGAAATCGAAAGATTCCTTTGCAGGAACATTTATGATAAAAGCACTTCATGGACGCAATGCTGTGCAATTGGAACTCACAGGTCAATTCATGAACAAACACCCAACTTTCCCTGTAAGTCTGATAAAACCTTACAGCTCAAGTGGTAAGGAACTATTTCCACTAAGAAATAAACCCCTTGGAAGAAGGAGAGGAAAAGAAAATTTTGAAATTCCTTAAAGAAAGAAGGACAAGAAACAAAAAAGAAAGAGAATACCTTGTAAGGTATAGAAATTTAACTCAAGAAGATGAATGGTTACTTGAGAAAGATATAACAAATGCTGATAAACTACTAAGAAGGTTCAGACATGAAAGAAAACCTAAAGAATAGAAAAATCAAGCATTATTGAGCTTCAAGACTAACAAAGTCTATTGAAGAGGTAGGACAGTGGATGATACCCTAATTACACATATCAGATTGTGGCACAATCTTTTTTAGTGGTAGGGAATGTGAACCTTTGAGATATGACCACATACTCAAAAAGGTCACAAGAAATATTTAAAATAACTATACCTTTAAAAATAATTACCTTAAAGCCATAAAACTGCCATAAATAGGCATAAAACTTGGTTTAACTTAAAGGCCAATGAATAAACAGGTGGAATAAATTACACCATTGGATTCCTCATTATAAAATACACATATACCATTTTTATGGCATATCTGTAAAGTCAATATTTAATAAGTTATAAGTAACAAAACCCTATAAAAAACATGAATCCTTAATTATTTCAAAGACCAATGAAACAACATGTGAAATAAATTGTACCATTGTATTCCCCATAAATTATACACATAAAATAATTAAGAATCTAATCTACAAAGTCAATAATTAAGGACTTAAGCTGAATATATGCACTTTTTTGGTCAACGCATATATTCAAGGATTTTAGCTAATATCTTTAGAAATATACATGATAGAGTGATAAACCAAAAATAAAGCCACCACCAAATTACTTTAGGAGCACAGAAATGAACTTTATTTCACGAGCTATAAACAAGGTTAAAATCTGTAATGGATTATTGATCAAAATCAATAGAGCTGTTGACCACTTTGTTGTGAAAGTGGTCCAAACTTAAAAAGGAGTATACAGTAAGATTCTAATAGCTAATTAGTGAAGAATGACATATTTTCTATTACAATATTCAAGGTATAAACCCTTGAAATCATGGTTTGAAGTTTAAAATATTAGATTTTGACAGAAAAGATGAGTTACAAGAAAAATCATCAAAAATGGAGTTTTGATTATGTAATGGAATGCTCTTGGAAATGTACTAAGGACATTCCAAGCTATCAGAATCCACTCCCAGAATAGCCGTAGCGTGTATAACTTAAAATTAATTAATGATCAAAGTTTAAGCTTAAACTTGATCATTTAAGATCACTCACTGTAATCTTATTTTAAGTTTAACAGTCATATAAGTGATAAAGCTGGTGAATACTACTATAATATGATTCAGAATAATAAAATAAACAAACCTTAGGCTTCTTCCAAGCCTATGATGTCATCAAACTTAGAGTTATAGTGATAACTCTAAATAATGGCGTAATTATGAGGTAAGATGGGTTGATCATGATGTAATCATCACCAAAACTTAAAATATTCATAAATTCTAGTAGAACGCATCAGTAAACGTCTACTAGAAGCCTGCTGGACTCTAGGAGGGAGGTATTTACTATAAACAGAGCTCCTTTTACTCTGTTTTCCCCTCAGACGCTTACAAAACACTAAAATATTTAAATCAAAAGGTAATTTCTTTATTCTTTATATATAAAACTCTTATATTATTAAATACCAAAGATAATGTTATTATAATCATCATCTTTGATGTGATTATTATATTGATTTAACTGTTTTGTTTAAAATTCTCTTCAAAACCTCAATTCCACGTAAAATTAAGATTATTTGTAATTTCTCTTAAACTTTATTGTAAATACAATTTCAAAAATTTGTATTTAAATTTTTTGGCTTAAAATTACTCAAAATTATTATATTAAGTATTAAAAGTAGGTTATTTCTTCTTATTATAATAATTTTCTCTCTATTATTACTTGAAATAATTCTATAATTAATATAAATAGTATTTATATTGATTCATAACGTTAATATTAGTAATATTATTGTTATTAATTGTTTTTTATTAATAAAAAACAGTTTTTTACACCTTTATCATTTGTTGGTAACAATAATAAAGTGCTTTTAAATATATTAATTATCTTATATTAATATATTTATTTATTATATTATTTTTTCATAATATAAGTTATATTATTATATTCAATAATATAATTATTTTCATGCCATAATTATAATAATTATTTATTATTATGATTATTTTTATCTTATTTATTTTATTTATAAGGACATTCATAGTACAATAAGTAAAATATTAGTAATTTTTACTTATTGTTTCATAGTCAAACCTTACATAATGAGAAACTTAGACTCCTGTGAAAGTGTCAATTATTAATTATTTTCCATGGATAGAACCCAAAAGAGTTATTTAAAACATTTTTGGACTAGTATACATTGATTTACCTCATAGAAACCAGCTATACTGTGCTATTTGCAGTTCTACATAGAAAGGAGGTGAAAACTTCAAAAATTCATTAAAAATACAATTATTAATGAATATTTCTGAAGCTTTTGGGATCAATTTGGGATGTAATTGGTCATGAATAAACCAAAAAGATTATGGTTTAATAAGTAAAATTTAAAGTGCTACATACAGTCCATTTTTGACAATTTCGGATGAAACACTGAATCTTCAAAAATTCACAGAAAATACAAACTGGGATGAAATTTCCAATAAAATTGATAAATTTGAGAAATTAATGTTTATTTTGAAATAAGGGAAGATTTAAAGTTGTTACTTCTTTTATTCTTAGCCATAAATGGTTTGGTAGTCACATAAAAGCCTTAATTAAGTAATTATGATAATCTTATATGACACCAGATGATGGAATCATTATTACAAAAAGGATTATTTCTTTCTAACTCACTTTTTTTTCAGTTTTCTCCATTTAATGCCTCTTTGAGCTGTTTTTTGACTTAAAAGAGGCCTCCTCTTGCTGTTTTTTCCAAACCATCTTATTATTCAATTATACCTTTATTACCTACAAGTATTAGTTAAATCCTTCTCTTAAGTGTTTTTATATTTAATAATAAATCAGAAATACTTGAAATAATAGAAATAAACAATAATTTGTTTTAATACTCTTATAAATCAATTTTGATCCTTTAAATCCACAATTTATCCATCAAATCTCTCTACCAAGTCTTTCCAAGGTTCATTGGAGTATTAATGAGTGGTTTTTAATTAATTCTTAAAGTTTTTCTCTAATATTGGTTTTCTTCAAGAATTATATTTATAATTATTCTTGAAAATAATAATTCTATATTAAAATAATTTCATTATGAAATACTTCTTGTACTTGATTCTTGTATACAATTACTTCTTACTGTTATAATCACTAGTAGTGTATAACAAGTAAAAGAAATATATAATTAATTAATTATTAAATTGTGCTTATGATAATTTTTATTATTTTTCATAATAACACTAATGGTACTGTTAAGTAATGGTAATATTATCAACAGTCTCATAGACACATCTTACACCCTTCCCTGGGGGAGAAACCTCCTGCCACACCCCCATTTCCTCCAGACTACTCAACTCATCTGCCATGGCTACCTCCCATGATATCCTATCACTTGATGCTATTTCTTTGCCATAAGTTGCAGGTGCTTCTGATCCTATGTTGATATTCATTGATATGAGTGAGAAAAAGTTATCCTTCCCTTCAATTTTGTCAATAATAGAGGGGCCATTGATTCTTGTAATATTGATAGAGTTAACCATAGCCAAATTTCTACTAAAACAACCCATCTTTCACATCTCATCAAAAATTTCTGATTCCCCCTTAACAAAAGCTTTCCTGTCTGGGTCCCAAAAAATTGAACCCTTGGTGTCTTGCACAATACCAACATTAATTAAATTCTTCAATTTGGTCTTCAAATATTGCTTGTGCAAAGGATCATGAGAATAAGCTACACAGCCAAAAACACAAAGAATTGATACATTTGGCTTCATCCCAGTAACTATCTCCCATGGCATTCAATCAGAATTGGTGTGCAGGATCCTATTAAAGACTAAGGTGATATGTTGAAAAGCCCATGACCACAAAACAACACACCAGGGAATTTTTGGTTTAACTTGCTTGCCAGTCACACATTATGACCAGGGGAGCTCTTGGAATACTTTTTTTGTTCTTAATGTGACTTTCGTTTTACCATAATATAACTTGAATATTCCTTTTTTATTCTTATTAGGGGGAAATAAAGTGTTTTCATTTCTCTCAAGAGAAGTACTTGATTATAATAATAAATTCATCCAGCAGTAAAAATCACAAAAAATTCAAATTTAACTAAAAATATTTTATAGGCCTAGAATTCCAACTAGTAGGCTTTCACTTCCTTTAATTTAAAGAATGGTCAGCAATCTTAAATGAGAATAATTTACAAAAGTATTTGACATAAATTGTAAGATGTGTCTATGAAACTGTTGATAATATTACTATTAAAAAACAGTACTATGACTGTTCTTATGAAATATAATAATAAGAATTATTATAGCCACAATTAAATAATTATTTCTTTTATGTTTTATACACTGCTAGTGATTATAACAGTAAGCAGTAATTGTCTACAAGAATCAATTACAAGAATAGTTTAATAATAAAAACTTATTTCATTAAAATAATGAGATTATTTTAATATAGAATTATACAGATAATTCTTGAAGAAAACTAATACTAGAGAAAAACTTTAAGAATTCAGATAAATCACTCACTATTAATCTGATGAACCTTTTAGAAAATAATAGTAAAGAGCTTTGACATAGAATTTTGGATTGAATGGATCAAAATTGATTTATAACAATATTACAACAATATATAGTTGATTTCTATAATTTCACGTCTTTCTGATTGATTTCTGAAAGAATAAAACACTTATGAAAAGTTTTAACTAATACTTACTTGTTGGTACAAAAGGTATATTTGAATAATGTGATTATTTGGAAAAAACACTAAGAGGAGGCCTCTTGAAAGTCTAAGACAGCTCACGGAGGTGTCCCATGGAGCAAACTGAAAAAACAGTGAGAGAGAAAACAATAAACCTCTTTGGATTATTTATTGCATCATCTGTTGTCACGTAAGATTATCATAATTACTTAATTGAGGCTTTTATGCGACTACCAACCCATTTATGGTTAAGAATAAAAGGAGTAACAACTGTAAATTGTCTTTTATTCCAGAGTAATTGTTTATTTCTCAAAGTTATCAATTTTATTGGAAATTTCATCACAGAATTTATTTTCTGTGAATTTTTAAAGATTCTATGTTTCACGTGGAATCTTCAAAAATGGACCGTCAGTACAACTTCAATTTTACATATAAAAGTATAATTATTTTTGGTTTTCATATGAGTTATACAGTTCTTGATTGGTCCTAAAAGTTTCACAAAGATTAATTAAGAATTTTGTTTTTAATAAATTTTTGCAGTTTTTACCTCATGTCTACGTAGAATTGCAAATAGCAGTATATGGCTGGTTGCTATGAGGTAAATAAATGGATACTAGTCCAAAAAGGGCTTTAATTAATCTTTTGGGGTTTATCCATGGTAAGTCATTAAGAATTGAAATTGTTACAGAAGTCTGAGTTGCTCTTTACCTCCTTGGCACATAAAAATAGCAGGTTATTTGCTATTTTCTTATGATTTACTGAAGCTGTAACATGGTAACCCGGTTCCAAGAAGGTTTTAGTTTACTAATTGGGCCAAGATCAGCCATGGATCCAAGATTTGGAGCTGTCCATGCCTCAGAGGACTCAGAAGTTGGGTACCCTGGCTCTCTTTGATGTCTTTTGTCCCCCTTGACTATTTTTTACATCAAAATAGAAATTCAAGCTTCAAGTGAGATATCCACTATGGGTGTACCAAAATTGAAAGTAAGAATACCATAATATTAAGTGCCACAAACATTCATAACACTATTCTTAGTGTATATGTAACATGGGATTTCTCACATTCCCATTATTATGGTGTGAAATTGAGAAAAACAAAAATTTTCACGGATCTTTTATGTGGTATTGAAGTATTTTCCATTTTACCACCTCAAAGAGTTGATTTGAGCTTCTTCACTCTATCAAGCTACCCTAGGTGAAGGTTTGTGTAGAATCCAAATCTGGCCTTAAATCCATGGATTTACTTATGCAATAAAAAGCTATTCATTCTTTCTGAAATCAAAAAGGATGAATTTTGAATATATGCATGACTTATGAGTTATTCATAGTTCAGAATTTATTTTTAAGATAATTGTGGCCTATTTGGGTATGTAAAATATACCTCAAGGCTCACATAAATGGAGAAATTATCCATTATATAATAAATGTTAATCCATTCTTTGTTTTGAAAATAAGCTAAAGTTAATATTTAGATTTTTTTAGGAAGCTGAAACAAAGGAAATTCACAAATCTTCAAGAGAACCCAATCAAATCTATAGAAGAGAAGAGTACTTATTTAGATCACTAAAAATAAATTAAGTGATACCCTCAAGGAATAGAGGAGATTAACATAATGTTGAATGTCACAAATAATGTGAAGAAATAAATAGTTCAATAGATACCATAAATTTGAGACTTTTCTGATTTTTGGTTAATTGTATAAATAAAAAAAGTTCAAAATTAGTAATTTCCTGATCCAAAATATAATGTTCCTCACAAATGTGAATTAATATCTTTATGAAAGATTGATAAATAGTATTTTTGCATTTAGATGTGATCCAAAGAAATTGAACGTTAGTTTTTCTATGAGAACTACAGATTTTCTTTTTGAATAATCTCATTATAATTTTCAAATTTTATAAATTCAGTGATAGTCTAGAATTCCTTCTGGATTTTAATATTTTTTTTGAACTCAAAAAAGAGTTTCTGAAGTTAATTTTTGGATAAGAAAAGTCTTTTACTTTTTGTAATGATGAGAATCATTTTTTAAAAGTATTTTTGGTAAAAAAACATTTTTTCTTTCTCCATAAAACTCAGAGTTTTTTGAAAGAAGACTTTACTTAGTAGAAAATCCTTTTCTATTAAGTTGAATGCCATTGATTATTTTTGCAAAAGAATTGGTTTATTGTTTCAACGTTTGAGCTTTAAATCAACTGATTCAGGTTGAATAAAATTCAAGGTTTTGCAAAAAAGTGACTCTTTGAAAAAGTCTTTTGGGATGTCAGGCTGAGTCTATGATAGAGGTATCAAAAGAGTATATAAAACTCTAACTGTGACTGTGACATGGATGAAAATGGTTAAACAAGGCTTTAAAGGGTTTAATAAGGGATTTACTAAAGACATTTAGTGGTGGTGAGCGCTGTTGAAAGCTGTAAGGTTTGACTATGAAACAATAAGTAAAAATTACTAATTTTTTACTTATTGTACTCTGAATGTCCTTATAATTGAAATAAATAAGATTAAAATAATAATAATAATAAAGAAATATTATTATTATGGCGTAAAAATATTATATTATTAAATAAATATAATAATATAATTAATATTATATGAAATTATAATATTATAAATAATATATTAATATAAAATAATTAATATATTATAAAGCTCTTTATTATTGTTACCAACAAATAATAAAGGCGTAAAAAACTGTTTTTTATAAATAAAAAACAATTAATAACAATAATATTACTAATATTAAAGTTATATATTAATATAAATACTATTTATATTAATTAAGAATTATTAAGAGTAATAATAAGAGAGAAATTATTATAATAAGATGAAATAACCTACTTTTAACACTTAAAATAATAATTTTGAGATATTTTACGCCAAAAGAATATAATACAACTTTTTCAAATTGTATTTACAATAAAAAATAAAGAAAATTACTAAATTTCTTGATTTTACGTGGAAATGAGTTTTTTAGAGAGATTTTTAACAAAAACAATTAAATAAATGATTTAATCACGTCAAAATAGATGATTATAGCAAGGTGGTCTTTGGTCTTTAATAATATAACAGTTTTATATATAAAGAATAAAGAAATTACCTTTGATTTAATTGATTTAATGTTTTTGATGCGTCTGAGGGGAAAACAGAGTAAAAAGAGCTCTATTTATAGTAAATACCTCCCTCCTAGAGTCCAACAGGCTTCCAGTAGACGTGTACTGATCATATCCACTGGAATTGATCAATATTTCAAGGTTTGAGGGTGATTACATCATGATCAAACCATATTACATCATTATTACACCATTATTTAGAGTTATCACTATAACTCTAAGTGTGATGACATCAGAGGCTTGGCAGAACCCCAAATTTCGTGGATTTTATTAGTTTTAATCATAAACTAATAGTATTCACCAATTTTATCACTATTAAGACTGTTAAACTTAATTTAAGGTTACAGTATGTGATCATAACAGCTCAATTTAAGCTCAAACTTTGATCCTCAATAACTTTTAAGGTTTTCACGCTACAGCAATTCAGAGAGTGAATTCTGATAGCCTGACATAACCTTATTATGCTGCCAAGAGCTTTTCATTACATCATCAAAACTCTAATTTTGATGATTTTTCTTGTAACTCATGTTTTCTGTCGAAATTCAATATTTTAAACTTCAAACCTTGATTTCAGGGGGTTATACCCTGAATTTAATAATAAAAATTACATCATTCTTCACTAATGAACTAGGAGAATCCAACTGTGTACTTTTTTTAAGTTTGGACCACTTTCACAACAAAGTGGTCAACAGCTCTGTTGATTTTTATCAATATTTCCTCATAAGTCTTAACCTTGTTTATAATTTGCAAAATAAAGTTCATATCTGTGTTCTTACAGTAATTACGTGGTAACTTTATTTTTGGTTCATCATTCTAGCATGTATAGTTTAGAAGATATTAGCTATGATCACTGAATATATGCGTTGACCAAAAAAGTGCATATATTCAGGATAATTCCTTAAGTATTGATTTTGGGAATTAGCTTATTAATTGTTTTATATGTGGTTTTTGTGGGAATTCCACTGGTACAATTTATTTCACATGTTGTTTCATTAATTTCTGAGATAAATAAGGTTTTATGATTTTTATAAGGTATTATACCTTATAATTCCTTAAATATTGACTTTACAGATATGCCATAAAAGTGGTATATGTGTATTTTTTCATGGGGAATCCAATGGTATAATTTGTTTTACATGTTGATTCATTGGTTTTTAAGTTAAACCAATTTTAGTACCAATTTATGGTATTTTTTGTATATTTGAGTAATTATTTTGAATGTATAATTATTCTAATTAATTTTAATATAATTATATTAAAGGTATAATTATTATTAATCTTTTTTGTGACCTTTATTGGGTATGTGGTCATATCTCAAAGGCTCACATTCCCTACCACCAAAAAAGATTGTACCACAATCTGATATATGTGATTAGGGTATCATCCACTGTCCTACCTCTTCAATAGACTTTTGTTAGTCTTGAAGCTCAATAATGCTTAACTTTTTATTTTTCAGGTTTTCTTTCATGTCTGAACCTTCTTAGTAATTTATCAGCATTTGTTATATCTTTCTCAAGTAGCCATTCATCTTCTTGAGTTGAATTTCTATACCTTACAAGGTATTCCCTTTCTTTTTTGTTTCTTGTCCTTCTTTCTTTAAGGACTTTTACTATTCTCTTTTCCTCTCCTTCCTCCAAGGGGGGAATTTCAAGTGGGGGTTTATTTCTTAGTGGAAATAATTCCTTGTCACTTGAACTGTAAGGTTTTATCAGACTTACAGGGAAAGTTGGGTGTTTGTTCATTAGTTCACCTGTGAGTTCTAATTGCACAGCATTGGGTCCATGAAGTGCTTTTATCATAAATGGTCCTGCAAAGGAATCTTTCAATTTCATTGGGCCTTTTATGTTATTGAAATTAAGGGTTGATACTAAAACCAAGTCCCCTATTTTGAAGTCAGGTGGCTTATGACTTTTATCCCATCTTTCTTTTGCATATTTAAAAGAATCTTGCATGCATCTGTTTGCATGGTGTCTTGCTTTGTCAAGCATTATCTTGAAACTGCTTGCTGTTGGATGTATATCCACCAAGTCCTTTTTGAGGGTATCATAAGGAAGTCTTGGATTCCAACCTTTCTCTAGCATTGCTGGTGTTTTGCCAGTAGAAGAATGGATTGATGTCTTATATGCCAGTTCAAGTGCTGGTATTAGTGTACACCAATCATGGGTAAAACCATCAGAATCTTTGAATTCTAGCCCATAAGCACAGAATCTTCTGATCATATCCTCTAGGGTCTGTATCATTCTTTCTGCTAGACCATCAGTTTGAGGATGATAAGCTGTTGAGAATGATAATTTTGTCCCAAACAAGTTATGGAGATTTGTCCATAATGCTGAAGTGAACTTTGGGTCTCTATCACTTATAATATTTTGGAATAAGCCTGTGTGGCTAATGACTTTATTCCATATCATTATGGCTGTATCCATAGCTGTGTCATCTTTATGACATGGTAAGAACATGGGAGTTTTACTGTACCTGTCAACTAATACTAGGCATGCATTATAACTCCTGTCTCCTCCTGGAGGTAAAGCTGTTACCCAATCCATATGAACTATTTCCCATGGGGATTTTGGTTCTTGGATTTGGATCATCATTCCAAATCTCTTTTTTGTGGCTCTGTTGGCTTTTTGGCATCTGTCACAGGTTTGGCAGTACTCTGCAACATCTTTTTTCCAATTTGGCCACCAAGAGCAGGTTTTCACCCTCTCTAGTGTCCTATCTTCTGAGAGATGTCCAGATGCAACACTATCATGACACTCATGTAAAATAGTGTTTATTAGTGTTCTGTCTGTTAAGGCCATAACACATGTGTGTTTTGTTCTATGGTAAAGGATTCCATCAAGGAGGTGGAATCTTCCTTCATCATATGCTTTTTTCCATATTTCATCTAGTTTTGATGAAAGTGATGGATCTTTGCAGTCTTTCATTAGAAGTTGGCTTAAGATATGGCAATTTTTGTCTGTCTTATAGCTTTCTTTAACTTGGTTAAAGAATTCTGTGCCAATGTCTGTAACACATATTCCTTCTATATGGTGCTCTTCTTGTGGTACCCATGCTGGATTGTCAGGGGTATTTGCTAGAGCCCATCTGCTAAGACCATCTGCATTTTTATGAATATTTCCAGATTTATGAACAATAGTCATATTTCCCCTATATTCTTGGATAGCAATTTGCCATCTCAGCATATGTCTATTTGGAGTCTTCATATTTAATAGTGATTTCACAGCATTACAGTCTGTGATTACATCAAATACTGTGCCATCCAAATAATAATGCAGCTTTTCTAAAGCCCACACTAGGCATAAGCATTCCATTTGGCTTGCTCCATACCTTGCTTCTGTTGGCTTTATCTGCCTTGAAATGAAACAAATTGGTCCTTCCACTGGTTTATCATTGATAATTTGTGTTTGGTGAAGTGCAGCACCTAGTCCTTCTCCACAAGCATCAATGTACAGTTTGAAAGGTAGTTTCCAATCTGGCATTAGAAGAAATGGGGCATTTGTTAAAGAATTTTTCAATTCTTCATATGCCTTGACTCTTTCTTCTGTCATCTCATAGACTGTTTGTTGGTCACATAGCTTATACAAGGATTTAGCAATCTTTGCAAAGTCCTTTATATGCTGTCTATAGTAACCAGCAAATCCTAGAAATGATTGCATTTCTTTTTTAGTTTGAGGCATTGGTTTAAGTAGTACTGCTGCTACTTTATTTTTGTCTATGCCTAGACTAAGTCCAGATACTACATGTCCTAGGGCTTTCAATTCACTATATGCAAAATGACACTTTTTCAATGAAATTTTCATATTTACTTGGACTATTTTCTGTAGTACCCTTTCTAGTCTTGTCAGGTGATTTTCCCAAGTTTCTGAGCAAACTATGATATCATCAATGTAGATCATTAACCATCCTTCTGATAATTCTTCAGGAAATATGGTATTCATCATTCTTTGATAATGGGAAGGTGCATTTTTTATCCCAAATGGCATTCTTAAGTATTCAAAAATTCCACAATGGACTATTATTCTTAGTAGTTTCTTGGCATTGTCTGTTAAGACATTTTGATGAAAACCCTTAAGAGCATCCATAGCTGTGATGAACTTAGCTTGTGACAATTGGGTCAATGTCTCATGGATTCTGGGTATTGGATATCTGTCTGGAATGGTATAGGTATTCAGGGCTCTGAAGTCTCCTACCATCCTTGATTTTCCATTATGCCAAGTTATAATGACAGGTGTAGTAACTTCTACTTGCTCATTATGTCCAACCTTTCTTAATACTCCAAGGTCCATTAATTCTTTAATGTGCACCTCTAGGGCTTCTCTAGCTCTTGGACTGGCTGGATAAGCAGGTCTTCTTAATAAAGGTGGGTAAGGTTTTTCTACATTAAGAATTATATCCACTTCATGTCCAATTATGGCACCTAGTGGCTCTTTGTCAGTTGCAAAGGCATTTTTATACTTAAATAAGAGGTCAATCAATTTTTCTTTCATTTTTTCTGTTAATTCTTGATTGAATTCTGCCTCTTTGAGTTGTTCAGATATAAAAAGTTCTTTTTCTGGAATTTTTTCCTCATTCTTAATAACTGTGATTTGTTTTTTGTTATTTAAGAATCCAAACTTTTGTCTTTTATTATCCCCTATGGTAAAATATCTATCCTTTTGGTTGGAGATATCTATACCATAGATTGATAAGTAGTCATTTCCAAGTATGAAATGATTACTAGTACAGTTGTCCATTACTACAAACTCTACTTTGATTCTGACACATTGTGAGGGATGAGGAAAAATTAGTGTTAAATCAATTATTCCAAGGGGCTTCATGCTCTCACTTGCACTACTAAATTTGACACCTTGTATTGGCATAAGTTTTTCTTGCCAGTCTGGGACAATGGTTTTTAAATAATTTTTGCCAACACAGGTGCAATATGCTCCTGTATCTAAGTTAACCTTTCCTTCTTGGTTATCAACCATAACAATACTAATACTTGATTTTCCAGCTGTATATCCCATTCCTCTTGCAGGTTTGGTTCTATACATTTTGGCATCTTGTATGTTTGTCAGATTTGTGTCAGATGTTCCAACTTGTGGCAAGTTTGAGTTAACATCCAGTACTTCATAAATTATATCAATATTATTAATTTGTGCATTAATTATATTGATTTCATCACTTTCAGAGCTTTCTGATTCTTCTGTCTCTTTTTCAGAGTCAGATTCTTCTTCTTTGTCATTGTGGTTTTCTGTTTCCACAATTTCATTAATCTTTGCTTTTTTAAGGCAATTATTGGCTAAGTGTCCAATACCTCCACATTTATGGCATTTTCTTTGTTCATTATTATTGGATGTATTGGGTTTGAAGGATTCTTTTGATTTATCTTTCTTGATAAATGGTTTATTTGGGCTTTTAATGTCCAATTTTTTCCAAGTCCTGCCAATTTTTGTTCTTGTCACTATATCTTCTAGTGCATTTATATACTCTTCTGTGGAGCATGGTTCTATACACCTGCTTCTTAGGGCATGTTCTAGTTCCCCTCCACATTTTTTAAGTATTTTCATATGCACCATCTTCTGTGACATTTCTGGGTACAGTGCATTAAGCCTTTCAACTTGTTTTAGGAACCAAGTTAAAGGTTTATCTTTCTCTGGGTCAAAGAAAGAGTTTTCAAATGCATTTTCTATCTTATACCTCCAGGCATCATTTGCCCACTTGGTGATTATTTCTTGTTTCCACCAAGACCAGGTATTTTTACCATTTGTTTGTCTTATGCCATAATACCATCTTTTTGCAGATTTCTCAAACAATGAATGTAATCTTGCAGTGATTAATTCATCTGGTATGGCATAGTCTTCTTTTAACATGTCAATTGTTTTAATAAATGACATGTGGTCATATTCACCTTCTCCTGTGAATGTTGGCCATTCCTTCAATTGAGGTGCTTCCTTCATTAAGATTTGGTTATTGTCTTGGTGACTCAAGTCTGTTATGAAAGGATTTGACAATTCCTCTTTTGTTTTAATAGGGCTTCTTATATGAGAAAATGGTGTTGATAACTTTGGCATATTTAAATTAGCCTCATTAATTTTATCCATTTTTTCTGTAATAAGCCTTATTTCACTTTGAATATCATCTTTCAGATGCATTCTTGCTTCATCACTTTTTTCCACATGGTCCAAAAGTAATTTTTGGTGTGATGAAGTCTTTTCTTCAAATTTCTCTACAGAAATACTTAATTTATTTAATTTTTCTGTAAGATTGTCAATACTCACATCATAATTGATTGTCAAAGTCTTATCTTTGATATCTTTTATGTATTTATACAATTCTTGTTGTCCTTGTATTAATTTTTGAGTATTGTCAATTAAATTTTTTGGTTTATTATTTTCAACAATAAACTTAATGTTGTCAATTTCTTTCTTGTTTTGTACAACAATTTTTGTTAAAGAAGATAAATTGTTATTTATTTCTTGTAGTGATAATAAACTGTCTTTAATTTCTTTTAGAGGTAATATACTATTTTTAATTTCTGTTAAAGTATTTACAACATCTTTGGACAAGGTTATTTCTTTGGGAAATGAGGTTGTCTCATTCTTTGCTCTTCCTTGTCCTTGAATTCCATCAAGGTTCTGGCCATGTTGAAAACATTGTCCATGGCATCCTTTTGGATTCTTGGGATTCTGTAGCTTGGGGAATATGGTTTCCTCCAATGCTTTTTCTTGTTCTTCTTCCCTTCTTGGGGAAGTGGGTTGGCTTGAGGCTTGCTGGTAGAAGCTACTGGGGCTTCTTCCTTGGTTGCCTCCCTCTTTTTGGCATGATAATCCTTGATTTTTTTGATTTGAGGTTTGGATGACAGTGGATTCCATCCATTGGAGTATCTCACTATCTCCTCCTCTTTGAGGAACTTTTTCAGGATGTGCCAGGAGTTCATCACTCCTTGGTGTATTTGAGGCAGCATTTCCCAGTCTTTGTCCTTGTATACTGTGTAATACTGCTTGTACTGGCTCATGTAGATGTCTATTTGAGCCCTCTGAATGTGATTTGTACCTGTTTGAGTTACTCATACTTAGTTCCAATTCAGGCTCAGATATCATGGGCATTTCTGGGACTTGCCTTTGGGATAAGGCACTTCCTTGTGTGGATTCTGTTCCACTGGGGATATTGCCCTTTCTTTTCCCTTTTGAGGGATCAATTCTACTTCTGAGTCCAGCTCCATCTGATTGGATGGAGTATTGGGAACCTCTTCTGGTAGTCATAATTAAAGAATAAGAAAAAATAAAAGTATTTTAGAATAAAATTCTTTTATGGCAATTTAAAAAGAGGTGCTCACCTTCAGAGTCTTGAATGGTGGGCCCTGGAAAGTCTAATTTCTTAGCTTTCTTTCTTTTGGTGATAACTGGTGTTGGAGAACTTTGACAAGTTTCTTCCACCAATCTCTCAACAGTAGCTTGGTTGTCTTCTGTTGGGTTATCTTCAAACACTAAAAAAGACAAATAAATATAAGTCTTTTTATAAGAAGTGTTATTTTTTGGCAAGATATGGCAATTTTCCACGTAGAAATTGCTTTTATATCTAAAAAAAAATGAAATAAATAAAGAAATGAATAAAAATGAATAAAAATAACTTTTTTTATTGGTTTTTAATATTTTTTAATATTTTTTATGTATATTTTTATTTTTAAAGAATAAAATAAAAAATGAATATGATTCTTATAAAATTAAATTATAATAAAAATTATTTTTAATTTATAAATTATCTTTTTTAATCACTAGAGTCACTCAAAGAAAGTTCTTGCAAGTCTAAGGATGTGAAAAACCACGTGTAAGACAGTACAATTGCTTTCCAAATGCCTCAATAGCTTTTAAAATCAATAAAATATAAAATTATTATATAATTTTATGATTATAAATATAATTTATTATTGTATAAACCCAAATAGAATCTTTTTAAAGGTCTTTTAAGTAAATATCACAGCCAGGCCCCCAAATGTAAGGTTTGACTATGAAACAATAAGTAAAAATTACTAATTTTTTACTTATTGTACTCTGAATGTCCTTATAATTGAAATAAATAAGATTAAAATAATAATAATAATAAAGAAATATTATTATTATGGCGTAAAAATATTATATTATTAAATAAATATAATAATATAATTAATATTATATGAAATTATAATATTATAATTAATATTATATGAAATTATAATATTATAAATAATATATTAATATAAAATAATTAATATATTATAAAGCTCTTTATTATTGTTACCAACAAATAATAAAGGCGTAAAAAACTGTTTTTTATAAATAAAAAACAATTAATAACAATAATATTACTAATATTAAAGTTATATATTAATATAAATACTATTTATAATCATTAAGAATTATTAAGAGTAATAATAAGAGAGAAATTATTATAATAAGATGAAATAACCTACTTTTAACACTTAAAATAATAATTTTGAGATGTTTTACGCCAAAAGAATATAATACAACTTTTTCAAATTGTATTTACAATAAAAAATAAAGAAAATTACTAAATTTCTTGATTTTACATGGAAATGAGTTTTTTAGAGAGATTTTTAACAAAAACAATTAAATAAATGATTTAATCACGTCAAAATAGATGATTATAGCAAGGTGGTCTTTGGTCTTTAATAATATAACAGTTTTATATATAAAGAATAAAGAAATTACCTTTGATTTAATTGATTTAATGTTTTTGATGCGTCTGAGGGGAAAACAGAGTAAAAAGAGCTCTATTTATAGTAAATACCTCCCTCCTAGAGTCCAACAGGCTTCTAGTAGACGTGTACTGATCATATCCACTGGAATTGATCAATATTTTAAGGTTTGAGGGTGATTACATCATGATCAAACCATATTACATCATTATTACACCATTATTTAGAGTTATCACTATAACTCTAAGTGTGATGACATCAGAGGCTTGGCAGAACCCCAAATTTCGTGGATTTTATTAGTTTTAATCATAAACTAATAGTATTCACCAATTTTATCACTATTAAGACTGTTAAACTTAATTTAAGGTTACAGTATGTGATCATAACAGCTCAATTTAAGCTCAAACTTTGATCCTCAATAACTTTTAAGGTTTTCACGCTACAGCAATTCATAGAGTTAATTCTGATAGCCTGACATAACTTTATTATGCTGCCAAGAGCGTTTCATTACATCATCAAAACTCTAATTTTGATGATTTTTCTTGTAACTCATCTTTTCTGTCGAAATTCAATATTTTAAACTTCAAACCTTGATTTCAGGGGGTTATACCCTGAATTTAATAATAAAAATTACATCATTCTTCACGAATGAACTAGGAGAATCCAACTGTGTACTTTTTTTTAAGTTTGGACTACTTTCACAACAAAGTGGTCAACAGCTCTGTTGATTTTTATCAATATTTCCTCATAAGTCTTAACCTTGTTTATAATTTGCAAAATAAAGTTCATATCTGTGTTCTTACAGTAATTACGTGGTAACTTTATTTTTGGTTCATCATTCTAGCATGTATAGTTTAGAAGATATTAGCTATGATCACTGAATATATGCGTTGACCAAAAAAGTGCATATATTCAGGATAATTCCTTAAGTATTGATTTTGGGAATTAGCTTATTAATTGTTTTATATGTGGATTTTTGTGGGGAATCCACTGGTCCAATTTATTTCACATGCTGTTTCATTAGTTTCTGAGATAAATAAGGTTTTATGATTTTTATAAGGTATTATACCTTATAATTCCTTAAATATTGACTTTACAGATATGCCATAAAAGTGGTATATGTGTATTTTTCCATGGGGAATCCAATGGTATAATTTGTTTTACATGTTGATTCATTGGTTTTCAAGTTAAACCAATTTTAGTACCAATTTATGGTATTTTTTGTATATTTGAGTAATTATTTTGAATGTATAATTATTCTAATTAATTTTAATATAATTATATTAAAGGTATAATTATTATTAATCTTTTTTGTGACCTTTATTGGGTATGTGGTCATATCTCAAAGGCTCACAAAAGCCCTGGGTGCAGTGCCTATCTGTTGGGTTACAATAATAAAGACTACAATAGTTAGGATTATAATTATACCTGTTTATTTTCCAATAGTATAACTGCTTCTGACAGTTGTACTACATAGGAATTGAAGAGCAGGATGAGGAAACCTTTTCTTGTGGAGAAAAGGCCTCCTTTTATCCTAAAATGGGGTGGAATGGCCTTCTAGACCATCCACATAGAGGAAGTGAAGAGTTTTTCACTTCATAGTACTGACGTGTGGTTTCCACAAAGCCTGTATACCCTGTATTGGTCTCAGAAATGGTTTTGAAACCACATCTGGGCAGTTTTCACCAATACAGGGTGAAAATTTTCATCTGGGGACCACACAGCCCTCTTCTGACATGAATGACGCTGTCACAACCATGGCAATTACCCTCCTGGACTCCATATGGCATATCAGTGCCATATCAATCTTATGGAAATTTGGCCATATCCATAATCACTGGACAAATTAGACCTCTCATCTTTTCTGGCCTTTTATGGTCATTTCACTCCTGGGGCCAACCTGGCCCCTTCACTATCATCAGGCCTTTCCAGGCCATTCTCTGCTTTTGTGCACTTTCAGGTATTTTACAGTGAACAGGGAAAATACAGCCCAAAATCCTGTATTTGGCTTTTTAAGCTTTAAATACAGTTTTGTACATTTTGCGCATTTTTGCTGTATTCAGCTGTATATGCCATTTTCCCATGTATTATGGGAAATATGTCCAAAAGGCCATATCAGGCCTTTTGGGGCTTAATTTCCAGTTTTGTGCATTTTGCGCAAATACAGTTCTAAAGCTGTATAAGCTGTATTTGGCCAGAACCCCAAAATTGGCCAATACACCCAGAAACACCTTGTCAACTATGAAGTCACCCAAAACCCAATTTTCACTCCCATCCTCCTGACTTAACTCACAAAGACCTTTGGCCACTTTCACCCTTAAGCAACTCAAACTGTCATGAATGGTGTTATACACCATTCTGCACCTTTTTTCACGAGCAATTCAATGGTATCAATATCAGAGGGGTAATTTAACATTCCATAAGTCACCAAAGTGTCATGTCATCCAGAGGACCCACCAAGGCTCAAGTGCAGGTGTAATTTCTCAAAGACTAATGATGCCATCAGGAATTCATTGGTTATTCTCACTTCAAGTATTTACTCCAAGGGAATACTGTCAATTCATTCCCAAGGTGTATTCAAGACACAGTTCCAAACAAGTTGTCAAGTGTCAATTATCCATCAATCCAACTTGGCAACCACATTCATTTCAATACAGTCTGGATTCATCAAGACCTGTATGTCAATCATACATCATGCAAAAATCCTTCAACACAGTTCATTTACCAATATGGAAAGGTATACACTTCATCAAGCTGCCAATACAGCTTCAAGGATTCAATACAGACCAGCTGTCAGCCTGAAGGAGTCAAGCCCTCAACCTTTCACATTCACCAGCCTACTTTGAACCTGGGGGGTTTTTCCCCTAGTTAATTAATATATTTTGATTTTATTTTATCTTTATTTATCTTACAATTTTTGTTAAGTGAATACTGATATTATCAAGTCAGTCATTTAGCACCTTTTCTCTTTTCTTTCTTCGCCTGTCAATGGATATTTGGTGGTCATATCCTTACTAATTCCATTGTTCATCTTGGCAGGTTGATCAGTGACTAAGGACTCACTTGGTTGGCTCTTTGGTCATTTGGCTTCTCACTTTGCTTATTGCATCCCATCTTTGTACTTGCATTCTTCTTAGAGAAATTCAATTCTTTATTTTTATTTTATTTATTCTTTTGGAGTCTTCCAAGTGAGTTCCCTGATTACTGAGTGCCAGGCAACTCTGGTTTTTCTTTCCAAGAGCTCCTGTGGAATTATATTAATTAACTCATAATTCCTTTTCATTCTGTTCCTTCTTTCTTTATAATTTCATTCCCTCATTTTGTGAGCCTTAGAGGTAATTTAGTATACCTAAAAGACCACAAATACAAAATTAACATATAAATATAAATAAAATAAATTTATTTATATTATTAAAATGAAAATCAAAATATAAATATAAAATTATATTCACAATTAAAAATTTAATTACAATTTAAAAATAAAATTACATTGGATTTTGAAATTATAAAATTACATTTATACTTGAAAAAAAAAGTAAAAATGAATTGTTAACAAAATTGTAAAAAAATAAATAAATTTGGAAAAAAGTTAAATAAAAATTATTATAACTTTTTATCCAATAAATAAACATATAAAAATTATTTCACCATTGGATTCCTCATAAAAAATCAGGTGGGGTCACCTCTGAGTGAAAATTTTGTAACTCAACTCTAAATAAGCTTAAATTAAGTTTTTAGTATTTTATGTATGAAAATTGAAAATCCTCAAAAAATTAATTTATTTTAAATCACATGTAGTGTTAATCACCAAAATTTGTGTTAAAACTGAGGTGTTGTGTATATTTTAGAAGTTATGAGGAATTAAAGTATTTTCAATTGAATTCAATTGAAATGTCAAAATGTGCACGTGTATTACATAAGTGAACTTTGATTTACATATGGGGTATCAATTATTACTGTATTGAACTGTACAACTCAATTGAATTACATATGTAAATTATAAGTATAATACATGATGAGGAATTAAAGGAAAAATAAATTGGAAAGATTAAATTTGGGGGGGAAAAGGAACTCCAGCTCTAAGGGGGAGCTAGACCCCCAAAATCCTTGCTGACAGGCATGTGGTGTCAAGATTCACGCAAAATTTCATCACTTTTGGCCTGTAATTGAGTTACAGGGTCTGTGGACTCAATTGATGATGAGGTTTTGATATCAACTGGGGTAGCTTTAGCTGTTGCCAAGAGGGTAAAACTACCCTTAAGATAAAACAATCATAGTAAAAACAGTTTTAACTGGTTTCTACGTCTCCTACACACATTCCGACATGTTTTGAAGGCTCTAGACTAGGTATTGCTACAGCAATGGCTGATTTAAGGGTCAAAAATGGCTAAAAATGGCTTAAACCAGCCCTTTTTTGGTCTAGACCAGGGTTCAATGATGCCATAATTGGCTTTTATCTTGTCAGACTGTCCTCCACGACTGACAAGAGTAAATTTTACTCTTGGAGTAAGAAAATTGATGGTTATAAAAGAATGTCTTCTTTGCCCCACTTTTCTCTTCATGTTATAATCTTTTCCTTTTATAATTAGTTTAAACATTGTTAAACCAATCAATAAGAGATTCCAACCACCTTTCTTAAATCATTTTAAACCTTTGAACCACGTGAAGAAATCATTATAATCATTTCTTGTAACTCTTATAATCATTTTTACCCCTGAACCACCCCAAAAGTGAATTAAAGCATCTTTCATCACTGTAAACTTTGTCACTTTGTTTCCAAATTCACTCTGGTCACTTTTGGGTGTGTTTTCTCTTTAATATTCTTTTTTAAAGACTTTGTTCTTCAAATTAATTGCTTGCAGTTCTTTGCTCAATTAATTCCAATTGAAATTTCTCTTGAAGAAATTTCTTTTGTAGCCTTAAATATCTCTTGTAGAGTATTTTTGGATAAATTTTTATTGTTGGTAAAACAATAAATCTTGATAAGATTATTGTTTTATACTAATAGAGTTATAAACAAAAAATTGGCGTTTTTTCCCTTAAAAATAATATTTCTTACTATTTTTAATAGATTTTTTACCTTATAAAAATTTTGAGGACAGGAAAAGTACTTGATTTTTAATCAAAGTTTCATATTCACACCTTACACATTTCATTGAAATTATGACTCGCTAATGCTTATGAACCTTATGATTCGTTGTCACCTCTCAATTTTCTCTCATTCATTATTAATTTTGAAAATTGAAAGCTGACCCAATTTAATTTTTGTTTCTCTTTTTTAAATCTCATCTCAAATTGTCAGCCTGTGACTCAAAACCAGAGCACAAGCATGACAGCCAAATACCATAAATAAATGGTACAGCCAAGATACCACCAAAAATGGAGCTGAGAAAAATAAGCTCAAAAGGTGTCAAACAAAAGAGGAAACTCACCTCTTTCCAAATATACAAGTCCCATCATCATAGGACAAAGAATAAAAAAGTTATTCCTGCTCAAAGTTGTTGCTGAGCATAAACCTTAATTTTCACCTCTCATCTGAAATACAGAGTAAGAGGCTTAACCCCATCAAATGGGTATTCAAAATAAAGATATAAGTCAGGGCTATCCCATAGTACCAGACAAACTGAGCTAGCACCAGTATTACAGAAGTTATGGTCAAACTAAGGCCAAATAAGGGTGAATAAAATATTCACCTCCCATCTAGCTTCTACAGTTTTAGTGTGAGATACCTAAAGTGGGGTATTTTTGGAAAGAGCACAGTCAGGGATATCTGATGGTGCCATTAATTTCCCCATATCTCATCTAGAACAAAAGTTATTAGGGAAAACAAGCCCAACACAGCTTTTTGCCTAAAACACTCATATGTACAAAAATCTTGTACATGGCATAACTTTGCCATATTTAGTGATAGCCATATCAAATGAGCTATCATTGTGTGGAACACATACAGGGATACACACTGAGCTAATTACGAGGTTGATACCGCAAAGACTGACCAAGTTATGGCTGTTTTAAGGTCAAAATCCCACAGTTTGGTCAATACAGCCTTAAAATGGGATAATATCCCACAACCATGATTATGAGGTGTCAAAAAGATGAAGAATCTTGGTTTCACTTCAATACCTCGTAGTTCATTCAATAATGTGGCCCCATACAGGTTCTGTACAGCATTCTATGCATCATACACGTCAGAATCAGGCTATGTGGTCCCCAGATGAAAACTTTGACCCTGTATTGGTGAAAACTGCCCAGATGTGGTTTCAAAACCACATCTCAGCTCAATACAAGCTATAGAGGCCTTTTACAAACCACAAACTGTCCGTGAGGGTGAAAAATCTTCACTTCCTCTACGTGAAATGGCCTAGCAGCCTTTTCACCCCATTTCAGGATAAAAGGAATCCCCATCCTGATCTTGAATTCCTATGTAGTGCAACTGTCAAAAACAGTTATACTCTTGGAAAACCATCAGGTTATACTCTAAATGTTAGTATTGTAGTCTTTTATTATTGTAACCCAACAGGTAAAGCTGCACCCAGGGCTTTCAACAGCGCTCAGCACCACTAATTCTCATTAGTAAGGCTCTTTTAATTTATAATTAAACCTTTTTTAATGATTTATATCTGTATCACAGTCATATTTAAAATTGTAAATAGCCTTATTACTTCTTTATAATAGACTCATCCTGACAATTTGGGGGCCTGGCCATGTTTTTTTGACCTTTTTGGACCTTACAAGTGAGTTTTTACTGATTTTCTTATATTCTGACACATTGTTTTATATTTGTAGGTGTAATTTCTTGAAAATATATATAAAAAATACCTTATATATATATTTTGTTTTGGTATGTGCTATATACCACCTTTTTCTAACCAAACATTGGCATGGTTGATTATAATCACCACAACAACCCTTATTTTTGGCGTGTCTTAAATATAAAAACACTTTAAGCCATCAATAAAGTCTTCTTCTTAATTAATATAAGGATACCTATTACTGTAAAACCCACAGTTGAGGCGTGGCTGCGTGTATTTTTGATTCAATTACACTCTTACATACCACTACTATCATATTATACTTGCTAATTACAAGTTATTCTGTGAGATAATGGAATACAAACAGTGTACCAGATATCTGTAAGCTGTATTTCTGACCTGAAACTGTTAATTCAATCACAATTTCATTATACAAGGGAATATTGTAGTGACATACAAGCCCAGAGGCCATTCTTAGATGTGCAAACAGCATTTTAAGAAGTCTTAACAGACATTAAGCCCTCTTTTCCTGTTTGATTCAGTGGAAGAAAACTACATTCCACTAGAAACCCAGTCACAGGCCAACACACCAGTTGTAAGATGTGACTATGAAACTGATGATAATATCACTATTAATCAACAGTACTGTGTCTGTTCTTATGAAATATAATAATAAAATATTATTATAACAACAATTAAATAATTAAAGAATTATTTCTTTCACATGTTAAACACTACTAGTGATTTTAACAGTGAGAAAGTAATTGTCTACAAGAATCAATTACAAGACGATTTTAATAATAAAACTTCTTTTATTAAAATAATAAAATTATTTTAATATATAATTATCTTTTGCAAGAAGAATTATAATGATAATTCTTGAAGAAAACTAATTTTAGAGAAAAACTTCAAGAATTAAAGATAAATCACTCATGAATATTCCAAAGAGTTTATTGAAAGATAAGATAGAGAGATTTGACGTGGAATTGTGGATTTTAAGGATCAAAATGGATTTATAACAGTATTACAACAATATATAGTTGGATTCTATGATTTCACGTCTTTCTGATTGATTCTGAAAGATTTGAAACACTTAAGAATAGCTGTAACTAATACTTACTTGTTGGTAATAATGATTTAAAATTATAATAAGATGATTCTTTGGAAAAAACAGCAAGAGGAGGCCTCTTTTAAGTCAAAAAAGCTCACAGAGGCATGCCATGGAGCAAACTGAAGAACTAGTGAGTGAGGAAAAAATAAACCTTTTTGGATTATTGATTGCATCATCTGTTGTCACGTAAGATTATCATAATTACTTAATTGATGCTTTTACATGACTACCAACCCCAATATGGTTAAGAATAAAAGGAGTAACATCTGTAAATCTTCTTTTATTCCAAAATAATCATTGATTTCTTAAAGTTATCAATGTCATTGCCAATTTCATCACAGGTTGTAATTACTGTGAATTTTTGAAGATTCAGTGTTTCACGTAGAATAGTCAAAAATGGACTGTAAGTAAAATTTTTAATTTTAGTAGTAAAACTGGAATTCTTTTTGGCTTTACCATAGATAATACAGTTCTTCATTAGTACTTAACGTTTCAGAAAGATTCATTAAGAATTGTATTTTTAATGAATTTTTGAAGTTTTTACCTCATTTCTACGTAGAATTGCAAATATCAGTGTTTCACTGGTTACTATGAGGTAAATCAATGGATACAAGTCCAAAAAGAGTTTGAATTAATCTTTTGGGGTTTATACATGGAAAGTCATTAAGAATTGACATGGTTACAGGAGTCTAAGTAGCTCTTTACCTCCTTGGCACATCAAAATAGCAGGTTATTTGCTATTTTCTTAAGTTTTGCTGTAGTTGTAACAGGGTAACCAAGTTCCCAAAAGGTTTTAGTTTACCAATTAGGCCAAGATCAGGCATGGATCCAAGCTTTGGAGCTGTCCACGCCTCTGAGGCCTCAGAAGTTGGGTACCCTGGCTCTCTTTGATGTCTTTTGCCCCCCTTGCCTATTTTTCACGTCAAAATAGAAATTTAAGCTTCAAGTGAGATATCCACTATGGGTGTACCAAACGTCCATGTAAGAATACCATGATATTGAGTGCTCAAAACATGCATAACACTATTCTTAGTGTATATGTAACATGGGATTTCTCACTTTCCCATTATTTTGGCGTGAAATTAAGAAAAACAAACATTTTCATGGATCTTTTATGTGGTATTGAAGTATTTTCCATTTTACCACCTCAAAGAGTTAATTTGAGCTTATTCACCCTATGGAGCTACCCTAGGTGAATTGTTGTGTAGAATCCAAATCTGGCCTTAAATCCATGGATTTACGTACTCAATAAAAAGTTATTCATCTTTTCTGGAATCAAAAATGATGAATTTTGGATATATGCATGACTTATCAGTTATGCATAATTCAAAATTTCTTTTTAAGATAATTGTGGCCTATTTGGGTATGTAAAATATACCTCAAGGCTCACACCAGTGACACCCTCAGAACCAGAGGGCAACAAGGGCAAAGGAAAGAGGCATAGTGAAGGTATCATTGCAGCAAAAAAGTGGATACCCATTGCCACTCAGAGGAATAGAAAACCATGAAACTCTTCTTCAATACAAGGTAAACCAAGCTTAACCACTTGTACAGGAAAAAATAGCATAATTAACCCAGTTGTAACCTCTAAAGGTAAATGGCCAAAGTTGGAAGACAACAAATTTGTACAAGGCACAGTCAAAGGTAAATAACCTAAGAACATAAAGTTTTTGACTGCTTGCAAACACTGATATGTAACCTGTACACCTCAGAAACCTTGGTTTCCAAAGGAACCAACCAGAGGACAGAGAAGGCTTGTCCAAAACCAGAAGACCTGGAAGAGGACACAGTGGTGGATGGCAAGACACTGAGGGAAATCATACCCACCCTGCCATTCACTTTCTAATTCAACAGGAAACTCAAACCAGAGGACTGAAAAGATATGGATCAAGTTCTTTAGCTCCACCAACTCCTCAAAGATTTATTTCAATGGAGAATAGACAACAAGAGGTTCAACCTGGCATCCCACTGGGAAGAACTTGGAGCAAGCTGCCAGAAGATTTGTCTCAAAGAGATAGAATTCAGAGAACTTATGGTAATCACCAAAGGTTGGAATCCCACCAGGAAGTTCAGACTCCTGGAGGTGAGGGCAAACAGCATAAGGGAGAATCAAGCCACTATCCAAGCTATAGAAGAACAGCTGACCCAGACAGGGCATACTCAGACTCCTTCAGGCTCACAAGGAGCAGGCAAAATTGGCTCTCCAGTAGCTTCAAACCATTCAGAAACCAACAGATCAGTGGCCAAGAGTCACGATTCTTCACAATCCCAGGAAGTTTCCAGGAGAAGACCTTCAGCCAGAGGAAGAAAGAGTCAGACCCAATGATCCAGAAGCTGTTGAATTTGGTGAAAGAAGCACATAAGAAACAGAAGTAGTTGTAAATAACTCTAGAATCAGTAGTCCTATTAATAGAAATATTACCCCCACTCAGATGGAACATAATGTTGCCACACCTGAGAGTAACCTAAACAGTGATGCACTGTGGTTACAAATGTCCCAATTTGCTGAGAAAACTCAGAAGAAGTTTGAAGAACTCCAAGAAAGCCATGAGAGGATGAAAACATTAACAGCCTCCATGGACAAAATTGTCAAAACTCTTCAATAGGGACATGCCCAATTGAGCAAAGCCTCTGAAGAAACCAACAAAATACTGAATCTAGTCTTTGAAGAACAAGACCACAGCAAAAGGGACAGGGATTGTCTGGATCAAGACATAAACAACCTGTTCAATGTCTACCATAGCATGAAGCCCCAACCACAAGGCCATGTTATGGATAATCGATATCATCAGGATGACATCAAAACAGATGCCATGCTGATGAATAAGGCAAGATCTCCATCAGAATACCAGGATGGAGATAATATGTCTTATTCAGAGAAGGAAGCCTTGAAACAGCTTCCTGAGGCCTCTAGCTGGCCCAAATTCTCTGGAACTGGAGAATATGATCATATGGAGCTCATAGATTATATTGATGGACTCTTCATTGATTTACCAAGCATAACAGACTACTGGATTACTGCTAGACTTAATACATCATTTAAAGGACATGCTAGTATATGGTACACAAAAGTGAAAGAAATCCATGGCAGAAGAAATTGGCCATGGTGGAAGAGTAAAATCATCCAAAAGTACAGAAATGGTACTTGGATATGGCAGAAGAAAATGTCATTTGAAAATGACAAATACTTTGTGGACAAAGATTCAAATGAGTGGTGTCTCAGACAGTCTAAAAGACTTAAATCCATTGACCCTCAAATGAACATCCAGATGAGGAATCACAAACTCCTGACACAAACGGCAAGAGAACTAGAACATGCAGCACAATGCAGATGCAACCACAATTGCACTCTAGATGACATTGCAAATACCTTACAAGATTTAAGGAAAAGAACTAACATAGGGAAATACACCCCATATAAAAGCAGTGGTTTCAAAAAGAAACAGCCTTTCAGGGTGGAGTTTAAAGACAAACACAGAGAAAGAGTGGCAGAAGTGGCAAAGAAGAAAATTTGTTGTCACAACTGTGGTTCAACAGACCACTATGCCAACAACTGTCCAAAGGCAAAGAAAAAAGTCTATGCCATTGAGAAAGTCCCACAGGAGGAATCCCCAACAGAGGTTTCTGACTCAGACTCTATGGGCAATACCATCAGATAACAATCTGATGATGACCAAGACCCAAGAGAAGAATTCCTAGTGAAATACCAAGAGAAAACTCCACAGGAAATCCAAGACATACAGTCGGAAGCAGGCATGCCACAAGATACTGCCAACAAAAACTTGTGCAAACACACACAAGATGCACAACATTCCTGTTTACACCAACCTAAGGAATGGCATAAATACATGGAACAGCCACAAAAATGACTGTTTTTATTGACAATGCTCAACATCCATTGATAATTTACAGTGGAGCACACTGCGCCATAGTGGCCAGAAATTATCTGGATATCCACTTCCCAAATTGGGAAAACCAGCTCTTGCCCACCAAGGAAAAGAACTTCAAAAGTGCTTCAGGGAAGATGACTTCCATTGGGAAAATTATCAAAGAGAGAATTATACCCCACAGGAAGGGTAATATAAGACTCAATCCAGAGTTTGTAGTGTTTAATGATGCCCACATCCAAGGGTTCTTACTGGGTACAGATTACCAGAGGATGTATGGCATTGACATTTACAATAGTAAAAACAGGCACATTACCATTGGTACCAACAAGGAAAAGAAATTTTCACTTGATATATACCAAGTATCTGCCCAAGATCCACAGGAAGAACTACTGAAAGAATTCAGAGAGGGAAGGTTTAGCACTACCCTCACCAGTAAACAGAAACTAAGTTTGCTAAAAATGGTGAGAAATAATAGACCAGCATTTGCCATTGGTGAAGAACCATTATGCAAGATCAGAGGTCATGATATAGAACTATATCTGGATGTGGAAGGACCTTAACCACCCATCCTCAGGAGACCTCCTTACCCAGCAAGTCTGGAAACCAGGAAGGAAATCAACAAACATATCAATGAACTCCTGGACATGGATGTCATCAGCAAGATTGGACAAAATGATATAGTGGAGCTTACCACTCCTGTCCTAATCACCTGGAATTATGGCAAGTCTAGGCTGTGTGGAGATTGCAGAGCTCTGAATAACTACACCAAAGCTGACAGGTACCCTATTCCCAGGATACCTCACGGATTAGACAAACTCGCAAAAGCCAAATACTTAACCAAACTGGATTGTATGAAAGGCTTCCACCAGAATGAAGTTAAACAAAACTCCATTAAATTACTAAGAATCATATGCCATATGGGCATATATGAGTATACCAGGATGCCATTTGGCATCAAGAATGCACCAGCCCACTTCCAAAGGATGATGGACACCATATTCCAGGAAGAAATACTGGAAGGCTGGATGGTAGTATATATTGAAGACATCATTATATACTCAGAAACATGGGAAGACCATGTGAAATACATAGACAGAGTACTAACTAAATGCACACCCATAAATCTGAAAATGTCACTTAAAAAGTGCAGTTTTGGCCAACAAGAGCTACTAGCTCTAGGACATAAAGTCTCAGGTCTTAGTATGGCAATTGACCTAGAAAACGTAGCAGCAGTACTGCAAAAAACCAGCACCAAGAAACATCAAACAGATGCAATCTTTCCTTGGGGTTTCTAGCTACTATTGAAACCACATCAAATATTTTGCACACATAACTAGTAGCTTATACAAGTTATGTTCAAAAGATGTAGTTTTTGAAATTACCAAGGAAAGGAGGGATGCATATGAGAGGATCAAATGTGAACTCACAAATGCACCTGTGCTCATCTTTCCTGACTTTGAACTACCATTCAAGCTATACATAGATGCAGCATGTAGCCAAGGATTAGGAGCAGCCCTTCACCAGAGAAAAATTGTGGATGGTGAACCAAGAGAGGGGGTAATATGTTACATCTCTAGGAATCTGAAAGATTCAGAAGCCAGGTATGGGCCACCCAGAAAGAATGTCTATGCCTAGTATGGGCTCTAGAGAGAATCCATTATTATTTGGAGGGTGCAGTCTTTGAAGTCTACACAGACTGCACAGCCTTGAAGTCTTTACTGAACATGAAGACTACCAATACACACATGCTGAGATGGAAAATAGCCATCCAGGAGTATAGAGGGAATATGAACATCATATACAAAGAAGGTAAAAGTCATACCAATGCAGATTGCCACTGGATAGTGTCAAGAGCAACCCAGCTTATGACCCTGAAGAAGAAGATAAAATTCCTATCCATTTCATGGAAATAGACAGGAAGAGAAACTTCAGATTTTCTGAATGGGCACCAGAAAGTGGTACCCCAGACTGTGGAAACGCTGACTCAGAAGGAACAGAAACTCCCATATTTGGAATAAACTCCTCAGAGCTGGACACTGAATTCTTCAATGCAGTGAGGAAGACATATGCCAAACACAAACAGTGTGGCATATTGTTACAACTCCTCCAACAAAATTACAGGAGCCCAGAACTGGAATCCCAGTTAGAGGAACCCTGGTTGAGGGACTATAAGGAAAATAAATCTTTCTTTATAGATGGCCTGCTCTACCATAGAGAGAAGCACACTAGTCCACTCAAAATAATAGACAGAGACAATATATCTTTGATCCTGCAGGAATGCCATGATTGCCTCTATATGGGACTCATGAGTGAAGACAGGACCAAAGAAAGGGTAGCAAGCACTGCTTGGTGGCCCAAATGGGAACAAGAGTTGAGTTAATCCATCAACACTTGTGAAAGATGCCAAAAGGCAAATAGGAAACATGGGAATAAGTATGGGTTACTTCAACAAATAGGAGAACCTAAGCACCCATGGGAAACCATCAACATGGACTGGGTTACAGGACTTTTGCCAGGAGGCAAAGAGAACTCCAATGCCTGCTTGATCATAGTTGATAGGTTCAGAAAGAGTATGAGGTTCCTAGCATGTCACAAGTAGGACACAGCCATGGATACTGCTCTGTTATTATGGAACAACATCATATCCACCTGTGGAGTCCCCAAGATCATAATCAGTGATAGGGACCCAAAGTTCACATCTGAATTTTTGATCAACCTCTATGACATTCTGGGTAATAAACTTTATCTTTCTACAGATTACCATACACAAACAGATGGACTAGCTGAGAGGATTATCCAGACAATGGAGGACATCCTTAGAAGATTCTGTGCCTATGGCATGGAATACAAGGATCATGAAGGATAAACCCATGACTGGGGTACCATTCTACCAGAAGTTCAACTGGCTTCTAACACAAGTCAGCACTTTACCACAGGAAAATCACCTGCACTTGTAGAGAAAGGGTGGAATCCCCTATTGCCTGTGGATCACCTGAAGAAGAATCTTTTGACCATCCACCCCACAGCCAAGGATTTCCATGAAATGTGGAAGAGGGCTTGTGGCACAGCTGCCAAATACATAGTTGAGGAAAAAGAATATAATAATTAGAGTGGGACAAATCACATATGGAACCTGACTTTAAAGAAGGGGACCAAGTCTTAGTGTCAACACTTAACTTTAATAATCTAAAAGGACCCAAAAAAATGAGAGACTAATTTTTAGGGACCTTCACTATCATTAAACTGATAGGGAAGAATGCAGTGGAAGTCAAACTCAGAGAGGAATTTTCCAGGAAACACCCAGTCTTTCCAGTGAGTTTATCCAAGCCATATTTTCAGACAGAGGAGGATATATTCCCCTCAAGGAAGAACACCACACCACCAGAAATAGTGGAGGTGGAGGATTCCCCTGGACCAGTGCAGAAAATCATCAAGTCCAGGAAGATCAGACTTAATGGTAAGGATCAGAGGAAGTACTTAGTCAGATTCAAGAACCAGACAGCTGATAAGGACAAGGTGTTGGCAGAAGATGCCATACCAGATGGGAACCTTCATTTAAGGAGATTCAGAGCCTCTAGGAGGACTGAAAAGTCTCATCAATGATGAGCCTTTTTTAGAGGGAGCGTATGTCAGGCTGTGACTCAAATCCAGAGCACAAGCCTGACAGCCAAATACCATAAATCAATGGTATAGCCAAGATACCACCAAAACATGGAGCTGAGCCAAATAAGCTCAAAAGATATCAAAGGAAAGAGGAAACTCACCTTTTTTCAGATATACAAGTCCCATCATCATTAACAAAGAATAACAAAGTTATTCCTGCTCAAAGGTGTTGCTGAGCATAAACCTTCATTTTCACCTCTCATCTGAAATACAGAGTAAGAGGCTTAACCCCATCAAATGGGTATTCAAAATGAAGCTATACATCAGGGCTATTCAATGGTACCAGCCAAACTGAGCTAGCACAAGTATTACAGAAGGTATGGTCAAATTCAGGCCAAGTAAGGGTGAATAAAATATTCACCTCTCATCTAACTTCTACAGTTTTAGTGTGAGATACCTAAAGTGGGGTCTTTTTGGCAAGAGCACAATAAGGGCTATCTGATTGTGCCATTAATTTCCACATATCTCATCTAGAGCAAAAGCTCTAAGGGAAACCAAGCCCAATACAGCTTTTTGCCTAAAACATGCATATGTACAAAACTCTTGTACATGGCATAACTTTCCCATATTTAATGATAACCATATAAAATGAGGTACCATTGTGTAGAAAACATGGAGGGCTACACACTGAGCCAATTCTGAGGTTGATACCGCAAAGATTGACCAAGCTATGGCTGTTTTAAGGTCAAAATCCCACAGTTTGGTCAATACAGCCTTACCATGGAATAATATCCCACAGCCATGATTATGAGGTGTTAAAAAGATGAAGAAGATTGTTTTTACTTCAATACCTCATAGTTAACTCAATACTGGGGTCCCATACAGGTTCTGTACAGAATTCTACGTGTTATACACATCAGAATCAGGCTATGTGGTCCGAGATGAAAATTTTCACCCTGTATTGGTGAAAACTGCCCAAATGTGGTTTCAAAAACACATCTCAGCCCAATAAAGGCTATACAGGCCTTTTAAAAACCACAATCCTGTCCTGGAGAGTGGAGAATCTTCACTTCCTCTACGTGAAAAGGCCTAGCAGCCTTTTCACCCCATTTCAGGATAAAAGGAGGCCTTTTCACTTCCAGAAAAGGAATCCCCATCCTTCTCTTGAATTCCTATGTAGTAAAACTGTCAAAAACAGCTATACTCTTGGAAAATAATCAGGTTATACTATAAACCTTAGTATTTTAGTCTTTTATTATTGTAACCCAACAGGTAAAGCTGCACCCAGGGCTTTCAACAGCGATCACCACCACTAACTATCATTAGTAAAGCTCTTTTGATTTATAATTAAACCTTTTTTAATACTTCTTATTTGTGTCAAAGTCATATTTAAAGTTTTAAATAGCCTTATTACTTCTTTATCATAGACTAATCCTGACACAAATCATCAATCTTAATTCATTCATAATTCAGGCATAATCTTAATTTTCATGTGATTTTCAAATTTTTCATCAAGATATTCCGACACATTCTTCACATAAAGATTCATATTTGATTTATTCTTCAAGAATTTTGATTTTTTAAAGAAGAACTAACTTGATTTTGATTTGATTGATTGATTTGACATAAATTGATATTGACCTCAAGAAAATTGATTGACCTGAAGATTTCATTCATTTTGCTGATTTTTCACATCAAGAATTTTGACATAAATCAATTTTTCCCCAAGAATTCATTTGATTGATTGATTGATTTTGCAAGATTTTGATTTTGATTGATTTGACTTATTGATTTATTGACTTCAAGATTTTATTTGACATTGATTGATTGATTTTCCTGAAGTTTTAATTTTGACTTATTTGATTAATTGACTTCAAGTTTTAATATGATGTTTAATTGATTGATTTACCTGAAGATCTCATTTTGATTTATTCATTTTCTTCAACATTTTGATTTTGACTTTTGACTTCAAGCTTTATTTCAAATTTCCTCAAGTTTTCATCTTCAAATCTTGATTATTGTTCATTTTATTTCATTTTTATCCTGAAATCATGCCCATCCAACACTCACATGCTGCAAGGCAGACAAGATATCAGGAAAGAACTAAAGCTGTTCCAACTCCAACTCCAAGGGCTCCTCTTGATGGCACCCCAGCAGTTCCTCAACTGAGGGCCAAATTGGACAGAGGACCCATTTTGGAAGGAGCAGAACCATCCAGGAAGGAAGGAAGAGGGCCAAGAAGATCAGGTTCATTATCAGGAGTAGTTGGCGGATTTCCAGGAGCTTCAAGGACCATTTTCAAGGGTCCAGGTGAAGATGGTGAAGAGGAGGAGGAAAATTCTGTGGAAGAGGAAGGGTCTGATGGTACTGAAGGTGCTCCTGCTCCTGTAGGGGTATCCCAAGGTACTGGAGGAACAACTAAAGCCCATTCTTATCAGCCTGTCTCTCACCAGTATGAACCATCCCTATCAGCCATTATGCAGCAGATGACTCAAATTATGGCCAATCTTCAAGCAGCTTTTCTTTCTGATTCATCAAGACCACCAGCCTTCAAGACTCCATCTATGAAGGCACTATGATGCTTTGATGGGACTTAAACCTTCAAAGTTAAAAGTTTCATTCAGTCTTGTCAATTGATTTTCCATAATTATCTGGAAAATTTCTCTCAAGATAGAAAGAAAGTTCTCTATGCCACTTCATTTCTCATTGGCAGGGCTGCAAAATGGATTGAGCCTTATCTTTCCAATCTCACCAATAAAGACACATATTACTTTCTCAATTCCTGGAACCTATTTGAATCTCAACTCTTTACTTTATTTGGGGACCCAAATGAAGTTATAAAAGCTGAAGGAGAGTTGGATTCTCTAAGAACTAAAGAAGGTGGCCATGTTTCTTTATACATAGCCCATTTCAGAAGTTTGGTTTTAAGAATTGGAGATTGGGGTGAAAGGGCTCTTATTCATCATTTCAGGAAGGGATTGCCATCCAGGATTTTGGATCAATTGGCCTCCCATCCTTCAAGACTTAATGGACATTACCCTGGAGCTTGATACCAGGTACCATGAGAGGCAAAATGAAAAGAGTCATCATCAAGAGAAGAAGACAGAAGCCTCAAAGTCAAATTCTTCTCATCCTCAAAATTCTTCAAGCTCAAGCCGAAAGAAGAAGAAGAATTTTCAGAAGAGGGACAAGGCCCATTCTTCTTTATTGAATAAAGATTTAAAGCTGATGAATTCTGAAAAAGGAAGAAGAATCAAGAAGGGTTTATGTACCTATTGTGGTGGGAAGCATAGTATTGAGTCCTGTTTTAAGGGCCTCAAAACAAGCTTACCCAATCATCAGGCAAGTTTCCCAGCCAGGGAAAAGCCTGAGTGAAGATCATGTTGTGTTCAATGGTCTTCACTGTTTTCCATCCAGAGCACAATTGTGCATTTTGAATACTAGTGTCAAAAATTCTCTTAAATTCTTTGTTTTTTCTTCTCTCTCTGATGTGTTTTACAGTATTCTCATTCATTCTGGTTCTACCAACTAATTTATTGCAGAGCAGTTCATTCACAAGTATTCTTTGACCATGTCAGAACTCCCAGAGATTATTCCTCTTATTATTCTTGACTCCTCTGAGTCTCCTTCTTTATTTGCGACTCACCATACTAAATATATGGTTGAGCTCCCTTCTTACCCAAGCTTTGAATGGGACTTTTTAGTCATTGATACTCCCAAGGGAGAAGACCTCATATTGGGCTTTGACTTTCTCAATCATTTTAATCCATCTAGCAATTGGAGGCAAGGGCTGATAACCTTTAATGCTGATCATAAGGACTATTATGATCCTTCAAAATATTTCAGTAATGACTTCTCTTCTGCCAAATCATGTTCAGCTCTTGTTAGTGATTCTAGAACACCATCATTTCCATCTTCTATCCATATTCCTTCCCTTGATTACCATCAGTCATTACTATCATCTAGAGATGAAGTCTTCAAAGATATTTAAGATGTTGGAGAAGATAATTCTGTATCTTTACTTCATCTCTTCTTTGGGAATATGGACTTTCCTCCTTCATCTTATCATGACTCCCTGGAGGAGTTGTGGGATGAAGAGGAAGAGCCAGAAGAAATATAAACTGTGTTGAAGGTTGTTATTTCTGTTTATCACCAGTACTTGGATGTATTCTCCAAGGTGAAAGCAGAAAAACTTCCTCCTCAAGGCGCCTGTGATCATCATATTGAGCTGGAGGGGTCTCTACCTCCAGTTGGGGTGATCTACTCTTTATCAAACCAAGGGTCAGATACACTCAGGGCCTACATTTCAGAGAATGTAGAGAAAGTTTTCATCTGGACAAGCTCCTCTTCAACAGGAGCACCTTTCCTCTTTGTCAAAAAGAAAGATTGTGGCCTCCATTTGTGTTTTGATTACCGCAAACTAAATGCTGTTACTAGGAAGAGCAATTATCCTGACCCTTCCATGAATCAGCTCCTTACTGTTTTCAATGGTTCTTCTATCTTCTCAAAGATTGATCTGCATGGTGCATATAAACCTCTCAGAATCAAGGAAGGTGATGAACATTTGACATGTTTTAGAACTAAATATGGCATCTATGAGTATTTGGTTATGCCATTTGGGATCACCAATGCTCCTGCCTCTTTTCAAAACCTTTTCAATGATAGTTTTTATAATCTTCTTGATATTTATTCTGTGTTTTATTTGGATGAAATTATGGTCTTTTCCAAATCTGAAGGTGTGAGCCTTGAGGTATATTTTACATACCCAAATAGGCCACAATTATCTTAAAAAGAAATTTTGAATTATGCAAAACTCATAAGTCATGCATATATCCAAAATTCATCATTTTCAATTTCAGAAAAGATGAATAACTTTTTATTGAGTAAGTAAATCCATGGATTTAAGACCAGATTTGGATTCTACACAAAAATTCACCTAGGGTAGCTCCATAGAGTGAATAAGCTCAATTTAAGTATTTGAGGTGGTAAAATGGAAAATACTTCAATACCACATCATTAATACCACATAAAAGATCCGTGAAAATTTTTGTTTTTCTTGATTTTTAGCCAAAATAATGGGAAAGTGAGAAATCCCATGTTACATATACACTAAGAATAGTGTTATGCATGTTTTGAGCACTTAATATTATGGTATTCTTACATGGACTTTTGGTACACCCATAGTGGATATCTCACTTTAAGCTTAAATTACTATTTTGACATAAAAATTAGGCAAGGGGGACAAAAGACATCAAAGAGAGCCAGGGTACCCAACTTCTGAGGCCTCAGAGGCGTGGATAGCTCCAGAGCATGGATCCATGGCTCATCTTGGCCCAATTGGTAAACTAAAACTCTTTGGGAACTTGGTTACCAAGTTACACTTACTGTAATCATAAGAAAAATAGCAAATAACCTGCTATTTTGACGTGCCAAGGAGGTAATAAGCTACTTAGGCTCCTGTAACCACGTCAATTCTTGATGAATTTCCATGACTAGACCCTAAAAGAGTAGTTAAACCCTTTTGGGATCCATATTCATTGATTTACCTCATAGCAACCAGCAAAATACTGCTATTTGCAATTCTACGTAGAAATGAGGTAAAAACTTCAAAAATTCATTGAAAATACAATTCTTAATGAATCTTCCTGAAACTTTCAGGACCAATGAAGAACTGTATTATCCATGGTACAACCAAAAAGAATTATGGTTTTACTAGTAAAATTAAAAGTTTTACTTACAGTCCATTTTTGACCATTCTACGTGAAACACTGAATCTTCAAAAATTCACAGTAATTACAACCTGTGATGAAATTGGCAATAACATTGATAACTTTGAGAAATCAATGATTATTTTAGAATAAGAGAAGATTTACAGATGTTACTCCTTTTATTCTTAACCATATTGGGGTTGGTAGTCACGTAAAAGCATCAATTAAGTAATTATGATAATCTTACGTGACAACAGATGATGCAATAATTAATCCAAAAGGGTTTATTGTTTTCTCACTCACTGGTTTTTCAGTTTGCTCCATGGCACGCCTCTGTGAGCTGTTGTTGACTTAAAAGAAGCCTATTCTTGCTGTTTTTTCCGTATCATCATCTTATCAATTTATTAAATCATTATTACCAACAAGTAAGTATTAGTTAAAGCTATTCTTAAGTGTTTTAAATCTTTCAAAATCATCCAGAAAGACGTGAAATCATAGAATCCAACTATATATTGTTGTAATACTGTTATAAATCCTTTTGATCCCTTAAAATCCACAATTCCACGTCAAATTTCTCTACTCTTATCTATCAATAAGTTCTTTGGAGTATTAGTGAGTCATTTATTCTTAATTCTTAAAGTTTTTCTCTAGTAATAGTTTTCTTCAAGAATTATCTTTATAATTATTCTTGTAAAAGATAATTATATATTAAAATAATTTTATTATTAAATTCTTCTTGTAATTGATTCTAGTAGACAATTACTGCTCACTGTTATAACCACTAGTAGTGTATAACACGTGAAAGAAATAATTTTATAATTATTTAATTGTGGTTATAATAATTTTTTATTATTATATTTCATAAGAACAGACATAGTACTGTTGATTAATAGTAATATTATCATCAGTTTCATAGTCACATCTTACATTTGGGGGCCTGGCCGTGTTTTTTTGAACCTTGTACCCTTAATTAATATATTTTTAAGCTCTAAAATATATTAATTTAATAATTTTTTCTTTCATTTTAAAGTTAAAATAATTCTTATTTTTGAAATTGTTTTGGAAATCTTTTTCATTGAGGAATTTGGTTTAATTTTATACTGTTTTACACGTGGCTTTTTCACATCCAAAAACTTATAAAATTATTCTTTGAGTTACTCTGAATTAATTTTCATTCAAAATCTTAAATTTTAATTTCTTTTCTTTAAAAGGAATAATTTTTCAATATTAAAAAATAATAAAATTCATAAAAAATCTTTTAAAAAATATCTTAAAACACAAAAATAATTTCTTTTATCATATTTTTTCTCTTTAAGTGTCTTTAATCAAATACTGTGCAGCTGGTAACAGACTCAGTAAAAGATACATCAATAGTCCAGAATCTTCAGAAGCAGAATCTGAAGACAGTATTGAGGTGCAGATTGCTAAAAGAGGCACCTTATTCAACTCAGAAAAAGCTAAATTACCACCAAAAGGTGTGTATTTTATCTTATATTTTCACCTTTTATCTTTAAATTAACGTGAAAATGGTGCATACCAGAAATGGAAGCAACTATTCAGTCCAACCAGATGGATGTGGACAAGGAAGAGGCAAGACCAAATCCAGAAGTGCCAAATCTTCCACAAGAAAGGCACATATGGAGGATGCCAGAGTTTCCCCCCATTCCCCAAGGTCTGTACCAACAGATTTTGACGTGAATTCAGAGCCTGAACTGATTTATGGTAATATTTCCAGGGCTGAACCACTTTCAGGTGGCAGAAATAGAAATATATCAATGCCAGTACAAAAACTGGTTCAGAGCAGCCAAGGAAGAGGAGTGGGAAATCTGCCCAAGCCTTTGGCAGGGGGCCATGAACTCTTACTTACACATCAAGAGCTTTCTGGGTCAGGAGAAGACCATAGAACTCTTAGGAGGATGGAGCCCCCTGTCTTGCAAAGACAAGGTCAAAAAGATAAAGAATTGGTTGAAGAACCAAAGTCTTTTATCCATAGACCAGAAGAAATAGTTGGAAATGACTCCAGCTTTGGAGACAGAGGCACCAGTGGCATCTACCAGCTCCAAACCAGCTCCAGAAGTATCCAAGGACAAGCCCAAAGGACCTCAAAAGAAACAGAGAGGTCCCAAGAACCATCAAGGCAAGGGCAAAGGCAAAGCCAATTGGCACAGACCTTACCCACAAGGGTACAGGATCCCCAAATTGGAGCCTTCAGCCGTGGACAGTGTCTTCAATATGGCCAGAACTCTTATGGAATTCACAGCCAAGGAGCAGGAAAGGATGAACAGGACTTTTCCACGCAAATAAATGATGTACATAGAAGTATTAGTGTAGAAATTGGCAAACTTGAGTCAAAGTTGAAGCAAATTACATTAGACATCAATGATTTAAAGAAAAATGACAAGCAACATTCTGATTGGCATCAATTGACAAATGTCACCCTTGAGTCAATTAGCAATGCTTGTGAAAGAATTGAGAACCAATGTCAAAATAATGACACAGAGGATCCTTCCATTTTTAAAGTAAATGACAGACTTAAAACTCTTGAAGGTCATGTCTTACAAATAGTTGAGAACACCAATCAATTTGCTATACATTTAGCAAAAAGTGACAGTGAGAGGCAGAAATTAAAGAATGATATAATTGCAAGTGTGGAGCAAATTCATAAGAATCATGAACCACATATGCCAAGACATTCTACACCTTTGACTGAAGAAAAACTTTCTGTCAAAGAAAGTTTGACTCCATTCTTAGGAGAAAATGCCTACTCTGCAAGAGATATTCCCAAAATAGAAGAATGGCCAACATTCTCTGGTGAAGGAGAATACAACCATATTGAATTCATCAGGACTATTGATATGTTGCAAGAAGACTTCAATATACCTGATGAAATCATAGTGGGGAAATTACACTGTTTGTTTACCAGAACTGCAAAGAAATGGTATTACAAAATGAGGATTGATCATGGTAAACATGACTGGTCTTGGTGGAAATCTGAAGTGATTACCAAATGGGCTAATAATTCTTGGAGGTTTAAAATGGAAAATGCTTTTGAAAGTGCCATGTTTAACTCAGAAAAAGACAAACCACTTACTTGGTTCTTCAAACAAAAAGACAGATTATCTGCTTTACACCCAGATATGTCTGACACTATGATTAATATGAAAATATTAAGAAAGTGTGGAGGAGAACTGGAACATGCTATCAAAAGCAGATGTGTGGAACCCTGTTCAACAGAAGACTACATTAATGCTATGGAAGATATTATTACCAGGACAAGAATTGGTAAAACTTGGGTTAAAAACCCAATAGAGTCCAAAATAGTCTCAAAGATTCCTAGAGAAGAAAGAAGACCAGAAAGACCTGTCTTGAAGTGTCATAAATGTGGAAGTACTTCACATTTAGCCAACACTTGCCCTAAGAAGACAAAAATCAATGAAGTTCAAGTCATTGAAGAAATTCAGTGTACTGAGGAGAAAGAAGAGTCTGATCAAGATTCTGCAGTCTCTGAAGATACACCAGTAGAGGACTATCCCATTGAAAACATTTCAGCTTTCTTTGAGGTCACAGAAGTCCATACCCACTTGCCACAGTACAGTGAGGATTGCTGCAACCTGATCAATATCCAAGATGCCAGAATGTGTAAAACCAAACCTGCTAGAGGAAAGGGTTATACTGCTGGAGCATCCTGTATCACATCAGTTCTGATGAGTGATATTGAAGCCAAAGTAAATTTGGATACAGGGGCATTTTGCACTTGTGTTGGCAAAGATTATCTCCAAATTATACTTCCTGAATGGAAAAACCATCTATTACCAATAGAAGGTGTACAATTCAGTAGTGCCAGTAACAATATGTACCCCTTGGGCATATTGGACACTAATATTGTATTCCCACATCCAGCAGGAAGTGTAAGAATGAAAACTGAGATTGTAGTAATGGATAATTGCACATCTCAGCACATCATTCTTGGAAATGATTACTTAAATATTTATGGTATTGATATAAATAACCATAAGGACAGATCTTTCACAATTGGGGATAACAAAAGACAAAAATTTGCTTTCTCCAATATGCCAAAACAGATATCTGTAGTATCTTCTGTCAAAGATACTTACAAAGATGAATTTGTGTCTAAGCAACTTGTTGAAGCACAAATTAATCCATCATTGTCACCAAAGATGAGGAATGAACTTATTGATGTATTATATACATACAATAATGCATTTGCATCTGATAATGAACCATTAGGCGCTATAAGGGGACATGAAATTGATATTACTCTTAATATTGATAGACCATATCCTCCAGTACTTAGAAGACCAGCTTATCCAGCCAGTCCCAGAGCTAGAGAGGCCTTGGAAAAACATATCCAAGAGTTGATCCAACTTGGTGTGCTAAGGAAAGTAGGCCATAATGAGGAAGTTGAAGTGACAACACCTGTTATTATTGCATGGCATAATGATAAGTCAAGAATGGTTGGAGATTTTGGAGCTTTGAATACCTACACAGTTCCAGATAGGTATCCAATCCCTAGAATTCAAGAAACCTTGACTCAATTGTCCAAAGCCAAGTATATAACATCAATGGATGCATTGAAAGGCTTTCATTAAAATGTTTTGACGCCTAAAGCTAGGAAATTACTTAGAATTATCACTCACTGTGGTATTTTTGAGTATCTTAGAATGCCATTTGGCATTAAAAATGCTCCATCTCATTATCAAAGAATGATGAATACCATCTTCCCCACAGAATTGTCTGAAGGATGGCTTATCATTTATATTGATGATATTATTATATGTTCTGACTCATGGTCTTTGCACCTTGAAAGACTTGCAAGAGTACTTCATAAAGTTGCAGAAGTGAACATGAAAATTTCACTTAAGAAATGCAATTTTGGTTTTGAAGAACTCAAAGCATTAGGACATGTTGTTTCTGGTTTGAGCTTGGGTATTGACAAGAATAAAGTAGCAGCAGTGTTACTTAAACCAATACCCCAGAATAAAAAAGAAATGATGTCTTTTCTTGGATTTGCTAGTTACTATAGGCAACACTTGAAAGACTTTGCAATTCTAGCCAAGTCACTTTATAGAATCTGTGATCAACAGACTGTATTTGAAATGACACAGGAAGGAATTAGAGCTTATGAGAAGATAAAGAAAGCCCTTACAGAAGCACCTTTACTCCTCATGCCTGACTGGAATATTCCTTTTAAATTGTACATTGATGCATGTGGAGATGGATTAGGGGCAGCCCTACACCAAGTCCAAATTATTGATGACAAACCTACAGAAGGACCAGTTTGTTATATCTCAAGACAAATCAAACCAACAGAAGCCAGATATGGTGCAAGCCAAATGGAGTGCTTATGTTTGGTATGGGCACTTGAGAAATTACACTATTACCTTGATGGCAGTGTTTTTGAAGTGATAACTGACTGTAATGCCGTGAAATCACTTCTTAACATGAAAACTCCCAACAGACATATGTTGAGATGGCAAATAGCCATTCAGGAATATAGAGGAAACATGACTATAGTTCATAAAGCAGGAAACATTCACAAAAATGCTGATGGACTTAGTAGATGGGCTTTAGCAAACACTCCTGATAACCCAGCTTATGTACCTTTGGAAGCTGAACCACAGATTCCAATTGAAGGGATTAACATAACTGATATTGGGACTGAATTCTTTGAAGAGGTCAGAGAGTCTTATAAACAAGACAAGAATTGCCATATCTTGACTTCTTTATTGGATAAAGACTGCAAGGACACATCTTTGGTTAATGCACTAGATGAAGTTTGGAAAAATTCCTATTCTGAAGGAATATTTCACTTGTTTGATGGGATTATTTACCATAGAACAAAACATTCTTGTGTAATGACACTATGTAGTAGATTGCTCATCAATACCATTCTCCATGAATGCCATGATAGCATTTACTCTGGACACCTATCAGAAGACAGAACACTTGAAAAGGTGAAGAACTGTGCATGGTGGCCATCTTGGAGAAAAGAAACCATTGAATATTGCCATACCTGTGATAGATGCCAAAAAGCAAACAGGAGTACAGGCAAGAAATTTGGATTGATGATCCATATTCAAGAACCAAAATCCCCTTGGGAAGTTGTTCACATGGATTGGGTCACAGCACTTCCTCCAAGTGGTGACAAAAGTTATAATGCTTGTTTAGTCATTGTAGACAGATATAGCAAAACTCCCATATTCTTACCATGTCATAAAGATGACACTGCTATGGATACAGCTATTCTTTTATGGAGTAGAGTTATTTCTCATACAGGGTTATTTAAGAATATCATAAGTGACAGAGATCCCAAATTCACATCTGCACTTTGGACCAATCTTCATAGATTGTTTGGGACTAAGTTATCATTCTATACAGCATATCACCCTCAAACAGATGGGCTAGCAGAGAGGATGATTCAAACTTTAGAAGACATGATCAGGAGATTTCGTGCTTATGGATTAGAATTCAAAGACTCAGATGGCTTTACCCATGACTGGTGCACTCTGATACCTGCACTAGAATTGGCATACAAGACATCAGTCCATTCTTCCACAGGACAGACTCCTGCTATGTTAGAAAAGGGATGGAATCCAAGACTCCCAGCAGACACACTGAGGAAAGACTTGATTGACATTCATCCTACAGCTTCCAGCTTCAAATTAATGCTTGATAAAGTAAAACAACATGCAAAACAGAGTATGGATGATGCTTTTGATTATGCAAAACAGAAGTGGGACAAGAGTCATAAAGTACCAGACTTCAAAGTAGGGGACTTAGTTCTAGTTTCAACCTTGAATTTTAATAATATCAAAGGCCCAAAGAAACTTAAAGATTCTTATGTAGGACCTTTTGTTATTGTTGCCTTACATGGAACCAATGCAGTTCAAGTGGAATTGAGTGGTGAATTGGAAAATAAACACCCCACATTTCCAGTCAGCTTGATAAAACCTTATCAACCAGCTGATAAAGAATTGTTTCCTTTAAGAAACCCAACTCCTTTAACTGTACCACCTGTGGAACAGAATGAAGACAGAAAGATAAAGAAAGTCATTAAAGAAAGGAGACTTAGGGGTAAAAATCAAAGAGAATATCTTGTCAGATATAGGAATCCAGTACATGAAGATGAATGGATGGCAGAATCAGAAATACCTTACTCAGATAAACTCTTAAGAAGATTTAGACATGAAAGAAGGCCACAAGCCTGAATATGTCTATAAATGTGCTTTAGATTACTTGATCTGAGTAATGTGAAGAGGTTGGACAGTGGACATTAACCCCCTTTGGGGCCTTATTCTTTTATCACTAATAAAATTGTACTACAATTTTATTTTTTGGTGGGAGGGAATGTGAGCCTTGAGGTATACTTTACATACCCAAATAGGCCAAAATTATCTTAAAAAGAAATTTTGAATTATGCAAAACTCATAAGTCATGCATATATCCAAAATTCATCATTTTCAATTTCAGAAAAGATGAATAACTTTTTATTGAGTAAGTAAATCCATGGATTTAAGACCAGGTTTGGATTCTACACAAAAATTCACCTAGGGTAGCTCCATAGAGTGAATAAGCTCAATTTAAGTATTTGAGGTGGTAAAATGGAAAATGCTTCAATACCACATCATTAATACCACATAAAAGATCCGTGAAAATTTTTGTTTTTCTTGATTTTTAGCCAAAATAATGGGAAAGTGAGAAATCCCATGTTACATATACACTAAGAATAGTGTTATGCATGTTTTGAGCACTTAATATTATGGTATTCTTACATGGACGTTTGGTACACCCATAGTGGATATCTCACTTTAAGCTTAAATTACTATTTTGACATAAAAATTAGGCAAGGGGGACAAAAGACATCAAAGAGAGCCAGGGTACCCAACTTCTGAGGCCTCAGAGGCGTGGATAGCTCCAGAGCATGGATCCATGGCTCATCTTGGCCCAATTGGTAAACTAAAACTCTTTGGGAACTTGGTTACCAAGTTACACTTACTGTAATCATAAGAAAAATAGCAAATAACCTGCTATTTTGACGTGCCAAGGAGGTAATAAGCTACTTAGGCTCCTGTAACCATGTCAATTCTTGATGAATTTCCATGACTAGACCCTAAAAGAGTAGTTAAACCCTTTTGGGATCCATATTCATTGATTTACCTCATAGCAACCAGCAAAATACTGCTATTTGCAATTCTACGTAGAAATGAGGTAAAAACTTCAAAAATTCATTAAAAATACAATTCTTAATGAATCTTCCTGAAACTTTCAGGACCAATGAAGAACTGTATTATACATGGTACAACCAAAAAGAATTATGGTTTTACTAGTAAAATTAAAAGTTTTACTTACAGTCCATTTTTGACCATTCTACGTGAAACACTGAATCTTCAAAAATTCACAGTAATTACAACCTGTGATGAAATTGGCAATAACATTGATAACTTTGAGAAATCAATGATTATTTTAGAATAAGAGAAGATTTACAGATGTTACTCCTTTTATTCTTAACCATATTGGGGTTGGTAGTCACGTAAAAGCATCAATTAAGTAATTATGATAATCTTACGTGACAACAGATGATGCAATAATTAATCCAAAAGGGTTTATTGTTTTCTCACTCACTGGTTTTTCAGTTTGCTCCATGGCACGCCTCTGTGAGCTGTTGTTGACTTAAAAGAAGCCTATTCTTGCTGTTTTTTCCGTATCATCATCTTATCAATTTATTAAATCATTATTACCAACAAGTAAGTATTAGTTAAAGCTATTCTTAAGTGTTTTAAATCTTTCAAAATCATCCAGAAAGACGTGAAATCATAGAATCCAACTATATATTGTTGTAATACTGTTATAAATCCTTTTGATCCCTTAAAATCCACAATTCCACGTCAAATTTCTCTACTCTTATCTATCAATAAGTTCTTTGGAGTATTAGTGAGTCATTTATTCTTAATTCTTAAAGTTTTTCTCTAGTAATAGTTTTCTTCAAGAATTATCTTTATAATTATTCTTGTAAAAGATAATTATATATTAAAATAATTTTATTATTTTAATAAAGAAGTTTTTATTATTAAATTCTTCTTGTAATTGATTCTAGTAGACAATTACTGCTCACTGTTATAACCACTAGTAGTGTATAACACGTGAAAGAAATAATTTTATAATTATTTAATTGTGGTTATAATAATTTTTTATTATTATATTTCATAAGAACAGACATAGTACTGTTGATTAATAGTAATATTATCATCAGTTTCATAGTCACATCTTACAGAAGAAGAACATGTCACTCATGTATCCGCTGTTCTTGCCAGACCCAGAGCCAATAACCTCTTTGCTAAGGCCTCCAAGTGCCTGTTTCATGTTTCTAGTGTAGAGTATTTAGGTTATGTTGTTTCTTCTGAAGGCCTCAAGATGGAACAAGCAAAAGTCCAGAAAATTCCCAATTGGCCACCTCCAAGAAACCTCAAGGCTCTTCAATCATTCCTTGGCTTTGCCAACTTTCATTGCCATTTTATCAAGAATTACTCAAAGAAAATTAGTTCACTCACAAGTTTCCTCAATAAAGATCCCCATTTGCCCCTCAATGAAGAAGCTCTTAAACAGTTTCATCAACTCAAAGAGGCATTTATAATTGCTCCAATCCTTCTCTACCCACCATTGTAGAGACTGATGCCACATATTATGCCTTGGGTGCTGTACTGAGTCAGATTTCTGACTCAGGAAAACATCCCATTGCATTTGATATCAGCGAGCTTCTCTCAGCTGAGCTCAATTATGAGATTAATGACAAGGAGCTCCTTGGCATATTCTGTGCTCTCAAGCACTGGAGAGCTTTTCTCCTTTCTCTTTCTTCCTCCTTGAAAGTTCTCACCAATCATTCTTCCCTTCAATACTTCATGTCATCAAAGATTCTCACTTGCCATCAAGCCTGCTGGGCTGAATTTCTCTCTGAATTTCATTTGTCAATACCTTACTGCCCTGGCCGCCTGGAAACGCTTCCAGATGCATTGTCACATCAGGACAACGTTTACCCTGAGAGGGGAGAAGATTTTATCAGCAAGAATCCAATGAATTATCAAAAAATAATCAAGCAAGATGAAATTTAAGCCTCAAAGTTCTTTGGAGTCAAGGTGGAATCATTTTCAATTTTGATTGACTCAATTCAGAAAGCATTATGGCAAGATTCTCAATATAGAAGTATTCTTCAAGATTTGGGTAAAGGTAAATATGCTCAAGATTATTCTCTTGATTCCTCTTCCCAACTTCTCCTGTTCAAAGATTGGGTGGTGGTCCCAAATGACCCCAAAATTCAATTTAGCATACTTCAAAAGAGGAATGACTCTCCTCTAGCTGGACACCCTGGCCAAGAGAAGACTCTCAAACTTGTCAAGTGGGAATTTCACTGGTATGGAATGACTCAATTTATCAAGGATTATGTCTCATCCTGTAAACAGTTTTCAAGAAACAAAAATATTAATCACAAGAAGTTTGGACTGCTCAAACCTCTTCCAATTCCAAATGGTCCTTGGATTTGTCTTTCAACGGATTTCATTACTAAATTGCCACTGTCCAATTCTTTTGACTCAATCCTTGTCATAGTGGACAGATTCTCAAAAATGAAAGTTTTCATTCCAACAATGTCTTCAATAACTTCACTGTATTTGGCCCATTTTTTCATCAATAATATTTTCTCAAAGAACGTCCTTCCTTCAGGAACTGTTAGTGATAGAGGTTCTCTTTTTGTTTCTTCCTTTTGGACCAATCTTTGTCAGCAGCTCAAGATTTCAAGAGATCTGTCAACTGCTTACCATCCAGAAACTGATGGACAGACAGAGAGGGTGAATCAGATACTAGAACAGTAACTTTGGATGTATGTTAGTTATCATCAAGATTATTGGAACACCTGGCTCCCTCTGGATGAATTTGCCTACAATAACTCTGATGACTCTCCAACAAAGCAATCACTGTTTTTCACTTTTTATGGAAGGGATCCTCATTTTGACTCAGTTCAAATTACTGAAGATACTCCTGCTGGAAAGTCATAAACAAAAATCCAATCAGTACAGCAAGATGTCAAGAGAGAGCTTGAAGTTGCAATAAACAGGCTTAAGAGGTATTCAGATAAAAGTAGAGCAAGTACACCTGTTTTCAATCCTGGTACACATTGGTATGAATATCTTCCAAGAACACCAAATCAACTAGACCCACCAAAATACTGTCTGAAAGATGGTTGGGTCCTTTTCCAATCTTGAAAAAAATCAGCACTCATGCATACCACCTCAAGCTCCCATTTCAATGGAAGTCCATCCACCCAGTCTTCCATATTTCACTCTTACAACCAGTCAAGACATCAAAAATCCCAAATAGGCATCAAGAGCCTCTACCTCAAATCATCATTGAAGAAGAAGAGGAATGGGAAGTATGTCAAATACTGGACTCAAATCTTAAGAGAGGAAAATTATGGTATTTGGTGGAATGGAGAGGTTTCAGTCAATACTCAGAAAAATTCACTTGGGAACCAACTGAAAACCTCAAGAATTGTCCTGAACTGGTCAAGGATTTTCATTCTTTATACCCTGACAAGCCAGGACCAAATTCTTCAAGAGCTTGATTTTTTATGGTGCTTGGTGCGGAGAGGAATTACCAAAAGTAAGTCCCACTCCTGGTATGCACCTTTAGAGGTATTCTACACTTTCTTGTTGTAAGCATCACCTTGGCCACTCTGTGAGCACCCTGCAATTTTGGACACAGATCTCTGACCTGGCTTTCAACATCAATTCCAAAAGTTATGGCCATTTTCACTTGGTAAAATGGACCATTTCTTTTATTAATTTCTTTCAAAGTATTTCCAATTACAAGTCATTCCATCAACAAGTATATTTTATTTTATGGCACTCATGGCAGTGGTAATTACCAAAATTAAGTTCCTCTCCTGGTGTGCACTTCCCTGAGGGGTCTACAATCTTTCAAAGCATACCCTTGGCGACTTTGTGAGCACCTGGAATCAAATTTCTCTTTCTAGGTCCTTGGCCAATTTCCAAATCAATTATCAACCTCTGTGATGAAGATTGGAACCTCCTCAAGATTCATTTCTTTCTTTTCTTTTCTTATTTTCATTTGAATTTTATTTGCATTTCAAATTTCACTTTATTTACATCAAAATAAATTCATGAACCAACATCATTCATCTGAAATTTACATCAATTCTGAAGCCAATGTCAAAAGAAGATTAAGCAAGGCCCACGTCACATGCCAACTTTTCAATATCAGTTGCAAATCATTTTCCTCTTAATAACTCCTCTTGATTACCTGTCTCAAATCCTTTCCAGTTGCCTCAACAGGCTTCACCTTGTGTTGGTGCTCAGGAGCTCATCATTCCAAGGTGGGGGGTACTGTCACAACCATGGAAATTACCCTCCTGGACTCCATATGGCATATCAGTGCCATATCAATCTTATGGCAATTTGGCCATATCCATAATCACTGGCAAAATTGGCCCTCTCATCTTTTCTGGCCTTTTATGGTACTTTCACTCCTGGGGCCAGCGTGGCCCCTTCACTATCATCAGGCCTTTCCAGGCCATTCTCTGCCTTTGGGCACTTTAAGGTATGCTCCAGTCAAAAGGGAAAATACAGCACAAAAACCTGTATTTGGCTTTTGAAGCTTTAAATACAGTTTTGCGCATTTTTGCACACTTTGTGCATTTTGCGCATTTTTCTGTATTCAGCTGTATATTCCATTTTCCCATGTATTATGGGAAATATGTCCAAAAGGCAATATCAGGACTTTTGGGGCTTAATTGCCAGTTTTGTGCACTTTGCGCAAATAAAGTTCTAAATCTGTATAAGCTGTATTTGGCCAGAACCCCAAAATTGGCCAATACACCCAGAAACACCTTTTCACCTATGAAGTCACCCAAAACCCAATTTTCACTCCCATCCTCCTGACTTTACTCACAAAGACCTTTGGCCACTTTCACCCTTCAGCAACTCAAATTGTCATGAATGGTGTTATACACCATTCTGAACCTTTTTTCACCAGCAATTCAATGGTGTCAATATCAGAGGGGTAATTCAACGTTCCATAAGTCACCAAAGTGTCATGTCATCCAGAGGACCCACCAAGGCTCAAGTGCAGGTGTAATTTCTCAAAGACTATGATTCCATCAGGAATTCATTGGTTATTCTCAGTTCAAGTATTCCCTCCAAGGGAATACTGTTGATTCATTCCAAAGGTGTATTCAAGACACAGTTCCAGAAAGGTTGTCAAGTGTCAATGCTCCATCAAGCCAACTTGGCAACCACATTAATTTCAATACATTCTGGATTCATCAATACCTGTATTTAAATCCTACATTGTGGGAAAATCATTCAACACAGTTCATTTCCCAATCTGGAAAGGTATACACTTCATCAAGCTGCCAATACAGCTTCAAGGATTCAATACAGACCAGCTGTCAGCCTGAAGGAGTCAAGCTCTCAACCTTTCACATATGCCAGCCTCCTTTGACCCTGGGGGGCTTTTCCCCCAGCTAATTAATATATTTTGATTTTATTTTATCTTTATTTATCTTACCATTTTTGTTAAGTGAATACTGATATTATCAAGTCAGTCATTTAGCACCTTTTCTCTTTTCTTTCTTTACCTGTCAATGGATATTTGGTGGTCATATCATTACTAATTCCATTGTTCATTTTGGAAAGTTGAAACAGTGACTAAGGACTTACTTGGTTGGCTCTTTGGCCATTTGGCTTCTCACTTCTCTTGTTGCATCTCATCTTTGTACTTGCATTCTTCTTAGAGAAATTCAATTATTTATTTTTATTTTCTTCATTCTTTTGGAGTCTTCCAAGTGAGTTCCCTGATTGCTGAGTGCCAGGCCACTCTTGTTTTTCTGTCCAAGAGCCCCTGTGACAGATGCATAGAATTCTTCACAGAACCTGTATGGGACCCCAGTATTGAATGAACTATTGGTTATTGAAGTATAAACATGCTTATTTGTCTGTTTGACACCTCATAATTATAGTTGTGGGATATTATCCAACGGAAAAGGTGTATTGGCCCAATTGTGGGACTTTACCCTTAAAACTGCTATGAATTTGTCAGTTTTTTGAGATATTGAGCTCAAAGATGGTGAATTGTGTAGCCCTGGATGAGATATACACAATGGTGCCTCATTTGGTATGGGTAACATGAAATATGGCAAAGTTATGCCATGTGCAAGTTTTGTTATTCAGATATATGATTTTCTCAATATCTGTATGGAGCTTGATTGCTCCATAACCTTTGTTCTAAATGAGATATGGGGAGATGAAAGGCACCATTAGATAGCCCTGGCTGTGCTCCTTCCAAAACAACCCTACTTCAAGTATGTCACACTAAAACTGTAGAAGTTAGATGAGAGGTGAATATTTTGCTCACCCTTATTTGACGTTAGTTTGGCCATAACTTCTGTAATTTTGGTTTTAGCTCAATTTGGCTAGTAGCATTGGATAGCCCTGACTTAGAGATTCAATTTGAATACACATTTTATGGGTTTAAGCCTCTTATTCTGGACTTCAGATAAGAGGTGAAAATTAAGGTTTATGCTCAGCAACAACTTTGAGCAGTAATAGCTTTGTTATTCTTTGTCCTATGATGATGGGACTTGTATATTTGGAAAGAGGTGAGTTTCCTCTTTCTTTTGATACTTTCTGAGCTGATTTGGTTCAGCTTCATGTTTTGGTGGTATCTTAGCTTTACCATTGTTTTATGGTATTTGGCTGTCATGCTTGTGCTCTGGTTCTGAGTCACAGGCTGACATAAAGCTTATATATTTATTCTTAGAAATATTTTGTGGAAACCTTCTTTTTGAATCAAACTTCTATCATATGTAATCCAAAAGATAGGAGCTAAAGACCATGAATATATGCACTGATAATAAAAGTGAGTATATCAATGTTATCTCAGTAATTATTGGGCTTACAGATATGACATAAAACAGGAATATATGTATTTTTGAATGGGGAATTAAATTTTCTAATTTATTCCACATTTTTATCCATTTGTTTGTGAGATAATCAAGAATTTATGCCTTTTTAAGGAATTCTTTCATTTATTTTAAGATTATAATTTCAATTATTATTATTATAATAAGTTTTTGAAATTTGATTGTTACCTTTTTGGATATGTGGTCATATATTAAAGTCCCAAATTACCTACCACAAAATAAGATTGCACCACCATCTGATATAGTTTACTAGGGCATCATACAGTGTCTTACATCTTCAATAGATGCTTTTAGTATTGAAGCTCAATAATGCTTAATTTTCTTGGTATTTAGGTCTTATTTAATGTCTGAACCTCCTTAAAGAAATTTCAGCATTAGTTATATCTATTTCAATTAGCCATTGATCTTTTTGAGCTGGGTTCCTGTATCTAGCAAGGTATTCCCTCTCTTTCTTGTTTCTTTTCATCCTTTATTTAAGGACTTTCACAATTTTCTTTTCTTCTCCTTAGTCTGGAGGAGGAATTTCAAGTGGTGGTTTATTTCTTAGGGAAAATAATTCCTTATCACTTGAAATAGAAGTTTTGATTAGACTTATAGGGAAATCTGGGTTCTTCTTCATCAACTCCCCTGTTAACTTCAGTTGCACAGCATTAGGGCCATGTAGGGCTCTCATCATAAAGGGTCATCAAAAGGAATATTTTAATTTCTTTGGTCGTTCAAAGCTAAGAAAGTTAAATGTGTATACTACTACTAGGTATCCTATATTAAAATCAGGTGGCTTGCGGCTTTTGTCCTATATTTCTTTTGCATATTTGAAAGAATCTTGAATATAGCCATTTTAATGATTTCTTTCTTTATTAAGAATTATCTTCAAGATTCTTCATGTTGGGTGTATATCAACCAAGTACTTTTTAAGGGTGTCATACGGTAATCTTGAATTACAACATTCTTCCAACATTGCAGGTGTTATACCGGTTGATGAATGAATTGATGTCTTATATTCCAGTTCAAGAGCTGCTATTAGAGTAAACAAATAATGGGTAAAACAATCAGAGTCTTTGAATCCTACTCCATAAGCATAGAATCTTCTTATCATTCCTTCTAGAGTTTGTATCATTCTTTCTGCCAGTATTAATCAGTCTGAGGGTGATAGGCTGTTTAGAATCAGAGTTTTGTTAAAAACAGGTTATGGGGCTTTGTCCATAAGGCTTAAGTGAATTCATGATCTCTATCACTTATGATATTTTAGAATAAGGCTGTATGGTGATAACTCTATTCCATATCATTATGGCTGTGTCCATAGCTGTGTGATCTTTATAACATGATAAGAAAATTGGATTTTTACTTTACCTATCAACTAATACTAGGCATGCATTACAACTTCTATCTCCTCCTGGAGGTAACGCTGTTACCAAATCCATATGAACTGTGAGCCTTTGAGATATGACCACATACCCAATAAGGTCACAAAAAAGACTCAGAATAATTATACCTTTAATATAATTATATTAAAACTAATTAGAATAATTATACACTAAAAATAATTACTCAAATATACAAAAAATACCATAAATTGGTACTAAAATTGGTTTAACTTAAAAACCAATGAATAAACATGTGAAATAAATTATACCATTGGATTCCCCATGGAAAAATACACATATACCACTTTTATGGCATATCTGTAAAGCCAATATTTAAGGAATTATAAGGTATAATACCTTATAAAAACCATAAAACCTTATTTATCTCAGAAATTAATGAAACAACATGTAAAATAAATTGGACCAGTGGATTCCCCACAAAAATCCACATATAAAACAATTAATAAGCTAATTCCCAAAATCAATACTTAAGGAATTATCCTGAATATATGCACTTTTTTGGTCAACGCATATATTCAGTGATCATAGCTAATATCTTCTAAACTATACATGCTAGAATGATGAACCAAAAATAAAGTTACCACGTAATTACTGTAAGAACACAGATATGAACTTTATTTTGCAAATTATAAACAAGGTTAAGACTTATGAGGAAATATTAATAAAAATCAACAGAGCTGTTGACCACTTTGTTGTGAAAGTAGTCCAAACTTAAAAAAAAGTATACAGTTGGATTCTACTAGTTTATTCGAGAAGAATGACGTAATTTGTATTGTTAAATTCAGGGTATAACCCCCTGAAATCAAGGCTTGAAGTTTAAAATATTGAATTTCGACAGAAAAGATGAGTTACAAGAAAAATCATCAAAATTAGAGTTTTGATGATGTAATGAAAAGCTCTTGGCAGCATAATAAGGTTATGTCAGGCTATCAGAATTCACTCTCTGAATTGCTGTAGCGTGAAAACCTTAAAAGTTATTGAGGATCAAAGTTTGAGCTTAAATTGAGCTGTTATGATCACATACTGTAACCTTAAATTAAGTTTAACAGTCTTAATAGTGATAAAATTGGTGAATACTATTAGTTTATGATTAAAACTAATAAAATCCACGAAATTTGGGGTTCTGCCAAGCCTCTGATGTCATCACACTTAGAGTTATAGTGATAACTCTAAATAATGGTGTAATAATGATGTAATATGGTTTGATCATGATGTAATCACCCTCAAACCTTAAAATATTGATCAATTCCAGTGGATATGATCAGTACACGTCTACTAGAAGCCTGTTGGACTCTAGGAGGGAGGTATTTACTATAAATAGAGCTCTTTTTACTCTATTTACCCCTCAGACGCATAAAAAACATTAAATCAATTAAATCAAAGGTAAATTCTTTATTCTTTATATATAAAACTGTTATATTATTAAAGACCAAAGACCACCTTGCTATAATCATCTATTTTGACGTGATTAAATCATTTATTTAATTGTTTTTGTTAAAAATCTCTCTAAAAACTCATTTCCACGTAAAAATACTGTATAATTTGTAATTTTCTTTATTTTTATTGTAAATACAATTTGGAAAGGTTGTATTTATATTTTTTTGGCGTAAAATACTTCAAAATTATTATATTAAGTGTTAAAAGTAGGTTATTTTCTCTTATTATAATAATTTCTCTATTATTACTCTCTTAATAATTCTTTAATTAATATAAATAGTATTTATATTAATCCATAACTTTAATATTAGTAATATTATTGTTATTAATTGTTTTTTATTAATAAAAAACAATTTTTTACGCCTTTATTATTTGTTGGTAACAATAATAAAGAGCTTTATAATATATTAATTATTTTATATTAATATATTATTTATAATATTATAATTTCATATAATATTAATTATATTATTATATTTATTTAATAATATAATATTTTTACGCCATAATAATAATATTTCTTTATTATTATTATTATTTTAATCTTATTTATTTCAATTATAAGGACATTCAGAGTACAATAAGTAATAAATTAGTAATTATTACTTATTGTTTCATAGTCAAACCTTACATTTGGGGGCCTGGCCGTGATATTTACTTAAAAGACCTTTAAAAAGATTCTATTTGGGTTTATCCAATAATAAATTATATTTATAATCATAAAATTATATAATAATTTTATATTTTATTGATTTTAAAAGCTATTGAGGCATTTGGAAAGCAATTGTACTGTCTTACACGTGGTTTTTCACATCCTTAGACTTGCAAAAACTTTCTTTGAGTGACTCTAGTGATTAAAAGAGATATTTTATAAATTAAAAATAATTTTTATTATAATTTAATTTTATAAGAATCATATTCATTTTTTATTTTATTCTTTAAAAATAAAAATAAAAATATATATAAAAAATATTAAAAAATATTAAAAACCAATAAAAAAAGTTATTTTTATTCATTTTTATTCATTTCTTTATTTATTTCACTTTTTTAAAAGATATAAAAGCAATTTCTACATGGAAAATTGCCATATCTTGCCAAAAATAACACTTCTTATAAAAAGACTTATATTTTATTTGTCTTTTTTAGTGTTTGAAGATAACCCAACAGAAGACAACCAAGCTACTGTTGAGAGATTGGTGGAAGAAACTTGTCAAAGTTCTCCAACACCAGTTATCACCAAAAGAAAGAAAGCTAAGAAATTAGACTTTCCAGGGCCCACCATTCAAGACTCTGAAGGTGAGCACCTCTTTTTTAAATTGCCATAAAAGAATTTTATTCTAAAATACTTTTATTTTTTCTTATTCTTTAATTATGACTACCAGAAGAGGTTCCCAATACTCCATCCAATCAGATGGAGCTGGACTCAGAAGTAGAATTGATCCCTCAAAAGGGAAAAGAAAGGGCAATATCCCCAGTGGAACAGAATCCACACAAGGAAGTGCCTTATCCCAAAGGCAAGTCCCAGAAATGCCCATGATATCTGAGCCTGAATTGGAACTAAGTATGAGTAACTCAAATAGGTACAAATCACATTCAGAGGGCTCAAATAGACATCTACATGAGCCAGTACAAGCAGTATTACACAGTATACAAGGACAAAGACTGGGAAATGCTGCCTCAAATACACCAAGGAGTGATGAACTCCTGGCACATCCTGAAAAAGTTCCTCAAAGAGGAGGAGATAGTGAAATACTCCAATGGATGGAATCCACTGTCATCCAAACCTCAAATCAAAAAAATCAAGGATTATCATGCCAAAAAGAGGGAGGCAACCAAGGAAGAAGCCCCAGTAGCTTCTACCAGCAAGCCTCAAGCCAACCCACTTCCCCAAGAAGGGAAGAAGAACAAGAAAAAGCATTGGAGGAAACCATATTCCCCAAGCTACAGAATCCCAAGAATCCAAAAGGATGCCATGGACAATGTTTTCAACATGGCCAGAACCTTGATGGAATTCAAGGACAAGGAAGAGCAAAGAATGAGACAACCTCATTTCCCAAAGAAATAACCTTGTCCAAAGATGTTGTAAATACTTTAACAGAAATTAAAAATAGTATATTACCTCTAAAAGAAATTAAAGACAGTTTATTATCACTACAAGAAATAAATAACAATTTATCTTCTTTAACAAAAATTGTTGTACAAAACAAGAAAGAAATTGACAACATTAAGTTTATTGTTGAAAATAATAAACCAAAGAATTTAATTGACAATAATCAAAAATTAATACAAGGACAACAAGAATTGTATAAATACATAAAAGATATCAAAGACAAGACTTTGACAATCAATTATGATGTGAGTATTGACAATCTTACAGAAAAATTAAATAAATTAAGTATTTCTGTAGAAATATTTGAAGAAAAGACTTCATCACACCAAAAATTACTTTTGGACCATGTGGAAAAAAGTGATGAAGCAAGAATGCATCTGAAAGATGATATTCAAAGTGAAATAAGGCTTATTACAGAAAAAATGGATAAAATTAATGAGGCTAACTTAAATATGCCAAAGTTATCAACACCATTTTCTCATATAAGAAGCCCTGTTAAAACAAAAGAGGAATTGTCAAATCCTTTCATAACAGACTTGAGTCACCAAGACAATAACCAAGTCTTAATGAAGGAAGCACCTCAATTGAAGGAATGGCCAACATTCACAGGAGAAGGTGAATATGACCACATGTCATTTATTAAAACAATTGACATGTTACAAGAAGACTATGCCATACCAGATGAATTAATCACTGCAAGATTACATTCATTGTTTGAGAAATCTGCAAAAAGATGGTATTATGGCATAAGACAAACAAATGGTAAAAATACCTGGTCTTGGTGGAAACAAGAAATAATCACCAAGTGGGCAAATGATGCCTGGAGGTATAAGATAGAAAATGCATTTGAAAACTCTTTCTTTGACCCAGAGAAAGATAAACCTTTAACTTGATTCCTAAAACAAGTTGAAAGGCTTAATGCACTGTACCCAGAAATGTCACAGAAGATGGTGCATATGAAAATACTTAAAAAATGTGGAGGGGAACTAGAACATGCCCTAAGAAGCAGGTGTATAGAGCCATGCTCCACAGAAGAGTATATAAATGCACTAGAAGATATAGTGACAAGAACAAAAATTGGCAGGACTTGGAAAAGATTGGACATTAAAAGCCCAAACAAACCATTTATCAAGAAAGATAAATCAAAAGAATCCTTTAAACCCAATACATCCAACAATAATGAGCAAAGGAAATGCCATAAATGTGGAGGTATTGGACACTTAGCCAATAATTGCCTTAAAAAAGCAAAGATCAATGAAATTGTGGAAACAGAAAACCACAATGACAAAGAAGAGGAATCTGACTCTGAAAAAGAGACAGAAGAGTCAGAGAGCTCTGAAAGTGATGAAATCAATATAATTAATGCACAAATTAATAATATTGATATAATTTATGAAGTACTGGATGTTAACTCAAACTTGCCACAAGTTGGAACATCTGACACAAACCTGACAAACATACAAGATGCCAAAATGTATAGAACCAAACCTGCAAGAGGAATGGGATATACAGCTGGAAAATCAAGTATAAGTATTGTTATGGTTGATAACCAAGAAGGAAAGGTTAACTTGGATACAGGAGCATATTGCACTTGTGTTGGCAAAAGTTATTTAAAAACCATTGTCCCAGACTGGCAAGAAAAACTTATGCCAATACAAGGTGTCAAATTTAGTAGTGCAAGTGAGAGCATGAAGCCCCTTGGAATAATTGATTTAACACTAATTTTTCCTCATCCCTCACAATGTGTCAGAATTAAAGTAGAGTTTGTAGTAATGGACAACTGTACTAGTAATCATTTCATACTTGGGAATGACTACTTATCAATCTATGGTATAGATATCTCCAACCAAAAGGATAGATATTTTACCATAGGAGATAATAAAAGACAAAAGTTTGGATTCTTAAATAACAAAAAACAAATCACAGTTATTAAGAATGAGGAAAAAATTCCAGAAAAAGAACTTTTTATATCTGAACAACTCAAAGAGGCAGAATTCAATCAAGAATTAACAGAAAAAATGAAAGAAAAATTGATTGACCTCTTATTTAAGTATAAAAATGCCTTTGCAACTGACAAAGAGCCACTAGGTGCCATAATTGGACATGAAGTGGATATAATTCTTAATGTAGAAAAACCTTACCCATCTTTATTAAGAAGACCTGCTTATCCAGCCAGTCCAAGAGCTAGAGAAGCCCTAGAGGTGCACATTAAAGAATTAATGGACCTTGGAGTATTAAGAAAGGTTGGACATAATGAACAAGTAGAAGTTACTACACCTGTCATTATAACTTGGCATAATGGAAAATCAAGGATGGTAGGAGACTTCAGAGCCCTCAATACCTATACCATTCCAGACAGATATCCAATACCCAGAATCCATGAAACATTGACCCAATTGTCACAAGCTAAGTTCATCACAGCTATGGATGCTCTTAAGGGTTTTCATCAAAATGTCTTAACAGACAATGCCAAGAAACTACTAAGAATAATAGTCCATTGTGGAATTTTTGAATACTTAAGAATGCCATTTGGAATAAAAAATGCACCTTCCCATTATCAAAGAATGATGAATACCATATTTCCTGAAGAATTATCAGAAGGATGGTTAATCATCTATATTGATGATATTATAGTTTGCTCAGAAACTTGGGACAATCACCTTACAAGACTAGAAAGGGTACTACAGAAAATAGTCCAAGTGAATATGAAAATTTCCTTGAAAAAGTGTCATTTTGCATATAGTGAATTAAAAGCACTAGGACATGTGGTATCTGGACTTAGTCTAGGCATAGACAAAAATAAAGTAGCAGCAGTACTACTTAAACCAATGCCTCAAACTAAAAAAGAAATGCAATCATTTCTAGGATTTGCTGGTTACTATAGACAGCATATAAAGGACTTTGCAAAGATTGCTAAATCCTTGTATAAACTATGTGACCAACAAACAGTCTATGAGATGACAGAAGAAAGAGTCAAGGCATATGAAGAATTGAAAAATTCCTTAACAAATGCCCCATTTCTTCTGATGCCAGATTGGAAACTACCCTTCAAACTGTACATTGATGCTTGTGGAGAAGGACTAGGTGCTGCACTTCACCAAACACAAATTATCAATGATAAACCAGTGGAAGGACCAATTTGTTTCATTTCAAGGCAGATAAAGCCAACAGAAGCAAGGTATGGAGCAAGCCAAATGGAATGCTTATGCCTAGTATGGGCTTTAGAAAAACTGCACTATTATTTGGATGGCACAGTATTTGATGTAATCACAGACTGTAATGCTGTGAAATCACTATTAAATATGAAGACTCCAAATAGACATATGCTGAGATGGCAAATTGCTATCCAAGAATATAGAGGAAATATGACTATTGTTCATAAATCTGGAAATATTCATAAAAATGCAGATGGTCTTAGTAGATGGGCTCTAGCAAATACCCCTGACAATCCAGCATGGGTACCACAAGAGGAGCACCATATAGAAGGAATATGTGTTACAGACATTGGCACAGAATTCTTTAACCAAGTTAAAGAAAGCTATAAGACAGACAAAAATTGCCATATCTTAAGCCAACTTCTAATGAAAGACTGCAAAGATCCATCACTTTCATCAAAACTAGATGAAATATGGAAAAAGGCATATGATGAAGGAAGATTTCACCTCCTTGATGGAATCCTTTACCATAGAACAAAACACACATGTGTTATGGCCCTAACAGATAGAACACTAATAAACACTATTTTACATGAGTGTCATGATAGTGTTGCATCTGGACATCTCTCAGAAGATAGGACACTAGAGAGGGTGAAAACCTGCTCTTGGTGGCCAAATTGGAAGAAAGATGTTGCAGAGTACTGCCAAACCTGTGACAGATGTCAAAAAGCCAACAGAGCCACAGGAAAGAAATTTGGAATGATGATCCAAATCCAAGAACCAAAATCCCCATGGGAAATAGTTCATATGGATTGGGTAACAGCCTTACCTCCAGGAGGAGACAGGAGTTATAATGCATGCCTAGTATTAGTTGACAGGTACAGTAAAACTCCCATGTTCTTACCATGTCATAAAGATGACACAGCTATGGATACAGCCATAATGATATGGAATAAAGTCATTAGCCACACAGGCTTATTCCAAAATATTATAAGTGACAGAGACCCAAAGTTCACTTCAGCATTATGGACAAACCTCCATAACTTGTTTGGAACAAAGTTATCATTCTCAACAGCTTATCATTCTCAAACTGATGGTCTAGCAGAAAGAATGATACAGACCCTAGAGGACATGATCAGAAGATTCTGTGCTTATGGGCTAGAATTCAAAGATTCTGATGGTTTTACCCATGATTGGTGTACACTAATACCAGCACTTGAACTGGCATATAAGACATCAATCCATTCTTCTACTGGCAAAACACCAGCAATGCTAGAGAAAGGTTGGAATCCAAGACTTCCTTATGACACCCTCAAAAAGGACTTAGTGGATATACATCCAACAGCAAGCAGTTTCAAGATAATGCTTGACAAAGCAAGACACCATGCAAACAGATGCATGCAAGATTCTTTTAAATATGCAAAAGAAAGATGGGATAAAAGTCATAAGCCACCTGACTTCAAAATAGGGGACTTGGTTTTAGTATCAACCCTTAATTTCAATAACATAAAAGGCCCAAAGAAATTGAAAGATTCCTTTGCAGGACCATTTATGATAAAAGCACTCCATGGACCCAATGCTGTGCAATTAGAACTCACAGGTGAACTAATGAACAAACACCCAACTTTCCCTGTAAGTCTGATAAAACCTTACAGTTCAAGTGACAAGGAATTATTTCCACTAAGAAATAAACCCCCACTTGAAATTCCCCCCTTGGAGGAAGGAGAGGAAAAGAAAATATTAAAAGTCCTCAAAGAAAGAAGGACAAGAAACAAAAAAGAAAGGGAATACCTTGTAAGGTATAGAAATTCAACTCAAGAAGATGAATGGCTACTTGAGAAAGATATAACAAATGCTGATAAATTACTAAGAAGGTTCAGACATGAAAGAAAACCTGAAAAATAAAAAGTTAAGCATTATTGAGCTTCAAGACTAACAAAGTCTATTGAAGAGGTAGGACAGTGGATGATACCCTAATCACATATATCAGATTGTGGTACAATCTTTTTTGGTGGTAGGGAATGTGAGCCTTTGAGATATGACCACATACCCAATAAGGTCACAAAAAAGACTCAGAATAATTATACCTTTAATATAATTATATTAAAACTAATTAGAATAATTATACACTAAAAATAATTACTCAAATATACAAAAAATACCATAAATTGGTACTAAAATTGGTTTAACTTAAAAACCAATGAATACAAATGTGAAATAAATTATACCATTGGATTCCCCATGGAAAAATACACATATACCACTTTTATGGCATATCTGTAAAGCCAATATTTAAGGAATTATAAGGTATAATACCTTATAAAAACCATAAAACCCTATTTATCTCAGAAATTAATGAAACAACATGTAAAATAAATTGTACCAGTGGATTCCCCACAAAAATACACATATAAAACAATTAATAAGCTAATTCCCAAAATCAATACTTAAGGAATTATCCTGAATATATGCACTTTTTTGGTCAACGCATATATTCAGTGATCATAGCTAATATCTTCTAAACTATACATGCTAGAATGATGAACCAAAAATAAAGTTACCACGTAATTACTGTAAGAACACAGATATGAACTTTATTTTGCAAATTATAAACAAGGTTAAGACTTATGAGGAAATATTAATAAAAATCAACAGAGCTGTTGACCACTTTGTTGTGAAAGTAGTCCAAACTTAAAAAAAAGTATACAGTTGGATTCTACTAGTTTATTCGAGAAGAATGACGTAATTTGTATTGTTAAATTCAGGGTATAACCCCCTGAAATCAAGGCTTGAAGTTTAAAATATTGAATTTCGACAGAAAAGATGAGTTACAAGAAAAATCATCAAAATTAGAGTTTTGATGATGTAATGAAAAGCTCTTGGCAGCATAATAAGGTTATGTCAGGCTATCAGAATTCACTCTCTGAATTGCTGTAGCGTGAAAACCTTAAAAGTTATTGAGGATCAAAGTTTGAGCTTAAATTGAGCTGTTATGATCACATACTGTAACCTTAAATTAAGTTTAACAGTCTTAATAGTGATAAACTTGGTGAATACTATTAGTTTATGATTAAAACTAATAAAATCCACGAAATTTGGGGTTCTGCCAAGCCTCTGATGTCATCACACTTAGAGTTATAGTGATAACTCTAAATAATGGTGTAATAATGATGTAATATGGTTTGATCATGATGTAATCACCCTCAAACCTTAAAATATTGATCAATTCCAGTGGATATGATCAGTACACGTCTACTAGAAGCCTGTTGGACTCTAGGAGGGAGGTATTTACTATAAATAGAGCTCTTTTTACTCTATTTACCCCTCAGACGCATAAAAAACATTAAATCAATTAAATCAAAGGTAAATTCTTTATTCTTTATATATAAAACTGTTATATTATTAAAGACCAAAGACCACCTTGCTATAATCATCTATTTTGACGTGATTAAATCATTTATTTAATTGTTTTTGTTAAAAATCTCTCTAAAAACTCATTTCCACGTAAAAATACTGTATAATTTGTAATTTTCTTTATTTTTATTGTAAATACAATTTGGAAAGGTTGTATTTATATTTTTTTGGCGTAAAATACTTCAAAATTATTATATTAAGTGTTAAAAGTAGGTTATTTTCTCTTATTATAATAATTTCTCTATTATTACTCTCTTAATAATTCTTTAATTAATATAAATAGTATTTATATTAATTCATAACTTTAATATTAGTAATATTATTGTTATTAATTGTTTTTTATTAATAAAAAACAATTTTTTACGCCTTTATTATTTGTTGGTAACAATAATAAAGAGCTTTATAATATATTAATTATTTTATATTAATATATTATTCATAATATTATAATTTCATATAATATTAATTATATTATTATATTTATTTAATAATATAATATTTTTACGCCATAATAATAATATTTCTTTATTATTATTATTTTAATCTTATTTATTTCAATTATAAGGACATTCAGAGTACAATAAGTAATAAATTAGTAATTATTACTTATTGTTTCATAGTCAAACCTTACATGAACTATTTCCCATGGGGATTTTGGTTCCTGGATTTGGATTATAATGAAAAATTTCTTGCCTGTGGTTCTGTTTGATTTTTGGAATATTTCAAAAGTTTTGCAATATTTTGCAACATCTTTTCTCCAATTTGGCCACCAAGAACAGGTTTTTACCCTTTCCAGTGTTCTATTTCCTGAGAGATGTCAAGAAACAACACTATCATGGAATTCATGCAGTAGTGTGTATATTAAAACTCTATCATTTATGGTCATAAAAAATGTATGCTTGGTTCTATGATAAAGAATTACATCAAGGAGGTGAAATCTTTGTTCATCATAAGCCTTCTTTCATAATTCATCTAGTTTGGAAGATGATGATGTGTCCTTACAGTATTTCATCAGGAGTTGGAATAAAATATGGAGATCTTGGTCCATCTTATAGCCTTATTTAGTTTGGCTTAAGAATTCTGTGCCAATTTTTGTGACAAATTTTCCTTCTATATAATTTTCTTCTTGTGGTACCCATGCTGGGTTTTGTGGTGTTTTTGCTAGAGGAAATCTTCCAAGACCATCTTCACTTTTGTGAATATTTCCAGAGTGAAGGACTATATTCATTTTTCCTCTATATTTTTGGCTTGAGATATTCCATCTTAACATTTTTATATTTTTCATTTTCATGTTTAATAGTTATTTGACTGTCTTACAGTCTGCAATGACATCAAAGACTGTTCCATCTAAATAATAATTCAGCTTTTATAAAGTCAGTACTAAGTAGAGGAATTACATTTGGCTTTCTCCATAACTTGATTCTGTTGGCTTAATTTGTCTTGTAATGAAAAAAGTTTGTCCTTAAACATGTTTTTCATTGATAATTTGTGTTTGGTGTAGTGAAGCACCTAATCCTTCTCCACAAGAATAAAGGTATAATTTGAAAGGTAATTTATAATCTGGAATTCCAATAAAAGGGGAATTTTTGAGGGCTTGTTTCATTTATTCATATGCCTTAACTCTTTCTTCAGTCATTTAATAGACTGTCTGTTGATCAAAGAGTTTGTTAAATTATTTCTCAATTTTTGCAAAGTCTTTTGTATGCTTCCTGTAATACCCAGCAGATCCTATGAATGATTGCATTTCTTTCTTAGCCTAGAGAATTTTTTTCAGTAGTACTGCTTCTACTTTTTTACCTATTCCTAGACTTAGTCAAGAGACAGCTTGTCCTAGTGATCTGAATTCACTATATGCAAAATGACATTTTTTCAGGGAAAGATTCATATTTACTTGTACTATTTTTTGTAACACTCTTTCAAGTCTTGTAAGGTTATTTTCCCATGTTTCCAAGTAAACTATTAAGTAATAAAGGTAAATTATTAGCCATCCTTCTGATAGTTCTTCAGAAAATATGGTATTTATCATTATTTGATAATGGGAAGGGTAATTTTTCATAGCAAATGGCATTCTTAGTTATTCATATATGCCACAATGAAATATTATTATTAGTAGTTTCTGGAATTTTCTGCTAAAATATTCTGGTGAAAACTTTCAAAGAATCCATGGATGTGATGAGCTTAGCATGTGACAATTGTGTTAATTTCTCAAGGACTCTATGTATTTGATATCTGTAAGGGATGGTATAGGTGTTTAAATCTCTAAGATCCCCTACCAAACTTTATTTACCATTATTACAGGTTATAATAAAAGGTGTAGTAGCCTTCACCTGCTAATTATGTCCTACTTTCCTTCAAATCCAAAGGATCATTAATTCTTTCATGTGTACCTCTAAGGCTTCTCTAGCTCTTGGGATAGCTGGATAAGCTGGTCTTTTTAACAGGGGTGGATAAGGTCTTTCTACATTTAGAATAATGTATAAATCATCTCCAATAATAGAACCTAGTGGCTCCTTTTCAGCTTCAATGTCACTTTTGTACTTATATAAGAGATCAATCAATTTTTGTGTCATTTTCCTGTTAATTCTTGATTTAATTCTGCTTTTAATAGCTTTTTACTTCTGAATACATGTTTTTATGGGCTTGTATCTTCATTATTTATGACAGTTATTTGTTTTTGTTATTTAAAGATCCAAATTTCTGTCTTGTATTTTCCCCTATGGTGATATATCCATATTATTGGTTGGAGATATCTAGTCCATAGATTGATAAATAGTCATTTCCAAGTATGAAATGGCTACTGGTACAGTTATCCATTACTAAAAATTCCACTTTAATTTTTATACATTGAGAAGGATGTGGAAAGCTAATTTTCAAGCAAATTATTCCAAGGGGCTTCATTCTTTCACTTGAACTTCTAAATTTAACTCCTTGTATTGGTGTAGGTTTGTCTTCCCAATCTGGTATAGGTTTTTTTAAATAATTTTTTACAACACAGGGGAAGTATGCTCATGTGTCCAGATTTATATTTTCCTCCTAATTTTTGAGAATTAAAATACTTATGCTTTATTTTCCAGCTGTATAGCCCATTCCTTTTGCAGTTTTGGTTCTATGCACTTTGTAATCTTGTATGTTTGTAAGGCATGTATCACTTGTTTCAACTTGTGGTAAACTTGAGTTTACATGCAGTACTTCACATATTGAATCAATATTATTCATTTGTGCATTAATTATGTTTATTTCATCACTCTCACAGGTTTCTTATTCTTCCATATCTTTTTCAGAATCAGATTCTTCTTTTTTGTCATTGTGGTCTTCTGTTTCCACAATTTCATTGATTTGTACCTTCTTAAGAAAATCAATGAATAGGTTTCCAATACCACCACATTTACGAAAATTTGTTTGATCATTAGTGTTTTTGGGTTTTAAAGGTTCTTTTTGTTTGTCTTTCTTAATAAATGGTGTTTTGGGATTTTTATGTCCAGCTTTTTCCTTTTTCTGCCTATTTTGGTTCTTGTCACAATGTCTTCTATCGTATTAGGGTACTCTTCTGTGGAACATGGCTCTATGCATCTGCTTCTCAGGGTATGTTCTAGTTCTCCTCCACATTTTTTGAGTATTTTCATATGCAAAATTCTCTTTGACATCTCTGGATATAATGCCTTTAATATTTCAACTTTTTTTAAAAACCAAATGAAAGTTTCATCTTTGTTTGGGTAAAAGAAGGAGCTTTCAAATAGATTTTATGTTTTATACCTCCAGGAATCATTTTTCCACTTGTTTATTGATCAATTCTTCCACCAAGACCAAGTATTTTGACCATTTGTTTTTCTTATGCCATAGTACCATTTTTTTTTGCTGATTTTTAAAATAAAGAATTCAATCATTCAGTGATCGATTCACCTGATATAGAATAATGTTCCTGTAACATGTCAATTGTTTTAAAAAATGAGATGTGGTCATATTCTCCTTCACCAATGAATGCTGGACATTCTTTAAGCTGTGGTTCTTCTTTCATTAAGACTTTATTTTTGTCTTGATGACTTAAGTCTGTCATTAAGGAATTTTTTTTCCTCTTTTGGTTCAATTGGACTTTCCATGTGGGAAAATGGTGTTGATGTTAGCTTGGGCCTTTTTTGTGGCTTCCAGACTAAAATCCTAGGAATTGAATAAACTAAAAAGAAGTGTAATACTATTATTTAAAGCAATATATGCGTAACTTAGTTTATAATGGAGTACTGTTGGAGTTTAAGATTAAAAAAGCTTAATAAATGGTAAAAGTGAATCAATTCATTTATGAGTGAGAGCACTAATATTTCTAAAATGAAATGTAAGTAATTTTAATTTTAAAAATGTATTTGTTTAAGAGCTCTGAGTATTAATTCAAAGAGAATCAATCCTCTTGAAATATTGTCTTTACAAATTTGAAATCAAAATAATGTGAAATAATTTTGTTTTAACGAAGAAAGATTTGTTATGGTAACAGGAGAAAATCCAACTGGAAAATCAATGACATAGTGAGAGCATATACTATGAAAAATTGAGTAATCACTCATAGAAAAAATATTTAATTAATGTTATAATAGCATTAATTTAGTTATTTGAAATTTCTACAAAGTAATGAAAGGAAATGAAACAAAAAACTTAAAGAAAGTAATTGGAGTCTGTATAGAAGGTAAAGGTTTACATGCTTTCAGGCTCACAGTTGATAACATTAGCATATTTGAGTTAGCCTAATTTAGTTTATCCATTTTCTGAGTTATTAGTCTGATTTCACTTTGAAAATAATATTTAAGATTCATTCTTGATTTATCACTCTTTTCTATGTGATCCAGAAGTACATTTTGGTGTGATGATGTATTTTCTTCAAGTTTTTCAACAGAAATGGAGAGTTTGTTTAATTTTTCTGTTGATGTGTCAATACTTTAGTCATAATTGCTTTTAAAAGTTTTTTATTTGATATATCTTATGCAATTATACAATTATTGTTTTACTTTTATTAATTCTTGAGTTTTTTGAATTGAATTCTTTGGCTTATTATTTCAAACCATAAACTTGATATTTTCTATTTCTTTTTCATTTTGTACAAGAATTTGAGTTAAAGATAATATCCTACTGTTTATTTCTTTTAATGATAATATAGTTTCTTGAATGTCTTTTAAAGGTGAGATGTGACTTTTAATTTCTAATAAAGTATTTAGAACATCAGGAGACAAAGCTATTTCTTGGGAACAATGGTTGTCTCATTATCTGCTTCTCTTTGTCCTTGAATTCAATCAAGGATTTGGCCATGTTGAAATCATTGTACATGGAATATTTTTGGATTCTCAGGATCCTGTAACTGGAGGAATATAGTTTTGTCTAGTTCTTTTTCTGTTTCTTCTTCCCTTCTTAGGGAGGCTTGTTGGCTTGTGGCTTTCTGGTAGAATCTACTGGGGCTTTTTCCTTACCTTCCTCTTTCTTTTTGTTGTGCCATTCCTTTATCTTTTGATTTGAGTTTTGGATGATAGTGGACTCCATCCATTGGATTATTTCACTATGCCCTCCTCCTTCAAGAGCCTTTCAAAGATTCTCCAGGAGCTCATCACTCCTTGGTGGATTTGTGGCAGCATTTCCCAGTATTTGTCTTTGTAGACTGTTATACTGTTTGTACTGTCACATTTAGTGGTCTATCTGAGCCCTATCAATTTCATTTTTCTCTGTTTACTTATTCATACTTAATTATAATTCAGGCTCAGAGACAATGGGAATTTCAGGGACTTGCCTTTGGGATATGGCACTTCCGTGTGTGTATTCAGTTCCACTGGGGATTTTTCCTTTTTTTTGCTTTTGTGGGATCATTTCTACTTCTGATTCCATCTTCATTTTATTGGATTAAGTATTGGGAGCCTCTTCTAGTAGTAATGTAGAAAAATAAATGGAAAATGAAAAATCTTTTTATGACAATTTAAGAGAGGTACTCACCTTCAGAGTCCTGAATTATGGGTCCTGGAAGAACTAATTTCCTAGGTTTTCTTTTCTTAGTAATTAATGGTTTTGAACTCCTTTTAGTGTGGGATTGGATAAGGAAGTCCTTGAGGGGGAAATCACGGGTAAACAGTTTTCAATTGCTTAAGTAATCCTGTAGCCAAGGGTGCTAATGGTGTTTTAGCTGCCCCTCTGAATATACTCAACAATCTCCCTACAGAGCTTACAAATCAATATTTAAGATTGTGGCTTTACAACTAGAGAAGACTTTTCAGCAGTCTCTATCAGACCTATTCAATAATAAGATAAGTAATTTATAAGTTAAAAAAGTATAAAAGAATAATTCTTAAATAGTAATATAAAATGACTTAAGGGTAAGAGCTTAATAGCATAAAAGTTTGATTTAATATAATAGTACTAATATAGAGTATATGGGTAAGTTAATTTAATGTTATATCCTTTAGAGTACTTAATGGTTTGAGAGGGTCATCATTAATATGATATAGCAATAACACATTTAATAATATATTTGTAAGATATTGTTTAATATAGAACGGATATTTGTTAAATATAAGAGTTATATAATATAATGTAAGTGTAAGTTTTCTTTATGTAATAATATTCATTTGCAAAGTTGTTTTCTTAATATGAAGATATAATAAGAATATTTTTACTTTATAATGTGAAGTTTATGGGAATAAACTCAATATTATGAGTATTATTGATAGTGTTATAATTATAAGACTAATAATTTAAGCATAGGGTGTATTAAAAATATGAAGTAGACCTTCTGTTAACTACTATTAATTAGAAATCACTATGAGTTAAACCTATAAGTCTATAATACTTTTAATAAAATAACTAGATTATCCTACTAGTAAGGGATGGATTAATTATTCTCTTCATTGGTATATAACTCCCATTTAATAATAATACTAGATTGACCTACTACTGAGGGATGAATAATTATTCTCCTTCTTAGTATATAATTAATTGCATGGGGAAAAGAGGAAAAAAATAAGGGAGAGAGGCCCTCTATTTATATTCTTTGGGCCCTCCATAGAGGCACTCAAAAACAAGGGACTTGGAATTTTTTTCACTTCTTTTGGCTGGGATAATGTTTTATAGTGGTGAGATACCGTTTTTTTTGTTGATTGCACCATGAGGAGCTTTTGAAATGGTGTCATTTCTTCAAGTTATTGCACCATTTGTTTGTTTTTTGCACTATTTCTGGTGGTATGAGATGGTTTTGTACAGTTATTAAACAATAGGTCTGTGCACTGTTTGAACTGTAGGTGGAGAATGCTGTGTATTGTGGGGATTACATTTGTTCTGTACAAGATTTAATTTTCCTTCATTTAACTTAAATTATATTTTTAATTTCTATTTACTGCATTATCAGGTGGCTGTGCTTGTATTTCCACAGATATGCTGTGTAATTTAAGGTCTTGATGGATTTTCCTTGCATAAGTTGATTGATTTCTTTTTCTTTCTGTCTTTTGATTGTTGATTAATACAGTTTTAATTTATTCCTTATTGAATTGGCCTCAGCTTAATAACTGCATTGCTGAGTAATCCAAAGATTGAGTAGAGCTAGGGTAATTTGAGTGTTTAACTACCCCTCTCACTGGTAAATTTAACAATCTTGCTAGCTTGTCTTTTTCTTTTCCTTGTTTTATTGTTATTCTTGTAATCAAATGGACCATTCTTCCAGGATTTGCTTATGGGATTATACATATCAATGAGTTTAAATCCATTTCATTGCTTAATTCCTCTATTATAATTGATTAATTATTGATTTTTCTTTGTTATTTCTTCAATTTATAGCCTTCTAAATGAATTTTCACTTGAAACTGGGCCAATAAGGTATGGAGTACCACAATGGTATTGGAGATCTTTGGCAATTTTCTTCAACCAATCTTTCAGAAGTGGTTTTATTCCCCTTTGTTGGGCTATCTTAAAACACTAAAGAAGACAAATGAATATGAGTATTTTTCAAAAGATATGGAAATTTTCATGTGAAAAATTGCCTTTTATATTTATATATAAGAGAAATTAGTAGAAAAAAAGAAAGTTGTTTTTTATTTTTAGTTTCATGTTATTTTTGAATTTATGAATAATCAAAATGTAGAATTATTTTTAATTGTATTATGATATGAATTTATATTTTTAACTACTAGATTCACTAAAAGAAAGGTATTGCAAGCTTAATGATGTGAAAAACCATCTGTAAGACAATAAAATCAATTTACAAATGCCTCATTAGCTTTTAAAATAAATAAATATAATTCATTATTGGATAAACCTGATTTGAATCTTGTTAAAGGTTCTTTTAAGTAAATATCATAGGAAGGACCCAAATGTATGTCTTGATTATGAAAAAATAAGTGAAAATAACTAATATTTTACTTATTATACTCTTCATGTCCTAATTTTTGATTAATAATAAGATTTGAAATAATTCTAAAAACAAATAATTGTTATAATTATAATATGAATATTTATATTATTGAAAAAGAATAAAATAATATAATACAAAATTATATTAATATTGGATAATTGATATATTTATGGAAATCTATTATTTTTATAAAAAAATCCTAAATGCCTGAAGAATTTATATTTAATAATAAATAGCAATTTATGACAATAATATTACCAATGTTAAAGGTATATATCAATATAAATAGGGTGTTGGTAAACACACATTCACCCTTACATGTTTTTTTAAAGAAAATTCATCAGGCTCAGTTTTGAGAATTTTTAAAAAAAGATTCTGCCATATTTTTTCCGACATGGGATGTGAAGGTCCCCAAATTTTTTCAAAATGTTTTTTGCCCAATTTTTCTATTTTGGCCAATTTGGAAAAATAGCCTATTTTTTAAAACAGATCATTAAAAATGATCTCAATTATGAATTTCCATATTTTTTAGAAATAAAGAGAAAAATCTTTAGAATAAAAAACCAGAAGCCCAAAAATTTGGGATTTTTTTGCCAGGACAATTGTAGGCCCAAAAATTACTTTTTTTATGTGTTTTGTTCATGTTTGTAAGTCAATTGAAAATGCCATTTATGACATCCATTTAATTAAAAATGTAATTGATGACATTAGTGGGAGTTAAAAATTTCATTTGTGGAATTAAAAGTGCCATAAATGGCATCAAAAATGGCATAATAATACCATAAATAGAATCAAAAGTGCCATACATTGCGTCAAGAATGACACATAGATGCCATTTATGGCCATAAAATTGGGATAAATGGCATTAAGAAATGCCATAAATGGCATTGTATGGCCTCAAAATGCCATAAATGGCATTTTTAAGTCCACCAATGGGATTCCTAATGCCATATATGGCATTTATGGCACCAGGAATGCCATAAATAGCTGCATTTCATTTAAAACACACACCTTAGATGTTTTTACCATAATATGATGTGTTTTTGCCTAATTGCTTATGTGTTTTCACCAACACTATATAGATAGTATTTATATTAATAATAAAACTATTAAAAGGAATAATAAAGACAAAATAACCTACTTTTAACACTCAAGATAATAATTTTGGAGGTTTTTATGCCTAAGAATGTAAATAAAACTTTTTTAAATACAGTTACAGTAATAAATAGAGAGAATTACAAATTTTCCTATTTTTAAATAGATTTAGAGATTTTAAGAGAAATTAACAAATGAAAATACAATATTGATGTAACCAATTATAAAATAGTGCTTAATATAGGATAAATCTTTGTTCTTTAATAATATAAGAGTTTTATATCAAATAACAAAGAAATTTACCTTTCATTTAATGCTTTTATTGTACTTGTTGTGTCTGAGGGGGAAACAGAGGAAAAAGAGGTACTTTTATAGTAAAGATCCTCCCTTGTAGTAGACATGTAATTATGTTATACACTGGAATTAATCAGTATTTTGAGGTTTGGTGATGATTACATCATTATCAAACCTTTTCATCTCATTATTATGCCATTCTTCAGATTTATCACTATAACTCTAATTTGATAACATCATAATCTTGGAGAATGATTTATTATTCATGGATTATAGTAATTTTAATAAAATACTAATATAAACAAGTTTTATCACTTATTTAACTGTCAAACCCAAAATAATATTGGAGGTATTGATCAGAAATGATCATTTTTAAACCTCAATAACATTTAAGATATTCACACTACAGAAATTGAAAGAGTGAGCTATAATAGCTTGGAATGTACTTACTAAGCTTCCAAGAGGATCTAATTACATCATAAAAAAATATTTTTTGATGATTTTTCTTGTAACTCCACTTTTCTGTCAAAATTTGATATTTTAGACTTCAAACCATGATTTCATGGGGTTGTGCCTTGAATATAATGCTAAGAAAGTATGAAATTCTTAATGTATGAGCTCGTAGAATTTGAATTTATACCTTTTTAAAGTTTGGACCACTTTTGATTTTAAGTGGTCAACAGCTATTGCTATTTTTCCCAATATCCCCTTACAAGTTTCAACATTTATTATAACCTTCCAAATAGAGCTTATATCTTTATCCTTACAGTTACTTTGTGGTAACACCACTTTTGAATCAACTCTTTATAATGTGTAATTCAAAAGATGTCAGCTCAAAGCCATGAACATATGCACTGATCATAAAAGTGCATATATCTAGGTTATCTCACTAAGTATTGGGCTTACAGATGTGACATAAAAGGAGAATATATACATATGTTTTAATGGGGAATGAAATGGCGCAATTTATTTTACATTTTTCTTAATTGGTTTCTGAGATAATCAAGAATTCATGCCCTTTTATCACATTTTTACTTATTTTAAGATTATAATTTCAATTCTTATTATTAAAACAAGTTTTTTAAAGTTGTTTTGGGACATTTTTGGATATGGGTTCATATCTCAGAGGCTCACAAACATTCACTTTAATAACTCATGAGAAACACATTTACAACAGAAAATCCAATTATGGAATAATTGAACCCTGGTTTAGACCAAAAAAGGGTTTGCTTTAGCCACTTTTAGTCCCTTAAACCAGCCATTGATATAGTAAAATTTGGTTTCTATACTTCAAGGAATATGAGAATGTGAATAAAAGACCTTGAAGCCATTTGGTATGGTTTTTTCATGTCTGTTTTAACTTAAGGGTAGTTTTACCCTCTTGGAAACAGTTAAATATGCCTTGGTTGGTATCAAAACCTCATTATCAATTTAGTAACAGACCTTATGACTCAATTAAAAGCTAAAAAATGGTTAAGTCTTGAATGAACTTGAAATACAAAATCTTTCAGAAAGGAATTCAGAGGAGTCTGGAACCCTTGGAGCAACAATTCCTCCCCCCAAAACATTAATATTTCCAAAATGTTTTCTTTACTTCCTAATAATGCAATATACTTAAATATCACACATGTAATTCAATTGAAACAATTACAGCTAATAACTGTAATTATTAACTACACACACCTGAATTTGAGCTCACTAATGTAATAAATGCCCAAATTGTGACATTTGAACTGAAAATACTCCAATTGGTCACAGCTTCTAAACTACAAATCACACCCCAAATTCAACACAAAAATTTATTTTCAACACCGCATGTGGTGTGAATAGAGTTAGTGTTGTGAGGATTGGAATATTTTCATAAAGAACATACCAAAAACTGAATTCAACCTTATTTAGAGTTGAGTTACATAATCTTCATTCATAGGTGACACCACATTATGGTTTATGAGCAATCCAATTCTCAAAAAATTTCAATATGTTTATTTGTTGAAAAGAACTCATAATATCTTTTATTAAATTTTTTCCAAAGAATCTTTCATTTTCAATATTTTTGGTTAAAGTTGTATTTTTACTTTATTATTACAACTCAAAGTATTTTTTTACATTTATAAAATTCAATGTAAATTCATTGCTAAATTTTCATTATAAGTTTCATATTGATATTTAATCTTTGTTTTTATATTTCAAAGTAAAATACTCATTTCTAATTAAAAAGTATTCAATTTTTTGTGGTCTTTTGGTTATATGAAAATACCTTTAAGGCTCACATTCCCTGTCAGGGTGACTCTATGATATAGCTTCAGAATGATAATAAAAGCTATAACTCTGAGTGTGACATGAAAATAATGATGATATTAGAGTGAGAATATGAGTGAAAAGGGCTATACTAAAATAATTTAGTGATGGTGAGTACTGCTGATAGCCCTGGGTGCAGTGTTTGCCTGTTGGTTTACAATAGCAAACCCTACAATACTTAAACTTAAAGTATACCTGTTAAATTCTAAGAGTACCACTTCCTTTTGCAAGAAGTTATACCACGTAAGAATATCAAGAACAGGATGCTGGATTTGCTTCCTGGTGAGGCAAAGCCTCCTTTTATCTTGTTCTGGGGTAGTGGGAGGTGGTTTACCTCTGCACACGACCACAGAGTGAAACTTTTCACTACTGTGGGCTGGTTTGTGGTTCTATACACTCAATACAGGCTAGTATTGGGTTGAAATGTGGTTTTAGAACCACAAGTAGTCATTTTTACCCTATACAGGGTGAAGATTTTCACCAATGAAGTTTACAGGTGTATTCTGGTGCTCCTGACGCGTCAGAAACTGTACAGAACCTGTATGGACCTCTGTATTTTACTTAATTATGAGGTATTGAAGTATAAATAAGCTTCAGCGTCTGTTTGACACCTCATAATCATACTTATGGGATAGTATCCCACTATAGGGCTGTATTGGCCAAACTGTGGGATTTTGATATTAAAGCAGCTATACCTTTGTCAGTTTTTGAGATATCAACCTCAAAATTGGTTCGGTGTGTAGCCCCGAATGTGTTCTACACAATGGTACCTCATTTGATATGGTTATCATCAAAAATGGCAAAGTTATTCCATGTACGAGTTCTTTTGTACATATGTATGTTTTGGAAAAAAGCTGTATTGGGCTTGTTTGCCCCATAAGTTTTGTTCTAGTTGAGATATGAGGAAATGGATGACACCATCAGATAGCCCTGATTGTGCTCTTTCCAAAAGGACCCCACTTTAGGTATCTCACACTAAAACTGTAGAAGTTAGATGAGAGGTGAATATTTTGTTCAACCTTATTTGGTCTGAATTTGACCATAACTTCAGTGATATTGGTGTTAGCCCAGTTTGGCTGGTACCATTGGATAGCCCTGGCTTAGAGCTTCATTTTGCATACCCATTTGATGGCCTTAAGCCTCTTACTCTGTATTTCAGATGAGAGGTGAAAATTAAGGTTTATGATCAGCAGTAACTTTGAGCATGAATAACTTTGTTATTCTTTGTCCTATGGTGATGGGACTTACATTTTCAGAAAGGGGTGAGTTTCCTCTTTCTTTTGATACCTTTTGAGCCAATTTGGCTCAGCTCCATGTTGTGAGCCTTGAGGTATATTCTACATACCCAAATAGGCCACAATTATCTTAGAAAGAAATTTTGAATTATGCATAACTCATAAGTCATGCATATATCCAAAATTCATCATTTTCAATTTCAGAGAAGATGAATAACTTTTTATTGAGTAAGTAAATCCATGGATTTAAGACCAGATTTGGATTCTACACAAAAATTCACCTAGGGTAGCTCCATAGAGTGAATAAGTTCAAATTAACTCTTTGAGGTGGTAAAATGGAAAATACTTCAATACCACATCATCAATACCACATAAAAGATCCGTGAAAACTTTTGTTTTTCTTAATTTCACGCCAAAATAATGGGAAAGTGAGAAATCCCATGTTACATATACACTAAGAATAGTGTTATGCATGTTTTGAGCTCTTAATATCATGGTATTCTTACATGGACGTTTGGTACACCCATAGTGGATATCTCACTAAGCTTAAATTACTATTTTGACGTAAAAAATAGGCAAGGGGGACAAAAGACATCAAAGAGAGCCAGGGTACCCAACTTCTGAGGCCTCAGAGGCGTGGATAGCTCAAGAGCATGGATCCATGGCTCATCTTGGCCCAATTTGTAAACTAAAACTCTTTGGGAACTTGGTTACCAAGTTACACCTACTGTAATCATAAGAAAATAGCAAATAACCTGCTATTTTGACGTGCCAAGGAGGTAATAAGCTACTTAGGCTCCTGTAACCACGTCAATTCTTGATGACTTTCCATGAATAGACCCTAAAAGAGTAATTAAAACCCTTTTGGGATCCATATTCATTGATTTACCTCATAGCAACCAGCAAAATACTGCTATTTGCAATTCTACGTAGAAATGAGGTAAAAACTTCAAAAATTCATTAAAAATACAATTCCTAATGAATCTTTCTGAAACTTTCAGGACCAATTAAGAACTGTATTATCTACAGTACAACCAAAAAGAATTACAGTTTTACTAGTAAAATTAAAAGTTTTACGTATAGTCCATTTTTGACCATTCTACGTGAAACACTGAATCTTCAAAAATTCACAGTAATTAAAACCTGGGATGAAATTGGCAATAACATTGATAACTGTGAGAAATCAATGATTATTTTGGAATAAAAGAAGATTTACAGATGTTACTCCTTTTATTCTTAACCATATTGGGGTTGGTAGTCACGTAAAAGCATCAATTAAGTAATTATGATAATCTTATGTGACAACAGATGATGCAATCATTAATCCAAAAAGGTTTATTGTTTTCTCACTCACTGGTTTTTCAGTTTGCTCCATGGCACGCCTCTGTGAGCTGTTGTTGACTCAAAAGAGCCCTCTTCTTGCTGTTTTTTCCACATTATCATCTTATTATCATTTAAAATCATTATTACCAACAAGTAAGTATTAGTTATAGCTATTCTTAAGTGTTTTAAATCTTCCAGAATCAATCATAAAGACGTGAAATCATAGAATCCAACTATATATTGTTGTAATACTTTATAAATCCTTTTGATCCTTTAAATCCACAATTCCACGTCAAATTTCTCTACTCTTATTTATCAATAAGTTCTTTGGAGTATTAGTGAGTCATTTATTTTTAATTCTTAAAGTTTTTCTCTAGTAATAGTTTTCTTCAAGAATTATCTTTATAATTATTCTTGTAAAAGATAATTATATATTAAAATAATTTTATTATTTTAATAAAGAAGTTTTTATTATTAAATTCTTCTTGTAATTGATTCTTGTAGACAATTACTGCTCACTGTTATAATCACTAGTAGTGTATAACACGTGAAAGAAATAATTTTATAATTATTTAATTGTGGTTATAATAATTTTTTTATTATTATATTTCATAAGAACAGACATAGTACTGTTGATTAATAGTAATATTATCATCAGTTTCATAGTCAAATCTTACATTTGGGGGCCTGGCCGTGTGTTTGAACCTTGTACCCTTAATTAATATATTTTTAAGCTCTAAAATATATTTATTTAATATTTTTTTCTTTCATTTTAAAGTCAAAATAATTCTTATTTTCGAAATTGTTTTGGAAATCTTTTTCATTGAGGAATTTGGTTTAATTTTATACTGTTTTACACGTGGCTTTTTCACATCCAAAAACTTATAAAATTATTCTTTGAGTTACTCTGAATTAATTTTCATTCAAAATCTTAAATTTTAATTTTTTTTCTTTAAAGAGAATAATTTTTTTAATATTAAAAAATAATAAAATTTATAAAAAATTTTTTAGAAATATCTTAAAACACAAAAATAATTTCTTTTATCATATTTTTTCTCTTTAAGTGTCTTGAATCAAATACTGTGCAGCTGGTAGCAGACTCACTAAAAGATACATCAATAGTCCTGAATCTTCAGAAGCAGAATCTGAAGACAGTATTGAGGTGCAAATTGCTAAAAGAAGCACCTTATTTAATTCTGAAAAGAATAAATTACCACCAAAAGGTGTGTTTTTATCTTTATTTTTACTCTTTATCCTTAAATTGACGTAAAAATGGTGCATACCAGAAATGGAAGCAACTATTCAGTCCAACCAGATGGATGTGGACAAGGAAGAGGCAAGACCAAATCCAGAAGTGCCAAGTCTTCCACAAGAAAGACACATTTGGAGGATGCCAGAGTTGGCCCCCATTCCCCAAGGTCTGTACCAACAGATTTTGATGTGAATTCAGAGCCTGAACTGATTTATGGTAATATTTCCAGGGCTGAACCACTTTCAGGTGGCAGAAATAGAAATATATCAATGCCAGTACAAAAACTGGTTCAGAGCAGCCAAGGAAGAGGAGTGGGAAATCTGCCCAAGCCTTTGGCAGGGGGCCATGAACTCCTACTTACACATCAAGAGCTTTCTGGGTCAGGAGAAGACCATAGAACTCTTAGGAGGATGGAGCCCCCTGTCTTGCAAAGAAAAGGTCAAAAAGATAAAGAATTGGTTGAAGAACCAAAGTCTTTTATCCATAGACCAAAAGAAAGAGTTGGAAATGACTCCAGCTTTGGAGACAGAGGCACCAGTGGCGTCTACCAGCTCCAAACCAGCTCCAGAAGTGTCCAAGGACAAGCCCAAGGTACCTCAGAAGAAGCAGAAAGGTCCCAGGAACCATCAAGGCAAAGGAAAAGGCAAAGCCAATTGGCACAGACCCTACCCACAAGGGTACAGGATCCCCAAATTGGAGCCTTCAGCCGTGGACAGTGTCTTCAATATGGCCAGAACTCTGATGGAATTCACAGCCAAGGAGCAGGAAAGGATGAACAGAAACTTTCCACGCAAATAATTGGTGTACAAACTAGTATTCATGTAGAAATTGGTAAACTTGATAACAAGTTAACTAAAATTGCATCAGATATAGTTGAATTAAAGAAAAATGACAAGAAATACATTGAATTACACCAAGTGACAAATGCCAAACTTGACTTAATTACCAATTCTTGCATAAGAATTGAAAACATGTGCCAAGTTCAACATGAGGAAATGGAAGATCTTTTTAAAATGAATGATCAACTTAAGACTCTACAAGACCACGTCTTGAAGATAGTTGAGAACACCAATCAATTTGCTATACATCTAGCAAAAAGTGACAGTGAAAGGCAAAAGTTGAAGAATGAGATAATTGCAAGTGTGGAACAAATTCATAAGAATCATCAACCACATATGCCAAGACATTCTACACCTTTAACTGAAGAAAAACTCTCTGTTAAAGAAAGTCTTACACCATTCTTGGGAGAAAATGCCTACTCTGCAAGACATATTCCCAAAATAGAAGAATGGCCAACATTCTCTGGTGAAGGAGAATACAACCATATTGAATTCATCAGGACTATTGATATGTTGCAAGAAGACTTTAATATACCTGATGAAATCATAGTGGGAAAATTACACTGTTTGTTTACCAGAACTTCAAAGAAATGGTATTACAAAATGAGGATTGATCATGGTAAACATGACTGGTCTTGGTGGAAATCTGAAGTGATTACCAAATGGGCTAATAATTCTTGGAGGTTTAAAATGAAAAATGCTTTTGAAAATACCATTTTTGACTCAGAAAAAGACAAACCACTTACTTGGTTCTTCAAACAAAAAGACAGACTATCTGCTTTACACCCAGATATGTCTGACACTATGATTAATATGAAAATATTAAGAAAGTGTGGAGGAGAACTGGAACATGCTATCAAAAGCAGATGTGTGGAACCTTGTTCAACAGAGGACTACATTAATGCTATGAAAGATATCATTACCAGGACAAGAATTGGTAAAACTTGGATTAAAAACCCAATAGAGTCCAAAATAGTATCAAATATTCCTAGAGAGGAAAGAAGACCAGAAAGACCTGTCTTGAAGTGTCATAAATGTGGAAGTACTTCACATTTAGCCAACACTTGTCCTAAGAAGACAAAGATCAATGAAGTTCAAGTCATTGAAGAAATTCAGTGTACTGAAGAGAAAGAGGAGTCTGATCAAGATTCTGCAGTCTCTGAAGATACACCAGTGGAGGACTATCCCATTGAGAACATTTCAGCTTTCTTTGAGGTCACAGAAGTCCATACCCACTTGCCACAGTACAGTGAGGATTGCTGCAACCTGATCAATATCCAAGATGCCAGAATGTGTAAAACAAAACCTGCTAGAGGAAAGGGTTATACTGCTGGGGCATCCTGTATCACATCAGTTCTGATGAGTGATATTGAAGCCAAAGTAAATTTGGATACAGGGGCATTTTGCACTTGTGTGGGCAAAGATTATCTCCAAATTATACTTCCTGAATGGAAAAACCATCTATTACCAATAGAAGGTGTACAATTCAGTAGTGCCAGTAACAATATGTACCCCCTGGGCATATTGGACACTAATATTGTATTCCCACATCCAGCAGGAAGTGTAAGAATGAAAACTGAGATTGTAGTAATGGATAATTGCGCATCTCAGCACATCATTCGTGGAAATGATTACTTAAATATTTATGGTATTAATATAAATAATCATAAGGACAGATATTTCACAATTGGAGATAACAAGAGACAAAAATTTGCTTTCTCCAATATGCCAAAACAGATATCTGTAGTATCTTCTGTCAAGGATACTTACAAAGATGAATTTGTGACTAATCAACTTGTTGAAGCACAAATTAATCAATCATTGTCACCAAAGATGAGGAATGAACTTATTAATTTGTTATACACATATAAAAATGCATTTGCCTCTGATAATGAACCATTAGGCACTATAAGAGGACATGAAGTTGATATTACTCTTAATATTGACAGACCATATCCTCCAGTACATAGAAGACCAGCCTATCCAGCCAGTCCCAGAGCTAGAGAAGCCTTGGAAAAACATATCCAAGAGTTGATCCAACTTGGTGTGCTAAGGAAAGTAGGCCATAATGAGGAAGTTGAAGTGACAACACCTGTTACTATTGCATGGCATAATGATAAGTCAAGAATGGTTGGAGACTTCAGAGCATTGAATACCTACACAGTTCCAGATAGGTATCCAATACCTAGAATTCAAGAAACCTTGACTCAATTGTCTAAAGCCAAGTATATAACATCAATGGATGCATTGAAAGGCTTCCATCAAAATGTTTTGACGCCTAAAGCTAAGAAATTACTTAGAATTATCACTCACTGTGATATTTTTGAGTATCTTAGAATGCCATTTGGCATTAAAAATGCTCCATCCCATTATCAAAGGATGATGAACACCATCTTTCCTACAGAATTGTCTGAAGGATGGCTTATCATTTATATTGATGATATTATCATATGTTCTGATTCATGGTTTTTGCACCTTGAAAGACTTGCAAGAGTACTTCATAAAGTTGCAGAAGTGAACATGAAAATTTCACTTAAGAAATGCAATTTTGGTTTTGAAGAACTCAAAGCATTAGGACATATTGTTTCTGGTTTAAGCTTGGGTATTGACAAAAACAAAGTAGCAGCAGTGTTACTTAAACCAATACCCCAGAATAAAAAATAAATGATGTCTTTTCTTGGGTTTTCCAGTTACTATAGGCAACACCTGAAAGACTTTGCAATTCTAGCCAAGTCACTTTATAGAATCTGTGATCAACAGACTGTATTTGAGATGACACAAGAGAGAATTAAAGCTTATGAGAAGATAAGGAAAGCCCTTACAGAAGCACCTTTACTCCTCATGCCTGACTGGAATATTCCTTTTACGTTGTACATTGATGCATGTGGAGATGGATTAGGGGCAGCCCTACAACAAGTCCAAATTATTGATGACAAACCTACAGAAGGACCAGTTTGTTATATCTCAAGACAAATCAAACCAACAGAAGCCAGATATGGTGCAAGACAAATGGAGTGCTTATGTTTGGTATGGGCACTTGAGAAACTACACTATTATCTTGATGGCAGTGTTTTTGAAGTGATAACTGACTGTAATGCCGTGAAATCACTTCTTAACATGAAAACTACCAACAGACATATGTTGAGATGGCAAATAGCCATTCAAGAATATAGAGGAAACATGACTATAGTTCATGAAGCAGGAAACATTCACAAGAATGCTGATGGACTTAGTAGATGGGCTTTAGCCAACACTCCTGATAACCCAGCTTATGTAGCTTTGGAAGCTGAACCACAGATTCCAATTGAAGGAATTAACATAACTGATATTGGGACTGAATTCTTTGAGGAGTTCAGAGAATCTTATAAACAAGACAAGAATTGCCATATCTTGACTTCTGTATTGGATAAAGACTGCAAAGATACATTTTTAGTTAATTCACTTGATGAAGTTTGGAGAAATTCCTACTCTGAAGGAAGATTTCACTTGTTTGATGGAATCATTTACCACAGAAAAAAACATTCTTGTGTTATGACATTGTGCAGTAGATTACTTATCAATACCATTATTCATGAATGTCATGATAGTATCTACTCTGGACACCTGTCAGAAGACAGAACACTTGAAAAAGTGAAGAAATGTGCATGGTGGCCATCTTGGAGGAAAGAAACCATTGAATATTGCCATACCTGTGATAGATGCCAAAATGCAAACAGGAGCACAGGCAAGAAATTTGGATTGATGGTCCATATTCAAGAACCAAACTCCCCTTGGGAAGTTGTTCACATGGATTGGGTCACAGCACTTCCTCCAAGTGGTGACAAAAGTTATAATGCTTGTTTAGTCATTGTAGACAGATATAGCAAAACTACCATATTCTTACCATGTCATAAAGATGACACTGCTATGGATACAGCTCTTCTTTTATGGAGTAGAGTTATTTCTCATAAAGGGTTATTTAAGAATATCATAAGTGACAGAGACCCCAAGTTCACATCTGCACTTTGGACCAATCTTCATAGATTGTTTGGGACTAAGTTATCATTCTCTACAGCATATCACCCTCAAACAGATGGGCTAGCAGAGAGGATGATTCAAACTTTAGAAGACATGATCAGGAGATTTTGTGCTTATGGATTAGAATTCAAAGACTCAGATGGCTTTACCCATGACTGGTGCACTCTGATACCTGCATTAGAATTGGCATACAAGACATCAGGCTATTCTTCCAAAGGACAAACTCCTGCTATGTTAGAAAAGGGATGGAATCCAAGACTCCCAGCAGACACACTGAGGAAAGACTTGATTGACATTCATCCTACAGCTTCCAGCTTCAAATTAATGCTTGATAAAGTAAAATACCACGCAAAACAAAGTATGGATGATGCTTTTGATTATGCAAAACAGAAGTGGGACAAGAGTCATAAAGTACCAGACTTCAAAGTAGGGGACTTAGTTCTAGTTTCAACCTTGAATTTTAATAATATCAAAGGCCCAAAGAAACTTAAAGATTCTTATGTAGGACCTTTTGTTATTGTTGCTTTGCATGGAACCAATGCAGTTCAAGTGGAATTGAGTGGTGAATTAGAAAATAAACACCCCACATTTCCAGTCAGCTTGATAAAACCTTATCAACCAGCTGACAAAGAATTGTTTCCTTTAAGAAACCCAACTCCTTTAATTGTACCACCTGGGGAACAGAATGAAGACAAAAAGATAAAGAAAGTCATTAAAGAAAGGAGACTTAGGGGTAAAAATCAAAGAGAATATCTTGTCAGATATAGAAATCCAGTACATGAAGATGAATGGATGGCAGAATCAGAAATACCTTACTCAGATAAACTCTTAAGAAGATTTAGACATGAAAGAAGGCCACAAGCCTGAATATGTCTATAAATGTGCTTTAAATTACTTGATCTGAGTAATGTAAAGAGGTTGGACAGTGGACATTAACCCCCTTTGGGGCCTTATTCTTTTATCACTAATAAAATTGTAGTACAATTTTATTTTTTGGTGGGAGGGAATGTGAGCCTTGAGGTATATTTTACATACCCAAATAGGCCAAAATCATAAGTCATGCATATATCCAAAATTCATCATTTTCAATTTCAGAAAAGATAAATAACTTTTTATTGAGTAAGTAAATCCATGGATTTAAGACCAGATTTGGATTCTACACAAAAATTCACCTAGGGTAGCTCCATAGAGTGAATAAGTTCAAATTAACTCTTTGAGGTGGTAAAATGGAAAATACTTCAATACCACATCATCAATACCACATAAAAGATCCGTGAAAATTTTGTTTTTCTTAAGTTCACGCCAAAATAATGGGAAAGTGAGAAATCCCATGTTACATACACACTAAGAATAGTGTTATGCATGTTTTGACACTTAATATCATGGTATTCTTACATGGACTTTTGGTACACCCATAGTGGATATCTCACTTGAAGCTTAAATTACTATTTTGACGTAAAAAATAGGCAAGGGGGACAAAAGACATCAAAGAGAGCCAGGGTACCCAACTTCTGAGGCCTCAGAGGCGTGGATAGCTCAAGAGCATGGATCCATGGCTCATCTTGGCCCAATTCGTAAACTAAAACTCTTTGGGAACTTGGTTACCAAGTTACACCTACTGTAATCATAAGAAAATAGCAAATAACCTGCTATTTTGACGTGCCAAGGAGGTAATAAGCTACTTAGGCTCCTGTAACCACGTCAATTCTTGATGACTTTCCATGAATAGACCCCAAAAGAGTAATTAAAACCCTTTTGGGATCCATATTCATTGATTTACCTCATAGTAACCAGCAAAATACTGCTATTTGCAATTCTACGTAGAAATGAGGTAAAAACTTCAAAAATTCATTAAAAATACAATTCCTAATTAATCTTTCTGAAACTTTCAGGACCAATGAAGAACTGTATTATCTACAGTACAACCAAAAATAATTACAGTTTTACTAGTAAAATTAAAAGTTTTACTTATAGTCCATTTTTGACCATTCTACGTGAAACACTGAATCTTCAAAAATTCACAGTAATTAAAACCTGTGATGAAATTGGCAATAACATTGATAACTTTGAGAAATCAATGATTATTTTGGAATAAAAGAAGATTTACAGATGTTCCTCCTTTTATTCTTAACCATATTGGGGTTGGTAGTCACGTAAAAGCATCAATTAAGTAATTATGATAATCTTACGTGACAACAGATGATGCAATCATTAATCCAAAAAGGTTTATTGTTTTCTCACTCACTGGTTTTTCAGTTTGCTCCATGGCACGCCTCTGTGAGCTGTTGTTGACTTAAAAGAAGCCTCTTCTTGCTGTTTTTCCATATCATCATCTTATCAATTTATTAAATCATTATTACCAACAAGTAAGTATTAGTTAAAGCTATTCTTAAGTGTTTTAAATCTTTCAGAATCAACCAGAAAGACGTGAAATCATAGAATCCAACTATATATTGTTGTAATACTGTTATAAATCCTTTTGATCCCTTAAATCCATAATTCCACGTCAAATTTCTCTACTCTTATCTATCAATAAGTTCTTTGGAGTATTAGTGAGTCATTTATTTTTAATTCTTAAAGTTTTTCTCTAGTAATAGTTTTCTTCAAGAATTATCTGTATAATTATTCTTGTAAAAGATAATTATATATTAAAATAATTTTATTATTTTAATAAAGAAGTTTTTATTATTAAATTCTTCTTGTAATTGATTCTTGTAGACAATTACTGCTCACTGTTATAATCACTAGTAGTGTATAACACGTGAAAGAAATAATTTTATAATTATTTAATTGTGGTTATAATAATTTTTTTATTATTATATTTCATAAGAACAGACATAGTACTGTTGATTAATAGTAATATTATCATCAGTTTCATAGTCAAATCTTACACATGTTTTGGTGGTATCTTTGCTATACCATTGATTTATGGTATATTGGCTGTCATGCTTGTGCTCTGGTTTTGAGTCACAGGCTGACATTCCCTCTTACTAAAGAACTGATGTTAAATGGTAGCTCAGAGTATGTCCTTTCATGCTAACTATTAATCTTCACAAGTTGGATTATTATATCTGACATGGTATTCCCTCAATCTCCTAGTCCTCAGTTTCCTTTCTCTGAGAAATTTGGTGATTCTCTTAGTATCAGATGTTTTAACAGGAGGTATATGCTCGGGAGCTTTATTCCTAAAAGGAAATTTTTCAGAATCACCAGCTTTGTATGGTTCAATCAAGCTTACTGGAAATTTTTGATTCTCATTACTACTCTCTTCAGAAAATTATACTTCAACAGCATTTTCTCCATGATGGGATTTAATAACAAAAGTTCCTGCAAGGGAGTATTTAAGATCTTTAAATCCCTTGATGCTATTGAATTGGTAGTTGATACAAGTACTAGGTCTCCTATGTTCAATCCTGAAGTAGCACATGACTTATCACATTTGTCCTTATCATATGGAAATGAGTCCTCCTTGCATCTTACTGCATGATTCCTAGCTTTGTATAGAATTCCTTTGAAGCTAGCACCCCTGGGATGTATCTAAACCCAATATTTCCATAAAGAGTCATGGGGTAGTCTTGGATTACATCCTTCTTTTCTAGAATAGCAGGAGTTTGATTTTTAATTGCATAAATAGATGTTTTATATGCTAATTCCAGTGAAGTTAGAAGGGTACACCAAAAAAGGGTAAACAAATCACAAACTTTGAGTTCTGAGCCATATGAACAAAATCTGCTTACCGTCTCTTCCAAAGTCAGAATCATTCTTCCAGCCAAGCCATCAGTTTGTGGGTGGTATTCTATAGAGAAGGATAATTTGGTCCCAAATAATTGGTCAAGATTTTTCCATAGTGCTGAGGTAAAATTGGGATATCTGTTACTAATAATGTTTTTAAATATACCAGTCCATGATAATAATCTATTCAATATTAGAAGAGCTGTATTCATGGACATATCATTTTTATGACATGGTAAAACAATTGGAGTTTTCCTGAGTATATCAACAATAACTAGGAAGGCATTATAGCTTCTATCACCCCTGGTGGTAGACCAGCTACCCAATCCATATGGGAAATCTTCCAAGTTCTGCAGGGTTCTTGGATTTCTTCATCATATTTCCAAGGTGTTTTACAGTGCATGTATTGGAATTTTGATATCTGTCACATGGTTTACAGTATTTTGAAACATTCTTTTACCCCATTGGCTCCCATACGCAGGTATTAATCTTCTCTGCAAGATGTGTCTATGAAACGCTTGATAATATTACTATTAATCAAGGATAATATTACGGCTCTTATGAAATAGAATTAATAAGCTTCTTATAATCACAATTAAATAATTTAATACTTAATTATTTATTTTACTTGTTATAAGATACTAGAGATTATAACTGTAAGCAGTAATTGTCTACTAGAATCAATTACAAGAATTATTGATAATAAGACTTCTTATTAAAATAATGCAAAATTATTTTAATGTATAATTATCTTTTCAAAGAATAATTATAAATCTAATGCTTGAGGAAAACTATTACTAGAAAAATCTTCAAGAATTAAGTGAAAACACTCACTAATACCTCAATAATACCTTGAAAAGAATTTGTAGAGTGATTCAGCAGCTTAATTGTAGATTTAAAAGATCAAAATTGCTTTATAACAGTAAAAAAATAGTACAATAATTAAACACAATTGTAAATAGTATATTTTTATGATTTCAAGTCCTTCTGATTTATTTGGAAAGATTTAAAACACTTAAGAAAAGAATTAAGTAATACTTACTTGTTGGTACTGAGGATATGATTGAATAATAAGATTATTTGGAAAAGCAGAAAGAGGAGGGCTCTTTTAAGTCAAAAGCCACTGATATATGTGTGCCATGAGAAAACTGAAAAACCAGTGAGTGAGAAACTATTAATCCTCTTTGGATTACTGGTTAAATCACCTATTGTCACATAAGATTTTCATAACTACTTAATTAAGTCATTTTATGTGACTACCAACCCATTTATGGTTAAGAAAGAAAGGAGGAAAAACCTCCAATATTCTTTTATTTAAAAATAATCCTTAATTACTCAAATTTATCATCTTTATTGAAAATTTAATCACAGACTGTTTATTCTGTGAATTTTTGAAGATTCAGTGTTTCATGCGGAATTGTCAAAAATGGGCTGTAAGTAAAGCTTTTAATTCAACTTATGAAGTACAAATTTTTTTTGTTTTTTATATGGATAATCCCCTTCATTGGTTCTGAAATGTTCATAAAGATTAATTTTAATGTTTGACTATGCAACAATTGGTAAAAATTACTAATATTTGTCTTATTGTACTCTGCATGTCCTTATAAATAGAAGAAATAAGATAAAAATAATTATAATAATAAGTAATTATTATAATTCTATTATTAAATCAATATAATAATATAATTTATATTATGAAAAAATAATATAATAAATAGATATATTGACATATGAGAACTAATATATTTAAAAGCTCCTTATTATTGTGACAAACAAATAATAAAGGTGTAAAAATTGTTTTTTATTAATAAAAAACAATAAATAACTAAACTATTACTAATATTAAGGTTATTTATTAGTAAAAAACAATAAATAGCTAAATTATTACCAATATTAAGGTTACTTATTGATAAAAAACAATAAATAACTAAAAATTACTAATATTGAGGTTATTTGTTAATATAAACACTATATATATTAATTAAAGAGTTATTAATAGTAATAATAGAGAAAAAGTATTATAATAAGAGAAAATAACTTACTTTTGATGCTTGATATAATAATCTTGGAAGAATTTACACCTAATAATGTAAATAAAACTTATTTAAGTTGTATTTACAAATAAAAATAAAAGGATATTACAAATTTACTTGATTTTAAGTGGAAATAAGATTTTTAAGAAAGTTTATAGAAAAAAAAGAGTAAAATTGTAGTAATAACATCAAAAATGATGATTATAATAAAGATAACTTTTGGTCTTTGATAATATAAGAGATTTATAAATAACAAATATGTGAGCCTGTGAGGTATGTATAACATACCCATAAGGCCACAAATGACTTTATATACAGTTAATTTAGTCTTCAAAAGACTTTTCAATTGAATTTAAAATAAAAAATAATAAAAAATAAGTATAGCCTTTTTTGGATAAACAAAGTTATAAATATTATGTCTTTTTGGATTCTACATCAAAAATGACCTAGGGTACACCTATAGGGTGTGATACTCAAAAAAGGATTATTTCTTATGTTATTGGAAGATTTAAGAATCTCACAGTACTAATGTAACTTTTGTGACATTTTTTTTTGAAATTGTTAAATTTAAGCTCAAATAAGCTTAAATTCAAAGTTGCATAAGTTTATGCAAGCTTACTAAAATTTTACTTAAAATTGAGGTGTTGTGTATATTTACTGAATTGGCTGAGGATCTGCCATACAGAATTTGAAACCTGTGTGAGCTCAATTTAAAAGGGTTCAAGGCCATAGTATGGCTTTAAATAAATAAAAGGGCAAAATCCACGCAAAAAGGTGGGAGGAAGGAAAAAGACCAAACAGAGCTGGGGTACCCAGCTTTATGGATCTGCAATGATTCAATTAAGGTTGTCCACCTGTATTGGAGGATTTTCAAACTTATTTAAAGTTTAAGATTAGACTTTGATCCAACCTTAAAGTTTAAACTGGTTTTAACCCAATTTGGACAGGAATTTCAAGCTTCCAAAGGGTAAATCCCAATATACAGGCTTGAAATTAAAGTTTTCAGACCAGTCAAAGCTTAAATAAGCTTAAAACCTTAAGGTTACAAGCATTAAAACCTTATCAAAAGTTAAGGGTTAGTGTGTATTGCTATTTTACATTGAAAAATAGTAATAACTTCAAACACTCATTAAAACTCCAACTCTTAATGGATTTGCTTGAAAATTTCACACAGCTTACAATTTAGTATTATATATATAAGTCAGATTCTAAGTATTTTTTATAAACAGATTTCCTGGGTAATAAGCGTGAAAATTTACTCTTTTAATTATACTTAAAGAAAATTAAGATTTATTTAAAAATTAATTAAAAATTGAGTTTAAGAGATTTCTGCTTGAAACTCTATTTTTAAGTTGTTCATATGATTAACCTCAATATCAATGAGCTTATTTGATATTAAACCCAAAAATAATTAAGTTAAATGAGTATTAAAGTTTCTTTGAGTTAGGAATAACACTGGTTACTTTAAATTGGAATCAAAAATAAGTTACCTTAAGCTAAGAACCTTATTACTAAGCATGGTTTTTCAGTTTTGACCTAAGCACGCCCTCTATATCCATTATGAATCATGAGAGATTCTCTTTAGACATAAAAAGAGTCTTTTCATCACTTTTTTTGTCCAGAATCAATTATCAATCCAATTATATTAGACATTTAAACAGGTAAAGTTCTATTATATACAAAATCTTATTATTGAAGTATTTCTTAAGTATTTTATTCTTTATAAATCTTAAATTAAAGAATTTAAATCATAGAAATTAGATTATTTTTGTAATAACCTATAATATATTTTATTTTATAAAATTATTTTCTTTAAAACATCTTTTAAAATCCACAAATTCCTTTCAAAAACTCTTTAATCATATTTTTTATTATAAAAAGTTGTTTTATCATTTAAAATATTGATTTTTGGTGTGTTTTTAACTTATAATAATTATTTAATATAATAAATGTTGTATATGACTTGTTGTATTAAATTTATATTATAAGTAAGTTTTCTCTAAAATTCTATATCTTTTTTTATCTATTATTAGTTTTTTTATATAGAATTTTTCTATAAGAACTATTTCTGAACAGTGTGTGTTTTAATCATTTTATAAATAATATTTATATATTATTTATAAGTGGTTAAATATTTATATTTTCCACATTTAATTGTCTCATTAGAAGCTTTACACTTCTTATTGTTATAATTGTCAGTGACTATAGCAATAATAGAATAATTATTATATTTTTTTATTATTATTTTATATCATAAGAATTGAATTTATTTTGTTATATAATTATACTCAAATTTGTGGTTATAATATTTCATTACATTATATTTTGCTACTGAGGACATTCATAGTACTCTTGACATTGTTACTATTATCAAGAGTTTCATAGACAAACCTTACGTTTGGAGGCCTGGCCATAATTTTAACAAATGTTTGGGACATAAATCATATTACAGACCTTTTTTTACTGTTTTTTGATGTAAGATTGCCATGTTTACTTTAATATTGGCTTTTCTGGGACTTATCCCTTATAAATAATCTTTATATTATTAATAAAGTTATTTTTTCTTAAGAATATTGTTTGAAACAATATATTATTGAGTGACTTGGAATAAATTTCTTTTGTCTAACTAGTGGCTTTTTCACATCACAGACTTGAAATTTATTCTTTGAGTTATTCTAGTATAAAGTGAATAATAATATAATTTTGATTAATAACTTATTAATTGCATAATTATTATTTCTTTAAAGAAAATATTAAATTAAATAAAAAAATTAAAAATTAAAAATATTTAGTAAACACATTTTTTTCTTTAATCTTAGAAATTTGTCTTTATTTTTGACGTAATTTGCCATAAATTACATTACAACAACTTTATCCAATAAGTTGAGTTTGTAAGTTATTTTTATTGTTTGATAAAAGAACTTATAATATTTTTTTTCTCTAGTGTCATCCATCAGAGAAAGTTCTTCAGACTCTGAAGCCTCAGAGTCTAGTATTGAAATTTAAACTAGCCCAGCAACAAGGGGTTTAATTACCAAAGAACCCTTTAAAGGTCCAGCAGGTGAATTCAATCCATTTCTTAGGCTTAATTGCTCTATATTGTCGTGAAATGACTCCTATTAGAAGTGGAAGTAAGTACTCCATCCAATCAAATGGATCTGGTCCAGGACATTCAAGTCATAAATCTAAAAGAAAAGAATGTCAGCCCAGAGGAGAGGCACAAATAGAGGATTCCAGAACTTGTCAGCCTGTGACTCAAAACCAGAGCACAAGCATGACAGCCAAAATACCATAAACCAATGGTATAGCCAAGATACCACCAAAACATGGAGCTGAGCCAAATCAGCTCAAAAGGTATCAAAGGGAAGAGGAAACTCACCTCTTCCTGAAAATATAAGTCCCTTCACCATAGGACAAGGAATAACAAAGTTATTCCTGCTCAAAGTTATTGCTGAGCATAAACCTTAATTTTCACCTCTCATCTAAAATCTAGAAGGAGAGGCTTAGCCCCATCAAATGGGTATTCAAAATGAAGCTCTAAGCCAGGGCTATCCAATGGTACCAGCCAAACTGAGCTAGCACCAATATTACTGGAGTTATGGTCAATTTCAGGCCAAATAAGGGTGAACAAAACATTCACCTCTCATCTAACTTCTACAGTTTTAGTGTGGGATACCTGAAGTGGGGTATTTTTGGAAAGAGCACAATCAGGGCTATCTGATGGTGCCATTCATTTCCCCATAGCTCAACTAGAACAAAGGTTATGGGGCAAACAAGCTCAATACAGCTTTTTGCCTAAAACACACAAAGGTACAAAAATCTTGTACATGGGATAACTTTGCCATATTTAATGATACCCATATCAAATGAGGTACCATTGTGTAGAGCACATACAGGGCTACACACTGAACCAATTTTAAGGTTGATATCTCAAGAATTGGCAAAGTTATGGCTGTTTTAAGGTCAAAATCCCACCTGCTGTCATATACAGCCTTACCATGGGATATTATCCCATAATCATGAATATGAGGTGTCAAATAGACAAAGAAGCATGTTTTTACTTCAATACCTCATATGTCAGTCAATACTGGGGTCCCATACAGTTACTGTACAGCATTCTACGCGTCATACACGTCAGAATCAGGCTGTGAGGTCCCCAAATGAAAATTTTCACCCTGTATTGGTGAAAACCGCCCAGATGTGGTTTCAAAACCACATCTGAGCCCAATAAAGGGTATACAGGCTGTTTGTAAACCACAAGTCTGTCCTGGAGAGTGAAAAATCTTCACTTCCTCTACGTGGAAAGGTCTAGCAGCCTTTCCACCCCAATTTCAGGATAAAAGGAGGGCTTTCCACAGCCAAAATCATCTCCTCATCCTGCTCTTGAATACCCTACGTAGTAAACTGTCCAAAACAGTTTTACTCTTGGGTAATAAACAGGTATAATTATATATTTTCATTATTGTAACTCTTATTATAGTAACCCAACTGGTAAGATTGCACCCTGGGTTCTCAGTAGCGCTCACCACCACTATAATCCAATAGTAGAACCCCTTAATTATCTTATAAATCATCTTAAACTTCCAAAACCCTTATTTTAAATCAACTTTTCTACGTGTTACAGTCATAATTCTAGTTGTAAATACTTTTATTACCACTTCAATATAGACTCAGCCTGACATTTTGGGGGCCTGGCCATGTTTTTAACTTATTTTGGACCTTACAAGTAAGTTTTTCTCTTCTTTATCATTTATTGACACCTGTTTTACTTTTTTAGGTGTGATTTTCTCTTTAAAAATATATTTTATATATTTTTTCTTTAATTTTTTTTGAAATACTCACATATTATAGAGTATCTGTCACGTGGCTTATAACCACAAGACTAGTATTTTTGGCGTGTTTTGTATATAAAAACACTTTGAGCCACTAATACAGCCTTAATTCTTAAGTGAATTAAGACAACTCATACTGATAAACCAACAGTTGAGGCATGTTTGGGCACATTGTTAACTCAATTACCCTGTAATACACCATTCCTTTGACAGATTATACTTGCTAATTACAAGTATTATGTGAGCAATTGGCATACAAACAGTATACCATATATCAGTAAGCTGTATTTTTGACGTGGAATTGTTAATTCAATTACATTGGCATCATACAAGGGCATCTGTAGTAACATACAAGCCCAGAGGCCATTCTTAGACGTGCAAAACCAGCCTTTTAAGAAGTCTTAACTGACATAAGCCCTCTTTTTTCCTGCTTTGATTCAGTGGAAGAAAACGTCATACCACTTGAGACCCAGTCACAGGCCAACATACCAGTGACACCCTCAGAACCAGAGGGCAGCAAGGGAAAAGGAAAAAGACTTAGTGAAGGCCTCACTACAGCCAAGAAGTGGACACCAATAGCCACTCAGAGGAGTAGAAAACCACGAAACTCTGCTTCTATACAAGGTAAACCAACCTTAACCACTTGTACAGGAAAGATTACAATTATTAACCCAGTTGTAACTTCCAAAGGCAAACTGCCCAAGTCAGCAGACAATAAATTTGTACAAGGCACAGTCAAAGGTAAATACCCTAAGAACATAAAGTTTTTGACTGCTTGCAAACACTGATATGTCCCCTGCATACCTCAGAGATCTTGGCTTCCAAAGGAACCAGCCAGAGGACAGAGAAGGATTGTCCAGAACCAGAAGACCTGGAAGAGGACACCCCGGACACAGTGGTGGATGGCAAAACAATGAGGGAGATAATATCAACCTTGCCATTCACACTCCAATTCAACAGAAACCTCAAACCAGAGGACTGGAAGGATATGGATCAAGTTCTTCAGATCCACCAACTCCTCAAAGACTTATTTCAATGGAGCATGGACAACAAGAGGTTCAACCTAGCAACTCACTGGGCAGAACTTGGATCAAGTTGCCAGAAGATCTGTCTCAGAGAGATAGACTTCAAAGACCTTATGGAAATCACCAAAGGTTGGAATCCTACCAGGCAACACAGACTTCTGGAGGCAAGGGCACAGAGGATAAGGGAGAATCAAGCCACTATCCAAGCTATAGAAGAACAGTTAACCCAGACAGGGCCTACTCAGATTCCTTCAGGTTCACAAGGAGCAGGCCGAGTCAGCTCTCCAGTGGCTTCACACCATTCAGAAACCAGCAGATCAGTGGCCAAGAGTCACCATTCTTCAAAATTCCAGGAAGTTTCCAGGAGAAGACAAGGGAACAAGGGCAAGAACAAAACCTCCTTCAACCAGAGGAGGAAAGAGTCAGACCCCATGATCCAGAAGCTGTTAGATTTGGTAAAAGAAGTACACAAGAACCAGAAGTAGTTGTAAACCACTCTAGAATCAGTAGTCGTAGTAATAGAAACATTACCCCCACTCAGACTGAAAATAAAATTGTCACATCTGAGAGTAACATCAACAGTGATACACTGTGGTTAAAAATGTCCCAATATGCTGAACAATCTGCAAAGCAGTTTGCAGAAATTAAAGCTAGCCAAGAGAGGATGAGACAAACTCAAGCCTCCTTGGAACAAATAGTTAAAAATCTTCAAGAAGGATATGCTCAACTGAGCAAAGCCTCTGAAGAAACCAACAAAAGACTGAATATAGTCTTTGAAGAACAACACCACAGCACAAGGGACAGGGAGTGTCTGGATCAAGACATTAACAAATTATTTAATGCCTATCATAGCTTGAAGCCCCAACCACAAGGCCAAGCTATGGAGAATCCATACCAACCAGATGACATCAAACCAGATGCCATGTCGTTGAATAAGGCAAGATCTCCATCACAATACCAGGATGGAGATGGCATGTCTTATTCAGAGAAGGAAGCCTTGAAACAGCTTCCTGAGGCCTCAAACTGGCCCAAACTCTCTGGATCAGGAGAATATGATCATATGGAACTCATATATTATATTGATGGACTCTTCAATGATGTACCAAGCATACCAGACTACTGGATTACTGCTAGATTAAATACTGCATTTAAAGGTCATGCAAGTATATGGTACACAGAAATGAAAGAAATCCATGGCAGAAGAAACTGGCCATGGTGGAAGAGTCAAATCATCCAAAATTACAGTAATGGAACTTGGATATGGCAAAAGACCATGCCATTTGAGAATGACAAATACTCTGTGGACAAAGATCCATATGAGTGGTGTCTTAGACAGTCTAAAAGACTTAAAGCCATTGATCCTCAGATGAACATCCAAATGAGGAATCACAAACTTCTGACACAACTGCCAGGAGAGCTAGAACATGCAGTAAAATGCAGATGCAACCAAAATTGCACTCTAGATGACATTGCCAACACCTTACAAGACATAAGGAAAAGGACAAATATAGGGAAATTCACCCCATATAAGAGCAGTGGTTTCAAAGAGAAACAACCTTTCAGGGTAGAGTTTAAAGACAAACCCAAAGAGAGAGTGGCAGAAGTGGCAAAGAAGAAAAATTCTTGTCACAATTGTGGTTCAACAGACCACTATGCCAACAACTGTCCACAGGCAAAGAAGAAAGTCTATGCCATGGAGAAAGTCCCTGAGGAGGAACCTCCAACAGAGGATTCTGATTCAGACTCTATGGGTGATGCCATCAGAGAACCATCTGAGGATGATCAAGACCCAAGAGAGGAATTTCTAGTGGAATACCAAGAAGAAACCCCACTGGAAATCCAGGACATACAGTTGGAAGCAGGCATGCCACAGGACACTGCTAACAAGAACTTGTGCAAACACACACAAGATGCACAAACATTCCTGGTTTGTGAGCCTTGAGGTATATTTTACATACCCAAATAGGCCACAATTATCTTAAAAAGAAATTTTGAATTATGCATAACTCATAAGTCATGCATATATCCAAAATTCATCATTTTCAATTTCAGAAAAGATGAATAACTTTTTATTGAGTAAGTAAATCCATGAATTTAAGACCAGATTTGGATTCTACACAAAAATTCACCTAGGGTAGCCCCATAGAGTGAATAAGCTCAATTTAAGTATTTGAGGTGGTAAAATGGAAAATACTTCAATACCACATCATTAATACCACATAAAAGATCGGTGAAAATCTTTGTTTTTCTTGATTTTAAGCCAAAATAATGGGAAAGTGAGAAATCCCATGTTACATATACACTAAGAATAGTGTTATGCATGTTTTGAGCACTTAATATCATGGTATTCCTACATGGACTTTTGGTACACCCATAGCGGATATCTCACTTGAAGCTTAAATTTCTATTTTTACGTGAAAAATAAGCAAGGGGGACAAAAGACATCAAAGAGAACCAGGGTACCCAACTTCTGAGGCCTCAGAGGCGTGGATAGCTCCAGAGCATGGATCCATGGCTCATCTTGGCCCAATTGGTAAACTAAAACTCTTTGGGAACTTGGTTACCAAGTTACACCTACTGTAATCATAAGAAAATAGCAAATAACCTGCTATTTTGACGTGCCAAGGAGGTAATGAGCTACTTAGACTCCTGTAACCACGTCAATTCTTGATGACTTTCCATGACTAGACCCTAAAAGAGTAATTAAAACCCTTTTGGGACCCATATTCATTGATTTACCTCATAGCAACCAGCAAAATACTGCTATTTGCAATTCTACGTAGAAATGAGGTAAAAACTTCAAAAATTCATTAAAAATACAATTCTTAATGAATCTTTCTGAAGCTTTCAGGACCAATAGAGAACTGTATTATCTATGGTACAACCAAAAATAATTACAGTCTTACTAGTAAAATTCAAAGTTTTACTTATAGTCCATTTCTGACCATTCTACGTGAAACACTGAATCTTCAAAAATTCACAGTAACTACAACCTGTGATGAAATTGGCAATAACATTGATAACTTTGAGAAATCAATGATTATTTTAGAATAAAAGAAGATTTACAGATGTTACTCCTTTTATTCTTAACCATATTGGGGTTGGTAGTCACGTAAAAGCATCAATTAAGTAATTATGATAATCTTATGTGACAACAGATGATACAAGCATTAATCCAAAAAGGTTTATTGTTTTCTCACTCACTGGTTTTTCAGTTTGCTCCATGGCACGCCTCTGTGAGCTGTTGTTGACTTAAAAGAAGCCTCTTCTTGCTGTTTTTTCCGTATCATCATCTTATCAATTTATTAAATCATTATTACCAACAAGTAAGTATTAGTTACAAGCTATTCTTAAGTGCTTTAAATCTTTCAGAATCAACCAGAAAGACGTGAAATCATAGAATCCAACTATATATTGTTGTAATACTGTTATAAATCCTTTTGATCCCTTAAATCCACAATTCCACGTAAAATTTCTCTACTTTTATCCATCAATAAGTTCTTTGGAGTATTAGTGTGTCATTTATCTTTAATTCTTAAAGTTTTTCTCTAGTAATAGTTTTCTTCAAGAATTATCTTTATAATTATTCTTGTAAAAGATAATTATATATTAAAATAATTTTATTATTTCAATAAAAGAAGTTTTTATTATTAAATTCTTCTTGTAATTGATTCTTGAAGACAATTACTGCTCACTGTTATAATCACTAGTAGTGTATAACACGTGAAAGAAATAACTTTATAATTATTTAATTGTGGTTATAATAATTTTTTATTATTATATTTCATAAGAACAGACATAGTACTGTTGATTAATAGTAATATTATCATCAGTTTCATAGTCAAATCTTACAATTCATCATTCTTTGGTAATGAGAGGGTGCATTTTTAATACCAAATTTACTAGTAAAATTCAAAGCTTTATTTATAGTCCATTTTTGACCATTCTATGTGAAACACTGAATCTTCAAAAATTCACAGTAATTAAAACCTGTGATGAAATTGGCAATAACATTGATAACTTTGAGAAATCAATGATCATTTTGGAATAAAAGAAGATTTACAGATGTTCCTCCTTTTATTCTTAACCATATTGGGGTTGGTAGTCACGTAAAAGCATCAATTAAGTAATTATGATAATCTTACGTGACAACAGATGATGCAATCATTAATCAAAAAGGGTTTATTGTTTTCTCACTCACTGGGCTTTTCAGTTTGCTACATGGCACGCCTCTGTGAGCTGTTGTTGACTTAAAAGAAGCCTCTTCTTGCTGTTTTTTCCGTATCATCATCTTATCAATTTATTAAATCATTATTACCAACAAGTAAGTATTAGTTACAAGCTATTCTTAAGTGTTTTAAATCTTTCAAAATCATCCAGAAAGACGTGAAATCATAGAATCCAACTATATATTGTTGTAATACTGTTATAAATCCTTTTGATCCCTTAAATCCACAATTCCACGTCAAATTTCTCTACTTTTATCTATCAATAAGTTCTTTGCAGTATTAGTGAGTCATTTATCTTCAATTCTTAAAGTTTTTCTCTAGTAATAGTTTTCTTCAAGAATTATCTTTATAATTATTCTTGTAAAAGATAATTATATATTAAAATAATTTTATTATTTTAATAAAAGAAGTTTTTATTATTAAATTCTTCTTGTAATTGATTCTTGAAGACAATTACTGCTCACTGTTATAATCACTAGTAGTGTATAACACGTGAAAGAAATAATTTTATAATTATTTAATTGCGGTTATAATAATTTTTTATTATTATATTTCATAAGAACAGACATAGTAATGTTAATTAATAGTAATATTATCATCGGTTTGATAGTCACATCTTGCATTTGGGGGCCTGGCCGTGTTTTTGGAACCTTGTACCCTTAATTAATATATTTTTAAACTCTAAAATATATTAATTTAATATTTTTTTTCTTTCATTTTAAAGTTAAAATAACTCTTATTTTTGAAATTGTTTTGGAAATCTTTTTCATTGAGGAATTTGGTTTAATTTTATACTGTTTTACACATGGCTTTTTCACATCCAAAAACTTATAAAATTATTCTTTGAGTTACTCTGAATTAATTTTCATTCAAAATCTTAAATTTTAATTTTTTTTTCTTTAAAAAGAATAATTCTTTTTAATATTAAAAAATATAAAACTTATAAAAAATCTTTAAAAATATTTTAAATAGTATAAAAAAAAATTTTTTCTCTTTTATAATTTTTCTAGTGTCTTTAATCAAATACTGTGCAGCTGGCAACAGACTCAGTAAAAGATATATCACTAGCCCAGAATCTGAGGAAAGTATTGAGGTGCAAATTGCTAAAAGAGGCACCTTATTTAATTCTGAAAAGAATAAATTATCACCAAAAGGTGTGTTTTTATCTTTATTTTTACTCTTTATCCTTAAATTGACGTAAAAATGGTGCATACCAGAAATGTAAGCAACTATTCAGTCCAACCAGATGGATGTGGACAAGGAAGAGGCAAGACCAAATCCAGAAGTGCCAAGTCTTCCACAAGAAAGACACATTTGGAGGATGCCAGAGTTGCCCCCCATTCCCCAAGGTCTGTACCAACAGATTTTGACGTGAATTCAGAGCCTGAACTGATTTATGGTAATATTTCCAGGGCTGAACCACTTTCAGGTGGCAGCAATAGAAATATATCAATGCCAGTACAAAAACTGGTTCAGAGCAGCCAAGGAAGAGGAGTGGGAAATCAGCCCAAGCCTTTGGCAGGGGGCCATGAACTCCTACTTACACATCAAGAGCTTTCTGGGTCAGGAGAAGACCATAGAACTCTTAGGAGGATGGAGCCCCCTGTCTTGCAAAGACAAGGTCAAAAAGATAAAGAATTGGTTGAAGAACCAAAGTATTTTATCCATAGACCAGAAGAAAGAGTTGGAAATGACTCCAGCTTTGGAGACAGAGGCACCAGTGGCGTCTACCAGCTCCAAACCAGCTCCAGAAGTGTCCAAAGACAAGCCCAAGGGACCTCAGAGGAAACAGAAGGGTGCCAAGAACCATCAAGGCAAAGGAAAAGGCAAAGCCAATTGGCACAGACCTTACCCACAAGGGTACAGGATCCCAAATTGGAGTCTTCAGCAGTGGACAGTGTCTTCAATATGGCCAGAACTCTGATGGAATTCACAGCCAAGGAGCAGGAAAGGATTAACAGAAACTTTCCACGCAATTAATTGGTGTACAGACTAGTATTAATGTAGAGATTGGTAAACTTGATGGAAAGTTAACTAAAATTACATCAGATATACTTGAATTAAAGAAAAATGACAAAACATACTTTGAATTGCACCAAGTGACAAATGCCAAACTTGACTCAATTACCAATTCTTGCAAAAGAATTGAAAATATGTGCCAAATTCAGCATGATTAAATGGAAGATCTTTCCATTTTTAAGGTGAATGATCAACTTACAATTTTGCAAGACCAAGTCTTAAAAATAGTTGAGAATACCAATCAATTTGCCATACACTTAGCAAAAAGTGACAGTGAAAGGCAGAAGTTGAAGAATGAAATAATTGCAAGTGTGGAACAAATTCATAAGAATCATGAACCACATATGCCAAGACATTCTACACCTTTAACTGAAGAGAAACTTTCTGTTAAAGAAAGTCTCACCCCATTCTTAGGACAAAATGCCTACTCTACAAGGGATATTCCCAAAATAGAAGAATGGCCAACATTCTCTGGTGAAGGAGAATACAACCACATTGAATTCATCAGGACTATTGATATGTTGCAAGAAGACTTCAATATACCTGATGAAATCATAGTGCGAAAAATACACTGTTTATTTACCAGGACTGCAAAGAAATGGTATTACAAAATGAGGATTGATCATGGTAAACATGACTGGTCTTGGTGGAAATCTGAAGTGATTACCAAATGTCCCAATAATTCTTGGAGGTTTAAAATGGAAAGGGCTTTTGAAAGTGCCATTTTTAACTCAGAAAAAGACAAACCACTTACTTGGTTCTTCAAACAAAAAGACAGATTATCTGCTTTACACCCAGATATGTCTGACACTATGATTAATATGAAAATATTAAGAAAGTGTGGAGGAGAACTGGAACATGCTATCAAAAGCAGATGTGTGGAACCTTGTTCAACAGAGGACTACATTAATGCTACGGAAGATATCATTACCAGAACAAGAATTGGTAAGACTTGGATTAAAAACCCAATAGAGTCCAAAATAGTCTCAAAGATTCCTAGAGAGGAAAGAAGACCAGAAAGACCTGTCTTGAAGTGTCATAAATGTGGAAGTACTTCACATTTAGCCAACACTTGTCCTAAGAAGACAAAGAGCAATTAAGTTCAAGTCATTGAAGAAATTCAGTGTACTGAAGAGAGAGAGGAGTCTGATCAAGATTCTGCAGTCTCTGAAGATACACCAGTGGAGGACTATCCCATTGAGAACACATCAGCTTTCTTTGAGGTCATAGAAGTCCATACCCACTTGCCAAGTACAGTGAGGATTGCTGCAACCTGATCAATATCCAAGATTCCAGAATGTGTAAAACAAAACCTGCTAGAGGAAAGGGTTATACTGATGGGGCATCCTGTATCACATCAGTTCTGATAAGTGATATTGAAGCCAAAGTAAATTTGGATACAGGGGCATTTTGCACTTGTGTGGGCAAAGATTATCTCCACATTATACTTCCTGAATGGAAAAACCATCTATTACCAATAGAAGGTGTACAATTCAGTAGTGCCAGTAACAATATGTACCCCCTGGGCATATTGGACACTAATATTGTATTCCCACATCCAGAAGGAAGTGTAAGAATGAAAACTGAGATTGTAGTAATGGATAATTGCACATCTCAGCACATCATTCTTGGAAATGATTACTTAAATATTTATGGTATTGATATAAATAACCATAAGGACAGATATTTCACAATTGGAGATAACAAGAGACAAAAATTTGCTTTCTCCAATATGCCAAAACAGATATCTGTAGTATCTTCTGTCAAGGATACTTACAAAGATGAATTTGTGACTAATCAACTTGTTGAAGCACAAATTAATCAATCATTGTCACCAAAGATGAGGAATGAACTTATTAATGTGTTATACACATATAAAAATGCATTTGCCTCTGATAATTAACCATTAGGCGCTATAAGAGGACATGAAGTTTATATTACTCTTAATATTGACAGACCATATCCTCCAGTACATAGAAGACCAGCTTATCCAGCCAGTCCCAGAGCTAGAGAAGCCTTGGAAAAACATATCCAAGAGTTGATCCAACTTGGTGTGCTAAGGAAAGTAGGCCATAATGAGGAAGTTGAAGTGACAAAACCTGTTACTATTGCATGGCATAATGATAAGTCAAGAATGGTTGGAGATTTCAGAGCATTGAATACCTACACAGTTCCAGATAGGTATCCAATACCTAGAATTCAAGAAACCTTGACTCAATTGTCTAAAGCCAAGTATATAACATCAATGGATGCATTGAAAGGCTTCCATCAAAATGTTTTGACGCCTAAAGCTAAGAAATTACTTAGAATTATCACTCACTGTGGTATTTTTGAGTATCTTAGAATGCCATTTGGCATTAAAAATGCTCCATCCCATTATCAAAGGATGATGAACACCATCTTTCCTACAGAATTGTCTGAAGGATGGCTTATCATTTATATTGATGATATTATCATATGTTCTGATTCATGGTCTTTGCACCTTGAAAGACTTGCAAGAGTACTTTATAAAGTTGCAGAAGTGAACATGAAAATTTCACTTAAGAAATGCAATTTTGGTTTTGAAGAACTTAAAGCATTAGGACATATTGTTTCTGGTTTAAGCTTGGGTATTGACAAAAACAAAGTAGCAGCAGTGTTACTTAAACCAATACCCCAGAATAAAAAAGAAATGATGTCTTTTCTTGGATTTGCCAGTTGCTATAGGCAACACCTGAAAGACTTTGCAATTCTAGCCAAGTCACTTTATAGAATCTGTGATCAACAGACTGTATTTGAGATGACACAGGAGAGAATTAAAGCTTATGAGAAGATAAGGAAAGCCCTTACAGAAGCACCTTTACTCCTCATGCCTGACTGGAATATTCCTTTTAAGTTGTACATTGATGCATGTGGAGATGGATTAGGGGCAGCCCTACATCAAGTCCAGATTATTGATGACAAACCTACAGAACGACCAGTTTGTTATATCTCAAGACAAATCAAACCAACAGAAGCCAGATATGGTGCAAGCCAAATGGAGTGCTTATGTTTGGTATGGGCACTTGAGAAACTACACTATTATCTTGATGGCAGTGTTTTTGAAGTAATAACTGACTGTAATGCCGTGAAATCACTTCTTAACATGAAAGCTCCCAACAGACATATGTTGAGATGGCAAATAGCCATTCAAGAATACAGAGGAAACATGACTATAGCTCATAAAGCAGGAAACATTCACAAGAATGCTGATGGACTTAGTAGATGGGCTTTAGCCAACACTCCTGATAACCCAGCTTATGTACCTTTGGAAGCTGAACCACAGATTCCAATTGAAGGAATTAACATAACTGATATTGGGACTGAATTCTTTGAGGAGGTCAAAGAATCTTATAAACAAGACAGGAATTGCCATATCTTGACTTCTTTATTAGATAAAGACTGCAAAGATACATCTTTAGTTAATGCACTTGATGAAGTTTGGAAAAATTCCTATTCTGAAGGAAGATTTCACTTGTTTGATGGGATTATTTACCATAGAACAAAACATTCTTGTGTGATGACACTGTGTAGTAGATTACTTATCAATACCATTCTTCCTGAATGTCATGATAGTATCTACTCTGGACACCTGTCAGAAGACAGAACACTTGAAAAAGTGAAGAAATGTGCATGGTGGCCATCTTGGAGGAAAGAAACCATTGAATATTGCCATACCTGTGATAGATGCCAAAATGCAAACAAGAGCACAGGCAAGAAATTTGGATTGATGGTCCATATTCAAGAGCCAAACTCCCCTTGGGAAGTTGTTCACATGGATTGGGTCACAGCACTTCCTCCAAGTGGTGACAGAAGTTATAATGCTTGTTTAGTCATTGTAGACAGATATAGCAAAACTCCCATATTCTTACCATGTCATAAAGATGACACTGCTATGGATACAGCTCTTCTTTTATGGAGTAGAGTTATTTCTAATACAGGATTATTTAAGAATATCATAAGTGACAGAGATCCCAAATTCACATCTGCACTTTGGACCAATCTTCATAGATTGTTTGGGACTAAGTTATCATTCTCTACAGCATATCACCCTCAAACAGATGGGCTAGCAGAGAGGATGATTCAGACTTTAGAAGACATGATCAGGAGATTCTGTGCTTATGAATTAGAATTCAAAGACTCAGATGGCTTTACCCATGACTGGTGCACTCTGATACCTGCACTAGAATTGGCATACAAGACATCAGTTCATTCTTCCACAGGACAAACTCCTGCTATGTTAGAGAAAGGATGGAATCCAAGACTCCCAGCAGACACACTGAGGAAAGACTTGATTGACATTCATCCTACAGCTTCCAGCTTCAAGATAATGCTTGATAAAGTGAAACATCATGCAAAACAAAGTATGGATGATGCTTTTGATTATGCAAAACAGAAGTTGGACAAGAGTCATAAAGTACCAGACTTCAAAGTAGGGGACTTAGTTTTAGTTTCAACCTTGAATTTTAATAATATCAAAGGCCCAAAGAAACTTAAAGATTCTTATGTAGGACCTTTTGTTATTGTTGCTTTACATGGAACTAATGCAGTTCAGGTGGAATTGAGTGGTGAATTGGAAAATAAACACCCCACCTTTCCAGTCAGCTTGATAAAGCCTTATCAACCGGCTGATAAAGAATTGTTTCCTTTAAGAAACCCAACTCCTTTAACTGTACCACCTGTGGAACAAAATGAAGACAAAAAGATAAAGAAAGTCATTAAAGAAAGGAGACTTAGGGGTAAAAATCAAAGGGAATATCTTGTCAGATATAGAAATCCAGTACATGAAGATGAATGGATGGCAGAATCAGAAATACCTGACTCAGATAAACTCTTAAGAAGATTTAGACATGAAAGAAGGCCACAAGCCTGAATATGTCTATAAATGTGCTTTAAATTACTTGATCTGAGTGATTTAAAGAGGTTGGACAGTGGACATTACCCCCCTTTGGGGCCTTATTCTTTTATTACTAATAAAATTGTAGTACAATTTTATTTTTTGGTGGGAGGGAATGTGAGCCTTGAGGTATATTTTACAAACCCAAATAGGCCACAATTATCTTAAAAAGAAATTTTGAATTATGCATAACTCATAAGTCATGCATATATCCAAAATTCATCATTTTCAATTTCAGAAAAGATGAATAACGTTTTATTGAGTAAGTAAATCCATGGATTTAAGGCCAGATTTGGATTCTACACAAAAATTCACCTAGGGTAGCCCCATAGAGTGAATAAGCTAAATTTAAGTATTTGATGTGGTAAAATGGAAAATACTTCAATACCACATCATTAATACCACATAAAAGATCCGTGAAAATTTTTGTTTTTCTTGATTTTAAGCCAAAATAATGGGAAAGTGAGAAATCCCATGTAACATATACACTAAGAATAGTGTTATGCATGTTTTGAGCGCTTAATATCATGGTATTCTTACATGGACTTTTGGTACACCCATAGTGGATATCTCACTTGAAGCTTAAATTTCTATTTTTACGTGAAAAATAAGCAAGGGGGACAAAAGACATTAAAGAGAGCCAGGGTACCCAACTTCTGAGGCCTCAGAGGCGTGGATAGCTCCAGAGCATGGATCCATGGCTCATCTTGGCCCAATTGGTAAACTAAAACTCTTTGGGAACTTGGTTACCAAGTTACACCTACTGTAATCATAAGAAAATAGCAAATAACCTGCTATTTTGACGTGCCAAGGAGGTAATGAGCTACTTAGACTCCTGTAACCACGTCAATTCTTGATGAATTTCCATTACTACACCCTAAAAGAGTAATTAAAACCCTTTTGGGACCCATATTCATTGATTTACCTCATAGCAACCAGCAAAATACTGCTATTTGCAATTCTATGTAGAAATGAGGTAAAAACTTCAAAAATTCATTAAAAATACAATTCTTGATAAATCTTTCTGAAACTTTCAGGACCAATAGGGAACTGTATTATCTATGGTACAACCAAAAATAATTACAGCTTTACTAGTAAAATTAAAGGTTTTACTTATAGTCCATTTCTGACCATTCTATGTGAAACACTGAATCTTCAAAAATTCACAGTAACTACAACCTGTGATGAAATTGGCAATAACATTGATAACTTTGAGAAATCAATGATTATTTTAGAATAAAAGAAGATTTACAGATGTTCCTCCTTTTATTCTTAACCATATTGGGGTTGGTAGTCACGTAAAAGCATCAATTAAGTAATTATGATAATCTTACATGACAACAGATGATACAATCATTAATCCAAAAAGGTTTATTGTTTTCTCACTCACTGGTTTTTCAGTTTGCTCCATGGCATGCCTCTGTGAGCTGTTGTTGACTTAAAAGAAGCCTCTTCTTGCTGTTTTTCCATATCATCATCTTATCAATTTATTAAATCATTATTACCAACAAGTAAGTATTAGTTACAAGCTATTCTTAAGTGTTTTAAATCTTTCAGAATCAATCAGAAAGACGTGAAATCATAGAATCCAACTATATATTGTTGTAATACTGTTATAAATCCTTTTGATCCCTTAAATCCACAATTCCACGTCAAATTTCTCTACTTTTATCTATCAATAAGTTCTTTGCAGTATTAGTGAGTCATTTATCTTCAATTCTTAAAGTTTTTCTCTAGTAATAGTTTTCTTCAAGAATTATCTTTATAATTATTCTTGGAAAAGATAATTATATATTAAAATAATTTTATTATTTTAATAAAGAAGTTTTTATTATTAAATTCTTCTTGTAATTGATTCTTGTAGACAATTACTGCTCACTGTTATAGTCACTAGTAGTGTATAACACGTGAAAGAAATATCTTTATAATTATTTAATTGTGGTTATAATAATTTTTTATTATTATATTTCACAAGAACAGACATAGTACTGTTGATTAATAGTAATATTATCATCAGTTTCATAGTCACATCTCACATGGTTACACCAACCAAAGGAATGGCATGTATACATGGAACAGCCACAAAACTGACTGTTTGTATTGACAATGCTCAGCATCCACTGATCATTGATAGTGGAGCACACTGCTCCATAGTAGCCAGAAACTATCTGGATACCCACTTCCCAAACTGGGAAAAACAGCTCTTGCCCACTAAGGCAAAGAACTTTAAAAGTGCATCAGGGAAGATGACTTCCATTGGGACAATTATCAAAGAGATAATTAGACCCCACAGGAAGGGTAATATCAGACTCAACCCAGAGTTTGTAGTGCTTAATGATGCCCACATCCAAGGGTTTCTACTGGGAACAGATTACCAGAGGATGTATTGCATAGATATTTACAACAGTAAAAATAGGCACATCACCATAGGTACTAACAAGGAAAAGAAATTTTCACTTGACATATACCAGATATCTTCTCAGGATCCACTGGAAGAACTTCTGAAGGAATTCAGAGAGGGACAGTTTAGCACTACCCTCACCAGTAAACAAAAACTAAGTTTACTGAAGATGCTGAGAAAGAACAGACCAGCATTTGCCATTGGTGAAGAACCATTAGGCAAGATCAAAGGCTAGGATATAGAACTATATCTGGATGTGGAAAGGCCTTATCCACCCATGCTGAGAAGACCTCCTTATCCAGCAAGCCTGGAAACCAGGAAAGAAATTGAGAAACACATCAATGAACTCCTGGATATGGATGTCATCAGGAAGATTGGACATAATGAAATAGTGGAAATCACCACTCCTGTCCTAATCACTTGGCATGATGGCAAATCTAGATTGTGTGGAGACTTCAGAGCCCTGAATAACTACACAAAAGCAGACAGGTACCCTATACCAAGGATACCTCATGCTTTGGATAAGCTAGCCAAACCCAAATACATAACCAAGATGGATTGTATGAAAGGCTTCCACCAAAATGGAGTTAAACCAAACTCCATGAAATTACTCAGAATAATATGCCATATGGGCATATATGAGTACACCAGAATGCCATTTGGCATCAAGAATGCACCAGCCCACTTCCAAAGGATGATGGACACCATATTTCAAGAAGAAATAATGGAAGGCTGGATGGTAGTATATATTGAAGAAATCATTATATACTCAGAGACATGGGAAGATCATGTACAATACATAGACAGAGTTCTAAGTAAATGTATACCCATTAATCTGAAAATTTCACTCAAAAAGTGTAATTTTGGCCAACAAGAGCTACTAGCTCTAGGACATAAAGTCTCAGGTCTTAGTCTGGCAATTTACCAGAACAAAGTAGCAGCAGTACTGCAAAAGCCAGTACCAAAGAACATCAAAGAGATGCAATCTTTCCTTGGGTTTGCTAGCTACTATAGAAACCATATCAAAAACTTTGCACACATAACTAGTAGTTTATACAAGTTATGTTCAAAAGATGTAGTTTTTGAAATAACCAAGGAGAGGAGGGATGCATATGAGAGAATCAAATATGAACTCACCAATGCACCAGTACTCATCTTACCTGACTTTGAACTACCATTCAAGTTATATATAGATGCAGCATGCAGCCAAGGCATAGGAGCAGCCCTTCACCAAAGACAAATTGTGGATGGTGAACCAAGAGAAGGAGTATTTTGCTACATCTCAAGGCAGCTGAAAGATTCAGAAGCCAGGTATGGGGCCACCCAGACAGAATGTCTATGTCTAGTCTGGGCTCTAGAAAAACTCCATTATTATTTGGAGGGTGCAGTCTTTGAAGTCTACACAGACTGCACAGCCTTGAAGTCTTTACTAAACATGAAGACTACTAATAGACATATGCTGAGGTGGAAAATAGCTATCCAGGAGTATAGAGGGAACATGACCATCATATACAAGGAAGGTAAAAGCCATACCAATGCAGATGGCCTCAGCAGATGGCCACTAGACAATGTCAAGAGCAATCCAGCCTATGACCCAGAAGTTGCACCCAAAATCCCTATCCATTTCATGGAAATAGATAGGAGGAAGAACTTCAGATTTTCTGAATGGGCACCAGGAAATGGTATCCTTGACAGTGGAAACACTTATTCAGAAGGAACAGAAACTCCCATACTGGGAATAAGCTCCTCAGAACTGCACAATGAATTCTTCAGTGCAGTACAGCAGTCTTATGCCAAACACAAACAGTGTAGCATACTACTCCAACTCCTTCAACAAAAGTACAGGAGCCCAGAACTGGAAACCCAGCTGGAAGAACCCTGGTTGAGGGCCTATAAGGACAATAAGTTTTTTCTTATAGATGGCCTGCTCTACCACAGAGAAAAGCACACAAGTTCACTCACAGTGGTAGACAGAGACCACATCTCATTGATCCTACAAGAATGCGCTGACTGCCCCTATATGGGACACATGAGTGAAGACAGGACCAGAGAGAGGGTATCAAGCACAGCTTGGTGGCCCAAGTGGGAACAAGAGTTGAGTGAATACATCAACACTTGTGAAAGATGCCAAAAGGCAAATAGGAAACATGGGAAGAAGTATGGGTTACTTCAACACATAGAAGAACCCAAGCACCCATGGGAAACCATCAACATGGACTGGGTTACAGGACTTGTCCCAGGAGGCAAAGAAAACTACAATGCCTGTTTGATCATAGTTGATAGGTTCAGCATGAGCATGAGGTGCCTACCATGCCATAAAGAAGACACAGCCATGGATAATGCTCTGTTATTTTGGAATAACATCATATCTACCTGTGGAGTCCCTAAGATCATCATTAGTGATAGGGACCCAAAATTCACATCTGAATTTTGGACCAACTTATATGACATGCTTGGTACCAAACTTGCTTTTTCCACAGCTTACCATCCACAAACAGATGGCCTAGCTGAAAGGATGATCCAAACAATGGAGGACATCCTCAGAAGATTCTGTGCCTATGGCATGGAATACAAGGACCATGAGGGATACACCCATGATTGGGTTACCCTATTACGAGCTGTCTAACTGGCTTATAACACAAGTCAGAACTCCACCACAGGAAAAACACCTGCCTTGGTAGAGAAAGGGTGGAATCCCCTGTTGCCTGTGGATCACTTGAAGAAAAACATTCTGACCATCCATCCCACAGCCAAAGACTTCCATGATATGTGGAAGAGGGCCTGTGACACAGCTGCCAAATTCATAGCTGAGGCAAAAGAATACAATAAGCAGAGGTGGGACAAATCACATATGTAACCTGACTTCAAAGAAGGGGACCAGGTGCTAGTGTCTACACTGAACTTCAACAATCTCAAAGGACCTAAAAAGATGAGAGACTCATTTGTAGGACCTTTCACTATCATTAAGTTGATAGGAAAAAATGCAGTGGAAGTCAAACTCACTGAGGAATTTTCAAGGAAACATCCAGTGTTTCCAGTGAGTTTGGTCAAACCATACTTCCAGACAGAGGAGGACAAATTCCCCTCAAGGAGAAAGAATCCCACACCACAGGAGATAGTGGAAGTGGAAGACTCCCCTGGACCTGTGAGTAAGATCATCAGGGCCAGGAAGATCAGACTGAATGGGAAGGATCAAAGACAATACCTAGTCAGATTTAAGAACCAGACAGCAGATAAAGACAAATGGTTGGCAGAGGATGCCATACCAGATGGGAACCTTCATTTAAGGAGATTAAGAGCCTCTAGGAGTACTGAACAGTCTCATCAATGATGAGCCTTTTTTAGAGGGAGGGTATGTCAGCCTGTGACTCAAAACCAGAGCACAAGCATGACAGCCAAAATACCATAAACCAATGGTATAGCCAAGATACCACCAAAACATGGAGCTGAGCCAAATCAGCTCAAAAGGTATCAAAAGGAAAAGGAAACTCACCTCTTCCTGGAAATATAAGTCCCATCACCATAGGACAAGGAATAACAAAGTTATTCCTGCTCAAAGTTATTGCTGAGCATAAACCTTAATTTTCACCTCTCATCTAAAATCTAGAAGGAGAGGCTTAACCCCATCAAATGGGCATTCATAATGAAGCTCTAAGTCAGGGCTATCCAATGGTACCAGCCAAACTGAGCTAGCACCAATATTACTGGAGTTATGGTCAATTTCAGGCCAAATAAGGGTGAACAAAACATTCACATCTCATCTAACTTCTACAGTTTTAGTGTGGGATACCTGAAGTGGGGTATTTTTGGAAAGAGCACAATCAGGGCTATCTGATGGTGCCATTCATTTCCCCATAGCTCAACTAGAACAAAAGTTATGGGGCAAACAAGCTCAATACAGCTTTTTGCCTAAAACACACAAAGGTACAAAACTCTTGTACATGGGATATCTTTGCCATATTTAATGATACCCATATCAAATGAGGTACCATTGTGTAGAGCACATACAGGGCTACACACTGAACCAATTTTAAGGTTGATATCTCAAGAATTGGCAAGGTTATGGCTGTTTTAAGGTCAAAATCCCACCTGCTGTCATATACAGCCTTACCATGGGATATTATCCCATAATCATGAATATGAGGTGTCAAATAGACAAAGAAGCATGTTTTTACTTCAATACCTCATATGTCAGTCAATACTGGGGTCCCATACAGTTACTGTACAGCATTCTACGCGTCATACACGTCAGAATCAGGCTGTGAGGTCCCCAAATGAAAATTTTCACCCTGTATTGGTGAAAACCGCCCAGATGTGGTTTTAAAACCACATCTGAGCCCAATACAGGGTATACAGGCTGTTTGTAAACCACAAGCCTGTCCTGGAGAGTGAAAAATCTTCACTTCCTCTACGCAGAAAGGTCTAGCAGCCTTTCCACCCCAATTTCAGGATAAAAGGAGGGCTTTCCACAGCCAAAATCATCTCCTCATCCTGCTCTTGAATACCCTATGTAGTAAACTGTCCAAAACAGTTTTATTCTTGGGTAATAAACAGGTATAATTATATATTTTAATTATTGTAACTCTTATTATAGTAACCCAACTGGTAAGATTGCACCCTGGGTTCTCAGTAGCGCTCACCACCACTATAATCCAATAGTAGAACCCCTTAATTATCTTATAAATCATCTTAAACTTCCAAAACCCTTATTTTAAATCAGCTTTTCTATGTGTCACAGTCATAATTCTAGTTGTAAATGCTTTTATTACCACTTCAATATAGACTCAGCCTGACAGAACTTCTACCAGTTCCAAAAGGTTAGCCAGCACCTTTGACACTCTTATTGGGAGTCCAGAAGCTGATATAACTTCTATTTCTGTTATATCTGAATCACTTTCAACAGGCAACAATAGAGATATACCAGTCTCAGTACAAGAACTGGTTTATGGCAGAAAAACAGCAGGAGTGAAAAATTCTCCCAAGTCTTTGGATAGGCACCATGAACTCATATCTTCAAGTGAAGAAATTCATGGGGCCAGAAAAGACAGAGGAACTTCGGCAGGGTTGGAAACCCATTTCTTGAAAAGGAAAAGTCCAACAGATAAAATCTTGGTTGAAAGACCAAATCATGTTATCAGAGGACCTGTGAGCCTTAGAGGTATTTTCATATACCGAAAAGACCACAAATGATAAATTAAGATACAGATAAAAATAAAATAAATTTATTTATATTATAAAAATAAAAATTGAAAATAAATACAAATTTATATTTAAAAATCAAAATTAATTATAATTTAAACATAGAATTACAATAAAATTTAAAACTATGAAAATACCTTTTTACTTGTAAAAATTAAGTAAAAATGAATTTTTAATAAAAATTATGAAATTAAAATATTTTTGGTAAGAATTTATTGATAATATACTATAACCTTTTACCCAATAAATAAACATAAAGAAATTATCACACCATTGGATTCCTCATAAGAAATAAAGTGGGGTCACTTCTGGATGAAATTTCTGTAACTCAACTCTAGATAAGCTTAAATTAAGTTTTTAGTATTTTTTGCACAAAAGTATGAAAATCCTAAAAACCTTAATCTCATTCACACCACATATGGTTTTAACCATCAATTTTTGTGTTCAAATTGAGGTGTTGTGTTTAGTTTAGAAGCTATGAGGAATTGAAGTATTTTCAATTGAAATGTCAAAATGTGCGCATGTATTACATAAGTGGACTTTAATTTACATATGAGGTATCAATTATTACAGATGTGTAATTAAAAACTCAATTGAATTACATATGTAAATTATAATTGTATTACATGATGAGGAATTAAAGAAAAAATAAATTGGAAAGATTAATTCTGGGGGGGGAAAGACACTCTAGCTCTAAGGGGGAGCTAGACCCCCAAATTCCTTGCTGACTGGCGTGGGATGTCAAACTCCATGCAAAAGCTCATTACTTTTGGCCTGGAATTGAGTCACAGGGTCTGTGACTCAATTGATGATGAAGTTTTGATACCAACCAGGGTAGTTTTAACTATTGCCAAGAGGGTAAAGCTACCCTTAAATTAAAGAAATGTTAGTAAAAACAGTTTTAACTAGTTTCTACGCCTCGTACACACATTCTGACGTGTTTTGAAGGCTCTAGCCCAGGTATTGCTATAGTAATGGCTGATTTAAGGGTCTAAAATGGCTTGAACCAGCCCTTTTTTGGTCTAAACTAGGGTTCAATGATTCCATAATTGGCTTTTCTGTTGTCAGACTGTTTTCACAACTGAAAAGAGTAAATTTTACTTTTGGAGTAAGAAAATTGATGGCTATAAAAGAATGTCTTCTTTGCCCCACTTTTCTCTTCATGTTAGCATCGTTTTCTTTTATAATTACTTTAAACACTGTTAAGCTAATCAATAAAAGATTCCAACCACCCTTTTTTAAACATTTTGAACCTCTTAACCATGTGATAAAATCATTATAATCATTTTTTTTAACTCTTATAATCATTTTTACCCCTGAACCACCCCAAAAGTGAATTAAAGCATCTTTCATTACTGTTAGCTTTGTCACTTTGTTTGCAAATTCACTCTGGTCATTTTTGGGCATGTTTTCTCTTTAAATATATTTTTAAAGACTTTGTTCTTTAATTAATTTCTTGCAGTTCTTTTCTCAATTAATTCCAATTGAAATTGCTCTTGAAGAAATTTCTTTTGTATCCTTAAATATCTCATGTAGAGTATTTTTGGATAAATCTTTATTGTTGGTAAAACAATCAATTTTTATTATATTATTTTTTTATACTTAAAAAGTTAAAAACAATGAACTTGGTGTGTTTTTTCTTTAAAAATACTATTTCTTACTATTTTTAAATAATTTTACCTTATACAAATTTTGAGGACAGGAAAAGTACTTGATATTTTATCAAAGTTTCATATCCACACCTTACATTTGGGGGCCCAGCCCTGCTATTTTACCTGTGACATAATTTTTTACTTTTTTTAATCTTTTTTCTTATATTGGAAAATTTAAAAACATATAAAAAATACTTATAATTCAAAAAATTCATAAAAAATAAACTTTTTGCATATTATAAGTGAGACTTATATTTTTATTTCTTTTTTGAAATACCTTTTTTTAGTGTCTGAAAATGTGGTAAGACAAGAAAATATTGAAACAGACTCCACAGTTACTAGCATTATTCCTTCAAGCACTGTGATTTCTGATAATAATAGCACTGTTATTATAACTCGGAATAACCAACAAGACCCAATTTCTTATGAATTGATCAATTTGGATATCAGTAATACTCTTTGGAAAGCTAACAATTTGGCAAATAGTAAGTGTTTGACATAAAATTACTATTTTAAACCTTTTTTAATCATAAAATATGCCTTCAACCATATCAGGAGCAAGCTATAAGCCCTCAAGCAGCTCCCAAAAAGGTCATAGATGTGATTATGGCAGAAGACAATCAGATACAGAAGGACAAGGGTCAGTAAAAGACTTACACAACAATAAATTGTCCAATTCTAAAGCTGATGACACTATTTTACCTTCAAAAAGAGCTTAAACTGCCACAAGAAGCCTCAGTGGAAATTTACAAAGCCAGATAGAAGGTTTACAACAATGCACTGCAGCACAAAGAGTACCAGATCCTTGCAGATCTGTGGAAAAACTGCATGAACTCATACCTGACTGTGAGAAAATTCCTGGGTAATCCCAACACTTGCAAGTTACTCAATGGATGGCATCCATTGATGGAAAAGAAGAATATGATGCTTTTAACAGCAGAATGGAGGAAAAACAACCCTCCACAACCAAAGCAATTGCCAAGACCAGCCCCAGTGGCTAGCAGCAGCAATTCCAACGTGAAAAAGCAGCCACAAGCTCAAAAAAGGGCAAAAGGAAAGCACCAGCCCCAAAGCCTTACAGCCAGGGCTACAGGATTCCAAAGATTCAGCAGGATGCCATGGAAAATGTATTTCAGATGACCAGAACCATGATGGAATTAAAGAAGAAGGAGGAAGACAGATTAAGATTCCAAAAATGATTTCTGATATATTTGATTCCTACCAGAGTTGTATGAAGCTATAAATGACATGAAGAAACATCTTTCTGATAAAAATGAAACCATTTGTAACAACATTAAAACAAAGAACTTGAGTCTGTGCCAAATTAATGAAACACTTATGTGTTTTGAAAAAGTTTTAAGAACAATTAAAACTTCCAATAATTATAATTCTTTTGGAAATAAAATAAATGAAAAATCTGCCATTATTAAAGAGCTAACAGACAAATATTCTAAATTCAATATTGATGACATAATTGAAACAAGAATTAAACAAGCCATAAATATTATCAAGGCAGATAACAAGAAAGTCCTTGAAGACATTCCAAATTAATTTACTGAACTAGAGACATATACCATTGCCTTTGAAAAATGTTTTGATTCTTCACAAGAAGTATCAGAATTATGAACGAAATTGAATCAAGTCACTGCTGATGATACAAGACAGACAGAGTTATGGCAAGAACTGACACATAAAGAAGACATGTGTAAAATTGAAGTAATAAATTTAATACAGGCGTTCCAACATGAATACAGGAATTCCAAAGGTGTAGCAACAGTGAAATGAATGATATTTAACAAATACTGAACACCTTACCAAGAATGTCTACACCTCTGAATCAAAATTAGGGCACACGGATTCCAAATACACAAGTATTGGATCCTGATAATTCACAGTTAGAAAATGAATTATCCACTTTGTTTCATACCTTGGAACCATCAATGGGCCAAGCACTTTTGAAAGAAGTATCAAAACTTAAAGAATGGCCTCACTTCAGTGGTGAAGGAGAATATGACCATATGGAATTCATCAGAGTAATTGACATGATTAAAGAAGATTTTGAATTAGCAGACAGATTGGTAACAGGAAGATTTAACACATTGTTTACCAGATCAGCTCACAGATGGTATATCAAATTAAGACAAGCACATGGACACCAAATTTGGACTTGGTGGAAGACCCAAATTATCAACAAATGGGCCAATAATGCTTGGAGATTTAAAGTGGAAACAGCCTTTCAATCTGCCAGATTTAATGCTGATAAAGACAAAGCTTTACCATGGTTTTGCCAACAAAAAGACAGACTAACAGCATTATACCCTGACATGTCAGAATTTATGATCCACAGAAAGATTCTGAGACAATGTGAAGGTGACTTAGAGCATTATGTCAAAAGCAGGACTACTGAACAATTCTTAGCAGAGGATATTATAAAGATATTAGAAGAAGTAACCACCAGAACCAAAATTGGTTCTAGTAGGGGGAATCTCAAAACAAGGTTTAATACACCTTGGAAAGATTCTGTGGACAAAAGCCCCAAAGAAAATTCTAATAATAAGTATAAATCTGAAGATACAGTCAAAAAGTGTCATATTTGCCAAAGAACCACCCATCTAGCCAATAAATGTCCAAAAAGGGGGAAATCAATGAAATTTATATTGAAAAGGAACCTGATGTTGAAAAATATGACATAATTGAAGACAATTCAGATTATAAGTCATCAATATTTTCTGAATCTTCAAAAGATATAGAAAATATCAATGCCACTTTTGACATCATGGAATCTTATTCCCACTTGCCGCAATTGAGCAATGGTCAACTTGATTTATCAAACGTTAAAGATGCACAAGTTATGAAAACAAAACCAAACAGGGGGACAGGCTATACAGCTGGTAACTCCTGTATAACAGAAGTGGTTATTGACAACAAGCCCACTAGACTTTCGCTTGACCCGGGAGCTTTCTGCTCTTGTTTTGGTAAATCTTCTTTTAAAACTTGTGTACCAAATTTTGAAGACCAATTTTTACCAATTGATGGTATAAAATTCAATAGTGCAAGTAATCCAATAAAAGCATTAGGAATTTTTGAGACCAGTGTCATATTCCCACATATTAATGGGAATTTAAGAATCACAGTTGAATTTGTTGTTATGGGAAACTGCTCTAGTACACATTTTATATTGGGAAATGACTATTTAATCATGTATGAATAGATTTGCATAACAACAAAGACAGATACTTTAGTATTGGAGACAATAAGGGTCAGAAATTTGCCTCTTTACCATTTAAAAGACAAATTACAGTAAACAAAGTATCACCAGTCAGCTTAGAGTTGGAAAAAATCAAATCTGAACAGTTGAGGGAGGCTGAAATAAGCCTTCATCTGACTGATAAACAAGAAAATGAACTTTCTTCCCTTTTGTATGACCACAAAAAAGCATTTTCTTCAGACAAAGAACCTCTAGGAGCAATTATTGGTCATGAAGTTGACATGATTATTAATATTGAGAGACCTTATCCACGACTCTTGAGGAGACCTGCATACCCAGCAAGTCCCAAGTCAAGAGAAGCTCTGGAAACACATATCACAGAACCCCCAGACCTTGCTGTAATAAGAAACGTTGGCCATAATGAAGAAGTAGAAATAACTACACCAGTCATAGTGGCATGGCATAATGGAAAATCCAGAATGGTTGGAGAATTTAGAGCTCTGAACACTTACACTGTTCCAGATAGGTATCCAATACCATAAATCCAAATTTCCCTTACTCAAATATCTCAAGCAGTGTATATAACCACTATGGATGCCCTTGAAGGATTCCATCAAAATGTGGGGACGCCAAGAACAAGAAAATATTTGAGAATTATTGTTCATTGTGTAGTGTATGAATATTTGATAATTCCCTTTGGTATCAAAAAGGCACCTTCACACTTCCAAAGAATGATGAATGAAATCTTCCCTCAAGAACTATTAGAGGGATTGCTAATCATTTACATTGATGAAATTATTGTCTGTTCCAAGACTTTGGAAGAGCACATGTACAGATTGTCCAGAGGTATGACAAAAATTCAATCAGTGAACATGAAAATCTCTTTGAAGAAATGCCATTTTGTATTTAAAGAACTAAAAGTACTAGGACATGTTGTATCTGGTTTGTCCCTTGGAATTGACAAACAAAAAGTTTCAGCAGTATTTCTAAAACCCAGGCCTCAGAACAAAAAGGAAGTTCAGTAAATTTTAGGTTTTGCAGGATATTACAGGCAACACATTAAAGATTTTGCATCCATAGCAAGACCACTTTATAAATTGTGTGACAAAGACACAGTATTTTAAATGACAGTTGACAGAGTCAAAGCTTTTCAGTCTCCAAGAAAATCGTTGACCACTGCTCCACTCTTACTGATGCCAGACTTTAAGCTGCCTTTTAAATTGTATATTGATCCATTAGGGGATGGGCTGGGTTCTGCACTTCACCAAGTTCAGATCATAAATGATAAACCTGTGGAAGGACCCATTTGTTTCATATCCAGGCAAAGCAAACCAGCTGAAACCAGATATGGAGCAAGTCAAATGGAATTTCTATGCCTTGTCTGGGCCTTGGAAAAATTGAACTACTTCTTAGAGTGATGTGTTTTTGAAGTGATAACAGATTGTACAGCTGTCAAATCACTTTTAAATATGAAAACACCTAACAGACATATGCTCAGATGGCAAATAGCCATACAAGAATACAGGGGCAATATGACTATTGTTCATAAAGATGGGAATATTCATGAAAATGCAGATGGACTAAGCAGATGGCCATTACCAAATGATATTGATAATCCTGCTTATGTTCCAGAAGAAGCTTCACCACAGATCCCAATAGAAGTAATAAGTGTTACAGACTTGAACACCACCTTCTTTTAAGAAGTAAGAAACAGTTACACTCAAGATAGGAATTGTAGCATCTTATGCCAATTACTCAACAAAGACTGTAAAGACAACTCTCTAATACATGCCTTGGATGAAGTATGGAAGAAATCTTATGATGAAGGAAGATTTCACCTACTGGATGGTATAATTTACCATAGGACTAAGCAAACATGTGTCATGACTGTTGTGGACAGGTCATTAATCAATCTTTTACTAAAAGAATGCCATGACAGCCCCTTTTCAGGACATCTGTCTGAAGACAGACAAAGAGAAAAAGTAAAGACCTGCATATGGTGGGCAATGTAACAGAACGATGTTGCAGAGTATTGCAAAACCTGTGACAGATGTCAAAAGGCAAATAAATCCACTGGCAAGAAACTTGGAAATATGATCAAAATCGAAGAACCCAGCAGACCTTGCAAAATTGTCCATATGGATTGGGTAACTGGCCTACCACCAGGAGGTGACAGAAGTTATAATGCTTTCCTAGTGATTGTAGACAGATTCAGTAAAACTCCAATCTTTTTACCATGTCAAAAAGATAATACAGCCATGGATACAGCTCTTCTGATATGGAATAGAGTAGTGTCATGGACTGTGTGAGCCTTGAGGTATATTTTACATACCCAAATAGGCCACAATTACCTTAAAACGAAATTTTGAATTATGCATAACTCATAAGTCATGCATATATCCAAAATTCATCATTTTCAATTTCAGAAAAGATGAATAACTTTTTATTGAGTAAGTAAATCCATGGATTTAAGACCAGATTTGGATTCTACACAAAACTTCACCTAGGGAAGCCCCATAGAGTGAATAAGCTCAATTTAAGTATTTGAGGTGGTAAAATGGAAAATACTTCAATACCACATCATTAATACCACATAAAAGATCGGTGAAAATCTTTGTTTTTCTTGATTTTAAGCCAAAATAATGGGAAAGTGAGAAATCCCATGTTACATATACACTAAGAATAGTGTTATGCATGTTTTGAGCACTTAATATCATGGTATTCCTACATGGACTTTTGGTACACCCATAGCGGATATCTCACTTTAAGCTTAAATTTCTATTTTTACGTGAAAAATAAGCAAGGGGGACAAAAGACATCAAAGAGAACCAGGGTACCCAACTTCTGAGGCCTCAGAGGCGTGGATAGCTCCAGAGCATGGATCCATGGCTCATCTTGGCCCAATTGGTAAACTAAAACTCTTTGGGAACTTGGTTACCAAGTTACACCTACTGTAATCATAAGAAAATAGCAAATAACCTGCTATTTTGACGTGCCAAGGAGGTAATGAGCTACTTAGACTCCTGTAACCACGTCAATTCTTGATGACTTTCCATGACTAGACCCTAAAAGAGTAATTAAAACCCTTTTGGGACCCATATTCATTGATTTACCTCATAGCAACCAGCAAAATACTGCTATTTGCAATTCTACGTAGAAATGAGGTAAAAACTTCAAAAATTCATTAAAAATACAATTCTTAATGAATCTTTCTGAAGCTTTCAGGACCAATAGAGAACTGTATTATCTATGGTACAACCAAAAATAATTACAGTCTTACTAGTAAAATTCAAAGTTTTACTTATAGTCCATTTCTGACCATTCTACGTGAAACACTGAATCTTCAAAAATTCACAGTAACTACAACCTGTGATGAAATTGGCAATAACATTGATAACTTTGAGAAATCAATGATTATTTTAGAATAAAAGAAGATTTACAGATGTTACTCCTTTTATTCTTAACCATATTGGGGTTGGTAGTCACGTAAAAGCATCAATTAAGTAATTATGATAATCTTATGTGACAACAGATGATACAAGCATTAATCCAAAAAGGTTTATTGTTTTCTCACTCACTGGTTTTTCAGTTTGCTCCATGGCACGCCTCTGTGAGCTGTTGTTGACTTAAAAGAAGCCTCTTCTTGCTGTTTTTTCCGTATCATCATCTTATCAATTTATTAAATCATTATTACCAACAAGTAAGTATTAGTTACAAGCTATTCTTAAGTGTTTTAAATCTTTCAGAATCAACCAGAAAGACGTGAAATCATAGAATCCAACTATATATTTTTGTAATACTGTTATAAATCCTTTTGATCCCTTAAATCCACAATTCCACGTCAAATTTCTCTACTTTTATCCATCAATAAGTTCTTTGAAGTATTAGTGAGTCATTTATCTTTAATTCTTAAAGTTTTTCTCTAGTAATAGCTTTCTTCAAGAATTATCTTTATAATTATTCTTGTAAAAGATAATTATATATTAAAATAATTTTATTATTTCAATAAAAGAAGTTTTTATTATTAAATTCTTCTTGTAATTGATTCTTGTAGACAATTACTGCTCACTGTTATAATCACTAGTAGTGTATAACACGTAAAAGAAATAATTTTATAATTATTTAATTGTGGTTATAATAATTTTTTATTATTATATTTCATAAGAACAGGCATAGTACTGTTGATTAATAGTAATATTATCATCAGTTTCATAGTCACATCTTTCATTTGGGGGCCTGGCCGTGATTGTAACCAGAGTTTTGGATATAATCATATTCTAGACTTCATTTTTGTGTTCTAAAAACCCACCATACCTACCACATCTTACATTTGGGGACCTGGCCGTGTTTTTTGAACCTTGTACCCTTAATTAATATATTTTTAAGCTCTAAAATATATGAATTTAATATTTTTCTCTTTCATTTTAAAGTTAAAATGATTCTTATTTTTGAAATTGTTTTGGAAATCTTTTTCATTGAGGAATTTGGTTTAATTTTATACTGTTTTACACGTGGCTTTTTCACATCCAAAAACTTATAAAATTATTCTTTGAATTACTCTGAATTAATTTTCATTCAAAATCTTAAATTTTAATTTTTTTCTTTAAAAAGAATAATTTTTTTAATATTAAAAAATATAAAACTTATAAAAAATCTTTAAAAATATTTTAAAAAAAGTATAAAAAATAATTTTTTCTCTTTTATAATTTTTCTAGTGTCTTTAATCAAATACTGTGCAGCTGGCAACAGACTCAGTAAAAGATATATTACTAGCCCAGAATCTGAGGAAAGTATTGAGGTGCAAATTGCTAAAAGAGGCACCTTATTTAATTCTGAAAAGAATAAATTACCACCAAAAGGTGTGTTTTTATCTTTATTTTTACTCCTTATCCTTAAATTGACGTAAAAATGGTGCATACCAGAAATGGAAGCAACTATTCAGTCCAACCAGATGGATGTGGACAAGGAAGAGGCGAGACCAAATCCAGAAGTGCCAAGTCTTCCACAAGAAAGACACATTTGAAGGATGCCAGAGTTGCCCCCCATTCCCCAAGGTCTGTACCAACAGATTTTGACGTGAATTCAGAGCCTGAACTGATTTATGGTAATATTTCCAGGGCTGAACCACTTTCAGGTGGCAGAAATAGAAATATATCAATGCCAGTCCAAAACTGGTTCAGTGCAAGGAAGAGGAGTGGGAAATCTGCCCAAGCCTTTGGCAGGGGGCCATGAACTCCTACTTACACATCAAGAGCTTTCTGGGTCAGGAGAAGACCATAGAACTCTTAGGAGGATGGAGCCCCCTGTCTTGCAAAGAAAAGGTCAAAAAGATAAAGAATTGGTTGAAGAACCAAAGTCTTTTATCCATAGACCAAAAGAAAGAGTTGGAAATGACTCCAGCTTTGGAGACAGAGGCACCAGTGGCGTCTACCAGCTCCAGACATGTCCAAAGACAAGCCCAAAGGACCTCAGAAGAAGCAGAGAGGTCCCAAGAACCATCAAGGAAAGGGCAGAGGCAAAGCCAATTGGAACAGACCTTACCCACAAGGGTACAGGATCCCCAAATTGGAGCCTTCAGCTGTGGACAGTGTCTTCAATATGGCCAGAACTCTGATGGAATTCACAGCCAAAGAGCAGGAAAGGATGAACAGAAACTTTCCACGGAAATAATTGGTGTACAGACTAGTATTAATGTAGAAATTGGTAAACTTGATGGAAAGTTAACTAAAATTACATCAGATATAGTTGAATTAAAGAAAAATGACAAAAAATACTTTGAATTGCACCAAGTGACAAATGCCAAACTTGACTCAATTACCAATTCTTGCAAAATAATTGAAAATATGTGCCAAATTCAGCATGATGAAATGGAAGATCTTTCCATTTTTAAGGTGAATGATCAACTTACAATTTTGCAAGACCAAGTCTTAAAAATAGTTGAGAATGCCAATCAATTTTCCATACACTTAGCAAAAAGTGACAGTGAAAGGCAGAAGTTGAAGAATGAAATAATTGCAAGTGTGGAACAAATTCATAAGAATCATGAACCACATATGCCAAGACATTCTACACCTTTAACTGAAGTGAAACTTTCTGTTAAAGAAAGTCTCACCCCATTCTTAGGAGAAAATGCCTACTCTACAAGGGATATTCCCAAAATAGAAGAATGGCCAACATTCTCTGGTGAAGGAGAATACAACCACATTGAATTCATCAGGACTATTGATATGTTGCAAGAAGACTTCAATATACCTGATGAAATCATAGTGGGAAAATTACACTGTTTATTTACCAGGACTGCAAAGAAATGGTATTACAAAATGAGGATTGATCATGGTAAACATGACTGGTCTTGGTGGAAATCTGAAGTGATTACCAAATGGGCCAATAATTCTTGGAGGTTTAAAATGGAAAATGCTTTTGAAAGTGCCAATTTTAACTCAGAAAAAGACAAACCACTTACTTGGTTCTTCAAAAAAAAAGACAGATTATCTGCTTTACACCCAGATATGTCTGACACTATGATTAATATGAAAATATTAAGAAAGTGTGGAGGAGAACTGGAACATGATATCAAAAGCAGATGTGTGGAACCTTGTTCAACAGAGGACTACATTAATGCTATGGAAGATATCATTACCAGAACAAGAATTGGTAAGACTTGGATTAAAAACCCAATAGAGTCCAAAATAGTCTCAAAGATTCCTAGAGAGGAAAGAAGACCAGAAAGACCTGTCTTGAAGTGTCATAAATGTGGAAGTACTTCACATTTAGCCAACACTTGTCCTAAGAAGACAAAGATCAATGAAGTTCAAGTCATTGAAGAAATTCCGTGTACTGGAGAGAAAGAAGAGTCTGATCAAGATTCTGCAGTCTCTGAAGACACACCAGTGGAGGACTATCCCATTGAGAACATTTCAGCTTTCTTTGAGGTCACAGAAGTCCATACCCACTTGCCACAGTACAGTGAGGATTGCTGCAACCTGATCAATATCCAAGATGCCAGAATGTGTAGAGCAAAACCTGCTAGAGGAAAGGGTTATACTGCTGGGGCATCCTGTATCACATCAGTTCTGATGAGTGATATTGAAGCCAAAGTAAATTTGGATACAGGGGCATTTTGCACTTGTGTGGGCAAAGATTATCTCCACATTATACTTCCTGAATGGAAAAACCATCTATTACCAATAGAAGGTGTACAATTCAGTAGTGCCAGTAACAATATGTACCCCCTGGGCATATTGGACACTAATATTGTATTCCCACATCCAGCAGGAAGTGTAAGAATGAAAACTGAGATTGTAGTAATGGATAATTGCACATCTCAGCACATCATTCTTGGAAATTATTACTTAAATATTTATGGTATTGATATAAATAAACATAAGGACAGATATTTCACAATTGGAGATAACAAGAGACAAAAATTTGCTTTCTCCAATATGCCAAAACAGATATCTGTAGTATCTTCTGTCAAGGATACTTACAAGGATGAATTTGTGACTAATCAACTTGTTGAAGCACAAATTAATCAATCATTTTCACCAAAGATGAGGAATGAACTTATTAATGTGTTATACACATATAAAAATGCATTTGCCTCTGATAATGAACCATTAGGTGCTATAAGAGGACATGAAGTTGATATTACTCTTAATATTGACAGACCATATCCTCCAGTACTTAGAAGACCAGCTTATCCAGCCAGTCCCAGAGCTAGAGAAGCCTTAGAAAAACATATCCAAGAGTTGATCCAACTTGGTGTGCTAAGGAAAGTAGGCCATAATGAGGAAGTTGAAGTGACAACACCTGTTATTATTGCATGGCATAATGATAAGTCAAGAATGGTTGGAGATTTCAGAGCATTGAATACCTAAACAGTTCCAGATAGGTATCCAATCCCTAGAATTCAAGAAACCTTGACTCAATTGTCTAAAGCCAAGTATATAACATCAATGGATGCATTGAAAGGCTTCCATCAAAATGTTTTGACGCCTAAAGCTAAGAAATTACTTAGAATTATCACTCACTGTGGTATTTTTGTGTATCTTAGAATGCCATTTGGCATTAAAAATGCTCCAGCCCATTATCAAAGGATGATGAACACCATCTTTCCTACAGAATTGTCTGAAGGATGGCTTATCATTTATATTGATGATATTATCATATGTTCTGATTCATGGTCTTTGCACCTTGAAAGACTTGCAAGAGTACTTCATAAAGTTGCAGAAGTGAACATGAAAATTTCACTTAAGAAATGCAATTTTGGTTTTGAAGAACTCAAAGCATTAGGACATATTGTTTCTGGTTTAAGCTTGGGTATTGACAAAAACAAAGTAGCAGCAGTGTTACTTAAACCAATACCCCAGAATAAAAAAGAAATGATGTCTTTTCTTGGGTTTGCCAGTTACTATAGGCAACACCTGAAAGACTTTGCAATTCTAGCCAAGTCACTTTATAGAATCTGTGATCAACAGACTGTATTTGAGATGACACAAGAGAGAATTAAAGCTTATGAGAAGATAAGGAAAGCCCTTACAGAAGCACCTTTACTCCTCATGCCTGACTGGAATATTCCTTTTAAGTTGTACATTGATGCATGTGGAGATGGATTAGGGGCAGCCCTACATCAAGTCCAGATTATTGATGACAAACCTACAGAACGACCAGTTTGTTATATCTCAAGACAAATCAAACCAACAGAAGCCAGATATGGTGCAAGCCAAATGGAGTGCTTATGTTTGGTATGGGCACTTGAGAAACTACACTATTATCTTGATGGCAGTGTTTTTGAAGTGATAACTGACTGTAATGCCGTGAAATCACTTCTTAACATGAAAACTCCCAACAGACATATGTTGAGATGGCAAATAGCCATTCAAGAATATAGAGGAAACATGACTATAGTTCATAAAGCAGGAAACATTCACAAGAATGCTGATGGACTTAGTAGATGGGCTTTAGCCAACACTCCTGATAACCCAGCTTATGTACCTTTGGAAGCTGAACCACAGATTCCAATTGAAGGAATTAACATAACTGATATTGGGACTGAATTCTTTGAAGAGGTCAGAGAATCTTATAAACAAGACAAGAATTGCCATATCTTGACTTCTTTATTAGATAAACACTGCAAAGATACATCTTTAGTTAATGCACTTGATGAAGTTTGGAAAAATTCCTATTCTGAAGGAAGATTTCACTTGTTTGATGGGATTATTTACCATAGAACAAAACATTCTTGTGTGATGACACTGTGTATTAGATTACTTATCAATACCATTCTTCATGAATGTCATGATAGTATCCACTCTGGACACCTGTCAGAAGACAGAACACTTGAAAAAGTGAAGAACTGTGCATGGTGGCCATCTTGGAGGAAAGAAACCATTGAATATTGCCATACCTGTGACAGATGCCAGAAAGAAAGCAGGAGCACAGGCAAGAAATTTGGATTAATGATCCATATTCAAGAACCAAAATCCCCTTGGGAAGTTGTTCACATGGATTGGGTCACAGCACTTCCTCCAAGTGGTGACAGAAGTTATAATGCTTGTTTAGTCATTGTAGACAGATATAGCAAAACTCCCATATTCTTACCATGTCATAAAGATGACACTGCTATGGATACAGCTCTTCTTTTATGGAGTAGAGTTATTTCTCATACAGGGTTATTTAAGAATATCATAAGTGACAGAGATCCCAAGCTCACATCTGCACTTTGGACCAATCTTCATAGATTGTTTGGGACTAAGTTATCATTCTCTACAGCATATCACCCTCAAACAGATGGGCTAGCAGAGAGGATGATTCAGACTTTAGAAGACATGATCAGGAGATTCTGTGCTTATGGATTAGAATTCAAAGACTCAGATGGCTTTACCCATGACTGGTGCACTCTGATACCTGCATTAGAATTGGCATACAAGACATCAGTCCATTCTTCCACAGGACAAACTCCTACTATGTTAGAAAAAGGATGGAATCCAAGACTCCCAGCAGACACACTGAGGAAAGACTTGATTGACATTCATCCTACAGCTTCCAGCTTCAAGATAATGCTTGATAAAGTGAAACATCATGCAAAACAAAGTATGGATGATGCTTTTGATTATGCAAAACAGAAGTGGGACAAGAGTCATAAAGTACCAGACTTCAAAGTAGGGGACTTAGTTTTAGTTTCAACCTTCAATTTTAATAATATCAAAGGCCCAAAGAAACTTAAAGATTCTTATGTAGGACCTTTTATTATTGTTGCTTTACATGGAACCAATGCAGTTCAAGTGGAATTGAGTGGTGAATTGGAAAATAAACACCCCACCTTTCCAGTCAGCTTGATAAAGCCTTATCAACCAGCTGATAAAGAATTGTTTCCTTTAAGAAACCCAACTCCTTTAGCTGTACCACCTGTGGAACAGAATGAAGACAAAAAGATAAAGAAAGTCATTAAAAAAGGAGACTTAGGGGTAAAAATCAAAGAGAATATCTTGTCAGATATAGAAATCCAGTACATGAAGATGAATGGATGGCAGAATCAGAAATACCTGCCTCAGATAAACTCTTAAGAAGATTTGGAAATGAAAGAAGGCCACAAGCCTGAATATGTCTATAAATGTGCTTTAACTTACTTGATCTGAGTGATGTGAAGAGGTTGGACAGTGGAAATTACCCCCCTTTGGGGCCTTATTCTTTTATCACTAATAAAATTGTAGTACAATTTTATTTTTTGGTGGGAGGGAATGTGAGCCTTGAGGTATATTTTACATACCCAAATAGGCCACAATTATCTTAAAAAGAAATTTTGAATTATGCATAACTCATAAGTCATGCATATATCCAAAATTCATCATTTTCAATTTCAGAAAAGATGAATAACCTTTTATTGAGTAAGTAAATCCATGGATTTAAGACCAGATTTGGATTCTACACAAAAATTCACCTAGGGAAGCCCCATAGAGTGAATAAGCTCAATTTAAGTATTTGAGGTGGTAAAATGGAAAATACTTCAATACGACATCATTAATACCACATAAAAGATCCATGAAATATTTTGTTTTTCTTGATTTTAAGCCAAAATAATGGGGAAGTGAGAAATCCCATGTTACATATACACTAAGAATAGTGTTATGCATGTTTTGAGCACTTAATATCATGGTATTCCTACATGGACTTTTGGTACACCCATAGCGGATATCTCACTTGAAGCTTAAATTTCTATTTTTACGTGAAAAATAAGCAAGGGGGACAAAAGACATCAAAGAGAGACAGGGTACCCAGCTTCTGAGGCCTCAGAGGCGTGGATAGCTCCAGAGCATGGATCCATGGCTCATCTTGGCCCAATTGGTAAACTAAAACTCTTTGGGAACTTGGTTACCAAGTTACACCTACTGTAATCATAAGAAAATAGCAAATAACCTGCTATTTTGACGTGCCAAGGAGGTAATGAGCTACTTAGACACCGGTAACCACGTCAATTCTTGATGACTTTCCATGAATAGACCCTAAAAGAGTAATTAAAACCCTTTTGGGACCCATATTCATTGATTTACCTCATAGCAACCAGCAAAATACTGCTATTTGCAATTCTATGTAGAAATGAGGTAAAAACTTCAAAAATTCATTAAAAATACAATTCTTAATGAATCTTTCTGAAGCTTTCAGGACCAATAGAGAGCTTTATTATCTATGATACAACCAAAAAGAATTACAGTTTTACTAGTAAAATTAAAAGCTTTACTTATAGTCCATTTTTGACCATTCTACGTGAAACACTGAATCTTCAAAAATTCACAATAATTAAAACCTGTGATGAAATTGGCAATAACATTGATAACTTTGAGAAATCAATGATCATTTTGGAATAAAAGAAGATTTACAGATGTTCCTCCTTTTATTCTTAACCATATTGGGGTTGGTAGTCACGTAAAAGCATCAATTAAGTAATTATGATAATCTTACGTGACAACAGATGATGCAATCATTAATCCAAAAAGGTTCATTGTTTTCTCACTCACTGGTTTTTCAGTTTGCTCCATGACACGCCTCTGTGAGCTGTTGTTGACTTAAAAGAAGCCTCTTCTTGCTGTTTTTTCCGTATCATCATCTTATCAATTTATTAAATCATTATTACCAACAAGTAAGTATTAGTTACAAGCTATTATTAAGTGTTTTAAATCTTTCAGAATCAACCAGAAAGACGTGAAATCATATAATCCAACTATATATTGTTGTAATACTGTTATAAATCCTTTTGATCCCTTAAATCCACAATTCCACGTCAAATTTCTCTACTTTTATCTATCAATAAGTTCTTTGGAGTATTAGTGAGTCATTTATCTTTAATTCTTAAAGTTTTTCTCTAGTAATAGTTTTCTTCAAGAATTATCTTTATAATTATTCTTGTAAAAGATAATTATATATTAAAATAATTTTATTATTTCAATAAAAGAAGTTTTTATTATTAAATTCTTCTTGTAATTGATTCTTGTAGACAATTACTGCTCACTGTTATAATCACTAGTAGTGTATAACACGTGAAAGAAATAATTTTATAATTATTTAATTGTGGTTATAATAATTTTTTTATTATTATATTTCATAAGAACAGACATAGTACTGTTGATTAATAGTAATATTATCATCAGTTTCATAGTCACATCTTACAGACTTGCATATTTACAAATATCATTAGTGACAGGGATCTCAAATTCACTTCAGCACTATGAAAAAATATTCACCAATTATTCTGCACAAAGCTGTCTTTCTCTACAGCCTACCACCCACAAACTGATGGTCTGGCTGAAACGATGATCCAGACCTTAGAGGACATGGTAAGAAGATGTTGTGCATATGGCCTTGAATTCAAAGATTGTGAGGGATTGACCCATGATTGGTGTACTCTTTTGCCAGAACTGGAATTAGCATATAAAACATTAATCCATGCCAGTACCAATCAAACTCCTGCTATCCTTGAAAAGGGATGGAACCCCAAATTACCTCAAGACTCCTTGAGGAAAGATTTTTTTGAAATACATCCCACAGCTTCTAGCTTCAAGGGAATGCTAGACAAAGCTAGAAAGAATGCAGTAAGGTGCATGGAAGACTCTTTTGCATATGCTAGGGACAAACGGGATAAATCACATGAAACTCCGTATTTCAAAGTGGGGGATTTGGTTCTTGTATACACCACTAACTTCAATAACATCAAAGGATGTAAGAAACTGAAAGAATCCTTTTCAGGACCTTTTGTTATTAAGGCCCTCCATGGAGAAAATGCTGTTGAAGTAGAGTTATCTGAAGAGCTTAGCAATAAGCGTCCTACATTTCCAGTGAGCTTGATAAAGCCATATAGATCTAGTGATGCTGAAAAATTTCCCTTGAGGAATAAAGTTCCCCAAGTTATACCTCCTATTGAGTCATCTGGTAGTAAGAAAATTACCAAAGTTCTCAAAGAAAGAAAGTTGACAACAAACAAAGTAAGGGAATACCTTGTTAGGTACAGTGACCCAGCTTGTGAAGATGAATGGTTGCCAGAAAAAGACATACCTGAAGCCACTAAACTTCTCAGAAGGTTCAGACACACTAGAAATAACAATATTACAAAGTAATATTGTTTTTTCAGGAAGAGGGAATGTGAGCCTTAGAGGTATTTTCATATACCCAAAAGACCACAAACGATAAATTAAGATACAGATAAAAGTAAAATAAATTTATTTATATTATAAAAATAAAAATTGAAATATAAATAGAAATTTATATTTAAAAATCAAAACTGAATTATAATTTAAAAATAAAATTACAATAAAATTTAAAATTATAAAAATACATTTTTACTTCTAAAAATTAAGTAAAAATGAATTTTTAATAAAAATTATGAAATTAAAATATTTTTGGTAAAAAGTTATATAAAATATATTATAACTTTTTACCCAATAAATAAACATAAAGAAATTATCACACCATTGGATTCCTCATAAGAAATAAAGCGGGGTAACCTCTGGATGAAATTTCTTTAACTCAACTCTAAATAAACTTAAAATAAGTTTTTAGTATTTTTTGTACAAAAGTATGAAAATCCTCAAAACCTTGATCTAATTCACACCACATGTGGTTTTAACCATCAATTTTTGTGTTAAAATTGAGGTGTTGTGTTTAGTTTAGAAGTTATGAGGAATTGAAGTATTTTCAATTGAAATGTCAAAATGTGCGCGTGTATTACATAAGTGGACTTTAATTTACATATGAGGTATCAATTATTACATACGTGTAATTAAAAACTCAATTGAATTACATGATGAGGAATTAAAGAAAAAATAAGTTGGAAAGATTAATTCTGGGGGGGAAGACACTCTAGCTCTAAGAGGGAGCTAGACCCCCAAATTCCTTGCTGACTGGCGTGGGATGTTAAAATCCATGCAAAAGTTCATTACTTTTGGCCTGGAAATGAGTCACAGGGTCTGTGACTCAATTGATGATGAGGTTTTGATACCAACTAGGGTAGGTTTAACTGCTGCCAAGAGGGTAAAACTCCCCTTAAGTTAAAACAATGTTAGTAAAAAACAGTTTTAACTGGTTTCTACGCCTCTTACACACATTCTGACGTGTTTTGAAGGCTCTAGACCAGGTATTGCTATAGTAATGGCTGATTTAAGGGTCTAAAATGGCTAAAAATAGCAAAACATGGCTTGAACCAGCCCTTTTTTGGTCTAAACTAGAGTTCAATGATACCATAGTTGGCTTTTCTGTTGTCAGACTGTTTTTCACGACTGACAAGAGTAAATTTTACTTTTGGAGTAAGAAAATTGATGGCTATAAAAGAATGTCTTCTTTGCCCCACTTTTCGCTTCATGTTAGAATCTTTTTCTTTTATAATTACTTTAAACACTGTTAAACCAATCAATAAAAGATTCCAACCACCCATTTTTAAACATTTTGAACCTTTTAACCATGTGATAAAATCATTATAATCATTTTTTTTAACTCTTACAATCATTTTTACCCCCGAACCACCCCAAAAGTGAATCAAAGCATCTTTCATCACTGTTAACTTTGTCACTTTGTTTCCAAATTCACTCTGGTCATTTTTGGGCATGTTTTCTCTTTAAATATCTTTTTAAAGACTTTGCTCTTTAATTAATTGCTTGCAGTTCTTTTCTCAATTCATTCCAATTGAAATTGCTCTTGAAGAAATTTCTTTTGTAGCCTTAAATATCTCATGTAGAGTATTTTTGGATAAATCTTTATTGTTGGTAAAACAATCAATTTTTAATATATTATTTTTTTATACTTACAAAGTTAAAAACAATAAATCTGGTGTGTTTTCTCTCTAAAAATACTATTTCTTACTATTTTTAAATAATTTTACCTTATACAAATTTTGAGGACAGGAAAAGTACTTGATATTTTATCAAAGTTTCATATCCACACCTTACAGGACCAGAAGAAGAAGTTGGCCCAAGGAAAGGAAAACAGCCCAGTGGAAGCTCTCCAAGCCTCCACGAGCAAAAATTTGCCTCAAAAAGTGCACAACAAGCCCAAGCAAATCCCAAAGACCAACCATAAGGGCAAGCAAAAGGCAAAGGGAAAGGCAAAGCCCAAATGGAACAAGCCTTACCTGCAGAATTACAGGATTCCCAAGAAAGAGAAGACAGCCATGGACAATGTGTTCAATATGGCAAGAACTCTGATGGAATTAAAAAACAAGGAAGAGGAAAGATTGAGACAATCTTTTCCAAAGAAGTAGATCTTGTAAAGCTTGTAAACCAAATTGAAACTTGTAATGAATAAATTATAACAAAGCTTAAAGCATTTGAGTATATCCAAAAACATTTGGGTAATGAGATACTACAAGTGAAAGAGTCACAAAAGAAACAAAAGATGTCTCTGAACATGAAAGTCATTCTGAGCCTTCTGAAGAAGAGGTATTACCAGATGAACTTAGTATAGAAAATATTAATGTTTCCTTTTAAGTCACAGAAGTACATACTCACTCACCACAGTACAGTGATGAATTTATGGATCTCATACATGTGCAAGATTCCAAAATGCAGAAACCAAACCAGCCAGCAGTAAAGGTTATACAGCTGGATCATCTTGTATCACTAAGATTGTGATAAACAACAGAGAAGCCAGGATACATCTTGAGTCAGGTGCTTTTTGTACTTTCGTGGGAAAAGATTATCTTGACAAGATTTATACCAATTGGAAAGTCAAGTTAATTCCAATTTAAGGTATAAAGTTCAGCAGTGCCAGCCAAAATATGCACCCCTTGGGTATATTTGAAGAAGCAATGATATTCCCTTATCCTACATGAAGTATCATATTAAAAGTTGAATTTGGTGTTATGAATAATTGTACTTCATAACACTTTATACTTGGAAATGATTATCTCAATATTTATGGTATTGATATTAATAATCATAAAGACAGGTATTTCACCATAGGGAAAAATAAAAGGCAAAAATTTGCTTGTCCTCCAGAAAAAAGAGAAATAACTGGCATTAGACAAGTAAAAAATATCAATAAAGGATAATTTGCCTCAGATCAGTTAATTGAAGCACAAATTAATCCTGAATTAACACTAGAAATAAAGGAAGAACTTATTGAAGTTTTATTTCAATACAGGGAAGCCTTTGCTTCTGATAATGAACCACTTGGGGCTATTAAAGGCCATGAAGTGGACATTATGCTTAATATGGAAAGACCTTACCCTCCACTTTTAAGAAGACCAGCTTTCCCAGCTAGCCCTAGGGCCAGAGAAGCATTAGAAAATCATATTAATGAACTGATGAAACTGGGAGTTCTTAGGAAAGCTGGACACAATGACGAAATAGAAGTCACAGCTCCTGTAAACATTACTTGGCATAATGATAAATCAAGGATGGTTGGTGATTTCAGAGCATTGAATACTTACACTATTCCAGATAGGTATCCAATTCCTAGAATCCATGAGACCTTGACTCAATTATCAAAAGAAATGTGTATCACTTCTATTGATGCTCTCAAAGGTTTCCATCAGAATGTCTTAACACCTCGTGCTAGGAAATTATTGAGGATTATTGCTCATTGTGGTATTTCTGAATACTTGAGGATGCCTTTTGGTATTAAAAATGCACCCTCTCACTATCAAAGGATTATTAATACCATATTCCCACATGAATTATCAGAGGGATGGTTACTCATTTATATTGATTACATTATCATTTGGTCAGAAACTTGGAGATTTCATTTAGAGAGACTTTCATTAGTACTTAAGCACATTATTCAAGTGAAAATGAAAATATCTCTTAAAAAATGTAATTTTTGGTTTCATGAGCTGAAAGCTCTAGGACATGTAGTCTCAGGACTGAGCCTTGGTGTTGATAAAAACAAAGTGGCTGCAGTGTTACTGAAACAAATTCCCCAGAAAAAAAAGGACATGATGTCTTTCTTAGGGTTTTCCAGTTATTACAGGCAACACCTTAAAGATCTTTCAATCAACACCAGATCATTTTACATAATTTGTGATCAACAAACTGTCTTTAAAATGAACCAGGAGAGGATCAAAGCATTTAAAAAAATCAGATATGCCTTGACCAATGCACCATTATTACTGATGCCAGACTGGAAACTTCCTTTCAAGCTTTATATTGATGCATGTAGTGAGGGCCTAGGTGCAGCTCTTCATCAAGTTCAAATTGTCAATGACAAACCTTTTGAAGGTCCAATTTGTTTTATTTCAAGACAAATTAAACCTACTGAGGCCAGATATGGAGCCAGCCAAATGGAGTGCCTTTGCCTTATATGGTCACTGGAAAAACTTCATTATTATCTTGATGGTAGTGTGTTTGAAGTAATTACTGATTTTAATGCAGTAAAATCACTTCTTAACATGAAAACTCCAAACAGACACATGTTAAGATGGCAGATTGCTATACAGGAATATAGAGGCAATATGACCATAGTACATAAAGCTGGAAATATTCACAAAAATGTTGATGGCTTGAGTAGATGGGCATTACCCAATACACCTGACAATCCTGCCTATGTTCCCACAGGTGCAGAGCCTCAAATTCATATTGAAGGAATTAACATCACAGATGTTGGGACAGAATTCTTTGAAGAAGTTAGAGAAAGCTACAGGCTGGATAAGAATTGTCATATTCTTACTTCTCTACTTGAAGAGGATTGCAAAGATGGAGCTTTGGCTAATTCTCTGGATGATATTTGGAAAACATCTTATGACAATGGGAGATTCCATTTATTTGATGGTATTTTATATCATAGATCTAAACACACATGTGTCATGGTCCTGTGTAGTAGAATTTTAATTAATGCAATACTGCTATAATTCCATGATAACATTTAATCTGGACATCTGTTAGAAGACAGAGCAATGGAAATAATTAAGACATGTTCCTGGTGGCCATCTTGGAGAAAAGATATCATTGAGTACTGTCATAGTTGTGATAGATGCCAGAAAGCCAATAAAGCTACTGGGAATTAGTTTTATGACTTATATCCAAGAGCCAAGTAATCCATGGGAAGTGGTTCATATGGATTCGGTAGCTGCTGTACCACCTGGAGGGGATAAAAGTTACAATGCATGTCTTTTCATTGTAGACAGATATAGCAAAACACCAATCTTTTTACCATGTCATAAAGATCACACAGCTATGGATACAGCTCTTTTAATTTGGAACAGAGTTATATCTCATACTGGTCTCTTAAATAATATTCTTAGTGATAGAGACCCAAAATTCACATCAGCCTTATGGACCAATTTACAAATGTTTTTGGGTACAAAACTATCATTCTCAACAGCATACCATCTACAAACAGATGGGTTAGCAGAAAGAATGATACAAACCCTTGAGGACATGATCAGAAGATTTTGCGCTTATGGCCTGGAGTTTAAAGATTCTGATGGCTTTACCCATTATTGGTGTACTCTTATACCTGCATTGGAATTAGCCTACAAGACCTCCATCCATGCTTCAACAGGCAAAACTGCTGCAATGTTGGAAAAAGGATGGAACCCTAAACTTCCAGTTGATACTTTGAAGAAAGATTTAGTTGATATTCATCCAAATTCTTCAAGCTTTAAGTTATTGCTTGATAAAGTAAGGCATCATGAAAATCAAAGCATTAATGATGCCTTTGAATATGCTAAACAGAAATGGGACAAAAGTCATAAAACCCCAGAGTTCAAAGTGGGGGACTTAATATTAGTTTCAACATTGAGCTTTAATAATATTAAAGGTCCAAAGAAATTGAAAGATTCCTTTTCAGGACCATTCATTATTAAAGACCTTCATTGGACAAATGCAGTACAGGTAGAACTCTCAGGAGAATTGGAAAACAAACATACAACTTTTCCTGTTAGTTGGGTAAAGCATTACACTTCAAGTGATAAGGAATTATTTCCTTTGAGAAATGAAACACCCTTAGAAGTACCTCCACTTGATCAAAGTGAAAAGAAAAGAGTACTAAAAGTCTTGAAATAAAGGAGACTTAGGGAAAAAATGAAATAGAATACTTGGTCAGGTACAGAAATCTACAACATGAAGATTAATGGATTGTAGCAGAGAAGATACCTGATTCCAAAAGGTCTCTCAGAGGATTCAGACATGAGAGAAGACAAATTCCTCAATAAAATATCTGAATTGTGTTATTTACATACTTGAAAGTATAAGTAAAGAGGTTGGACAGTGGATGATACCCCCCCCCCAATTAACCTGGGGGTATAGTACTAAAAAAAACTTGTGGCACAATTTTTTTTGGTGGTAGGGAATGTGAGCCTGTGAGGTATGTATAACATACCCATAAGGCCACAAATGACTTTATATACAGATGACTTAGTCTTCAACAGACTTTTCAATTGAATTTAAAATAAATAATAATAGAAAATAAGTCTAACTTTTTTTGGATAAACAAAGTTATAAATATTATGTCATTTTTGGATTCTACACCAAAAATTACCTAGGATACATCCATAGGGTGTTATACCCAAAAGGGCTTATTTCTTATGTTATTGGAAGACTTAAGAATCACACAGTACTAAAATAACATTTTTAACATTTTTTTTAAAATTGTCAAATTTAAGCTTCAATAAGCTTCAATTTAAAGTTTCATAAGGTTTATGCAAACTTACAAAAATTTTAGTTAAAATTGAGGTGTTGTGTATATTTACTGAATTGGCTTAGTATCTGCCATACAGAATGTAACTCCTGCATGAGCTCAATTTAAAAGGGTTCAAGGCCATAGTATGGCTTTAAATAAATAAAAGTGCCAAATACACACAAAAAGGTGGGACAAAGGAAAAAGACAAAACAGAGCTGGGGTACCCAGCTTTTTGGATCTGAAATGATTCAATTAAGTTTTTCCACCTGTATTGGAGGATTTTCAACCTTATATAAGCTTTAAGATTACACTTTGATCCAACCTTAAAGTTTAAACTGGTTTTAACCCAATTTGGACAGGAATTTCTAGCTGCCAAAGGGTAAATCCCAATATTCAGGCTTGAAATTGAAGTTTTCAGACCTGTGAAAGCTTAAATAAGCTTGAAACGTTAAGGTTACAAGCATTAAAACCTTATCAAAAGCTAATGTTTAGTGTGTATTGCTATTTTACATGGAAAAATAGCAATAACTTCATAAACTCATTAAAAATCCAGTTCTTAATGGATTTGCTTGAAAATTTCACACAGCTTAAAATTTAGTATTATATATATATAAGTCAAGTTTTAAGTATCTTTTATAAACATATTTCCTGGGTAATAAGCCTGGAAAGTTACTCTTTTAATTATAATTAAAGAAAATTAAGATTTCTTTAAAAATTAATTAAAATTGAGCTTAAGAGATTTCTGCTTGAAACTCTATTTTTGAGTTGTTCATGTGATGAAATTAAATATAAATAAACTTATTTTATATTAAAACATAAAATAATTAACTTAAATGAGTATTAAGGTTACTTGGAGTTAAGAATAACACTGGTAACTTTAAATTGGAATCAAAAATAAGTTACCTTAAGCTAAGAGCCTTATTACTAAGCCAGGGTTTTCAGTTTTGACCTGATCACGCCCTCTATATCCATTATGAATCATGAGAGCTGCTCTGTAGATATAAAAAGAGTCTTTTCATCACTGCTTTTGTCCAGAATCAATTATCAATCCAATTATATTAGACATTTAAACAGGTAAAGTTTTATTATATACAAAATATTATTAGTAAAGTATTTCTTAAGTATATTATTCTTTATAGATCTAAAATTAAACAATTCAAATCATAGAAATTTGATTATTGTTTTAATCACCTATAATATACTTTATTTTATAAAATTGTTTTCTTTAAAATATCTTTTAAAATCCACAAATTCCTCTCAAAAACACTTTAACCATATTTTTTATTATAGAAAGTTGTTTTATCATTTAAAATATTAATTTTTGGTTTGTTTTTAACTTATAATAATTATTTATTATAATAACTGTTGTATTTGACTTGTTGTATTAAATTTATATTATAAGTAAGTTTTCTCTAAAATTCTATTTTTTTTATCTATTATTAGTTTTTTTATATAGAATTTTTCTATAAGAACTATTTCTGCACAGTGTGTGTTTTAATTCTTTTATAAATAATATTTATATATTATTTATGGGTGGTTAAGTATTTATATTTTCTGCATGTCATTGTCTCATTCACTAGCTTTAAGATAATTATTATAAGTATAATTATTATAGAATTTTTCTTTGTGACCTTTTTGGATATGTGGTCATATTTCTAAGGCTCACATTAATTGAGAATTGTATTTTTAATGATTTTTTGAAGTTTTTACCTTCTTTCTATGTAGACAAGCAAATAGCACAATAATAGCTGGTTTTCATGAGGTAAATGCATGGATACTAGTCCAAAAAATACTTTGATTACTATTTTAAGATTTATAAACCAACAATAATTAGTAATTTACATTTTTACAGAAGTCAGAGTTTCTCATTACCTCCTTGTCACCTCAAAATACAGCTTATTTGCTATTTTCTTATGATTTAATGTGACTTTAACTTGGTAACCATGTTCCCAAAAGGGGTTTAGTATAATAATTGGTCAATAATAGGAAATTTATCCAAGCTTTAGAGATATTTATTCCTCAGAGGCCGCAGAATTTGGGTACCCTGGCTCTCTTTGATGTCTTTTGTCCCCCTTAGCTAGCTTCTGGTCAAAAATTGTAATTCAGGCTTCAATATTGATATCTACTATTAATGTATCATGCCTTTATGTAACAATAAAGTAATTTTAAGATTTAAAAACATGCATAAAACCACTCTTAGTGTATATAAAACATGGAATTTCTCATATTCCGATTACTTTGGCATGGAATTAAGAAAACCAAAATTTTCACAATTCTTTTATGTGTTATTGATGATGTGGTGTGAAGTATTTTCCATTTTACCACCTCATGGAGTTAATTTAAGATTATTAAATATATGAAGCTCCCCTATGTGAATTTTTGTTTAGAATACAAATATAGCCTTGGTTCCATGTATTTACTTACTCACAAAAACGTTATTCATATTTTCTCAAAAAAAGATACATTTTGGATATATGCATGACTTATGGGTTATTCATAGTTCATAATTTATTAAAATATTAATTTTGGCCTATTTAAATATGAAAAATGTACCTCAAGGCTCACATTCTCTCCTGTTCTATATTCAGGAAGGTGTCCTGAGAAGGGGGAGTAATGAGATTCCTTCAGTATAAGAATGGTAAGGGACCTATCTCATACTGTAATAACACAGGTGTGCTTAGTTATAAGGTAGATTATGCCATCAAAGAGGTAAAATTTTCAATATTCTATTCAAGAAATATATCAAGGATTTATATTTAGAATATTTAGCAAGTAGTTTGAATAAGATTTTGCAGTTCTTCTCTTGAGTGTAATTGCTCCTTATATCCTCAAAGAAGGTAGTTTTTAGATCTGTAACACTGATTCCTTCTATTGAAATATTTGGAAAAGCTTCTTCTGGAACATAAGAAGAATTATCAACATAATTTGATAATGGCCATCTTTATTTTCATTCTTATTTCCATATTTATAAAAAATGGTCATATTGCCTCTATACTATTGTATGATGTTTTCCCTCCAAGAATATGTCTGCTGGGTGTTTTCATTTTTGGAGTGATTTCATAGTGGTACAATCTGTTATTACCTCAAAAACACATCCCTCAAGGAAATAATTGAGTTTTTTAAAGGCCTAAACAGGACATAGACATCAAATTTGATTTTCTCCATATCTGGAATCGGTTGAATTGATTTTCTTAGATATAAAAAATATAGGTCCTTCCACAGGTTTGTCATTAATAAGTTGTACTTGATGAATTGCAGCTCCTAGCCCACCTCCTGATGCATTAATTTAAAGCTTAAAAGGTAGCTTAAAATCTGGAATTAATACAAGTAAAGCAATGGTTAAGGCATGTATTAGGGACTCAAAGGCTTTGACTCTATCAAAAATCATTTGAAATACTGTATCCTTGTAAAAAATCTTATAAAGAATTATTTATATTGATGAAAAACCTTTGATATTTTGCCTGTAGCATCCTGAAAAAAATGACTGGATTTCCTTTTTTTGTGAGGAATAGGCTTCAATAGGACTTTTTAAACTTTATTATGGTCTATTCCAAGGGATAGACCATATTCTACATATCCTAGGTCTTTGAGTTCTTTTAATACAAAATGAAATTTATTTAAAGAAATCTTCATATTTACTGATTGTATTTTCTCCAAAACCCTAGCTAATCTAGCTATATGTTCTTCCCAAGTATTAGTACTAACAATAATGTAATTAATATAAATTATTAACTACCTTTTTTAAAGCTCTTCAGGAAAGATTTTATTAATCATTCTTTTGAAGTGTGAAAGTAAATTTTTGATACAAAAGAGAATCCACAAGTATTCATACACTCCACAATGAACAATAATTCTCAAATATTTCCTTTCTCTTAGTGTCACTACATTCTGGTGAAATCCCTTCAGGGCATCCATAGTGCTGATGTACACTGCTTGAAATATATGAGTAAGGGAAATTTGGATTTTTGGTATGGGATACCTGTCTGGGACAGTGTAAGTATTTAAAGCTCTAAAATGACCAACCATTATGGATTTCCCATTAGGCCATGCCACTATTACAGGTGTAGTTATTTATATATCTTCATTGTGACCAGCCTTTGATATTCCATCAATTTATAAGGGTTCTTCAATTTGAAGCTCAAGGGCTTGCTGGATATGCAGGCTTTCTTAATAGTGGTTGGGAAGGTCTCAATTTTTAAATTAATATCAACTTAACAACAAATAATTGACCAAATGTTTCTTTATCTGATGCAAAGGCTTCTGTTGGGTCATATAAAAGGGCCAAGAGTTCATTTTCTTGGATGTCAGTGAGATGAAAACTGACTTCAGCTTCATTCATCTGCTCTGATTTTAATTTCTGTAGCTCCAAGTCTGCTTGTGATATTTTATTTACTATAATTTATCTTCTAGCAGGTGAAGAGATAACTTTACAAGGATTATTTTCACCGATATTGAAGTAAATGTTCTTGTTTCCATGAGAATCACAGTGGCTTCAAATATTCGCAGGTTTTTCATTGGATTTCTCGCACTGTTGAAATTTTTCCATCAATAGGTAATAATGTATCACCAAATTTTGGCACACAATTATTATCAAAATATTTTCCAAGAAAAGAGTATATGGCTCCTTGGTCAAGTAACAATTGAGTGGGTTTTTATCAATCACCCCTTTCTTTATACAGGCATTTCCAGTTAATTATTTTCTTCCCCTGTTTGTTTTGGTCCTCATAAGCTGGGCATCTTGAACTTCTGATAAATATAGTTGACTATTATTCAACTGTGGCAAGTGGGTGTATTATTCCATGATGTCAAATGTAAAATTGATATTTTCTATATCTTCCAAAGATTTAGTAAATATTAATGATTCATGATCTGAATTTTCTTCATTAAAATCATCTTTTCCCTCATCAGGCTCTTTTCAATGTTAATTTCATTTATTTTCCCTCTTGTTGAACATGTATTGGCCAAATGTGTGGTACGTTGGCAAAGATCCCACTTCCTGATTGTTTATGCATATTTATATTTTATATTAATAAAGCTTTCTTTTACTCTTTTGCACAAAGAATCTTTCAAAGATTAATTAAAAAAATTACATTTATCCTGCTAGAACCAATTTTCATTCTGGTAGTTACTTCTTCTGATATATTTATAGTATTTTCTGCTGAAGATTTCTCAGTAGTCCTGCTTCTTACAGCCTGCTCCAAATCACCCCCACATTGTCCCTGTCAAGCTGATTCTATTATGAAGTGGTAAATAAATTCATATAAAACTTTAAATCTGACTGTGACACAGATATTTAAGTTCAAACAGGGTTTTACTATGAGGAATAGTGGTGGTGAGTGCTGTTGAAAGCCCTGGGTTCAGTCTTACCAGTTGGGTTACTATAATAGGAGCTTAAATACACTAATTAAGGTATACCTTTCTATTTTCCACGGGTTTAACTGTTTTGGACAGTTGTACCACATAGGAATTTAAGAGCAGGATGGGGATTCCTTTTCTGGCAGAGAAAAGTCCTCCTTTTAGCCTGAAATGGGGTGGAAAGGTCATCTAGACCATCCAGGTAGAGGGAGTAAGGATTTTTCACTTCACAGTACTTGCTTGTGGTTTGAACAAGGCCTGTATGCTCTGTATTGGGCTCAGATGTGGTTTTGAAACCACATCTGGGCAGCTTTCCCCAATACAGGGTGAAGATTTTCATCTGGGGACTACACAGCCCTCTTCTGACATGTATGGTGTATAGAAATCTAGACAGAACCTGTATGGGGCACCAGTATTGAAGTATAAGCAAGCTTCTTTGTCCATTTGACACCTCCTACTCATAGCTATGGGATTGTATCCCACAGTAAAGGTGTATTGGCCAAACTGTGGAATTTTAACCTTAAAGCTGCTATAGCTTTGTCAGTTATTAAGATATTGAGCTCAAAGTTGGTTCATTGTGTAGCCCTTGATTAGATCTACACAATTGTACCTCATTTGGTATGGGTAAAATTAAATATGGCAAAGTTATGCCATGTTCAATTTTTGTTATCCAGATATATGATTTTCTCAAAATCTGTATGGAACTTGTTTGCCCCATAATTATTGTTCTAGATGAGAAGTGGGGAAATTAATTGCACCATTGGATAGTCCTGATTTTGCTCTTTCCAAAATGACCCCACTTTAGGTATCTCACACTAAAACTGTAGAAGCTGGATGAGAGGTGAATACTTTATTCACCCTTATTTGACCTTATGTTGCCCATAACTTCTGTATTCTTGGTGCTAGCTTGGTTTGGCTAGTACCATTGGATATCCATTACTTAGAGCTTCAACGTTAGTACCCATTTGCTGGGGTCAAGCCTCTTCCTCTGGATTCCAGATGAGAGGTGAAAATTAAGGTTTATGCTCAGCAACTTCTTTTCACAGGAATAACTTTGTCATTATTTGTCCTATGATGATGGGACTTGTATATGTGGAAAGAGGTGAGTTTCCCCTTCCCTTTGATACCTTTTGAGCTGGTTTGGCTCAGCTCCATGTTTTGTTTGTATTTTGCTCTACCTTTGGTTTATGGTATTTGGCTGTCATGCTTGTGCTCTTGGTTTGAGTCACAGGCTGACAGTCTCAGAATTCTTCTATGGATCATAAATTCTGAAATTTTAGGATATAACACTTTTTGCCTGTATTTTTGTTGGAAAAACCATGGTAATTCTCTGTCTTTTTCAGAATTAAATTTTGCATATTCAAAGGCTGTTTCAACTTTAAACCTCAAACCATCATTGGCCCAGTTTTGGATTATTTGGTTTTTTGACCATGTCCAGCTTTGGTATCCATGTGCTTTTCTAAAATTGATATACCATCTATGAGCTGATTTGGTAAACAAGGTGTTATATCTTGTGGTTACAAATATTTCTGTTAATTAAAAGTCTCCCTTGGTAATTTCAATACCTCTGATAAAGTACATACATTCATATTATCCTTCAGCACTGAAGTGAGGCCATTCTTTCAAAGGTTCTTGGCCCATTGACGGTTCTGCATTATGGAAATAGTTAAAAAGTTTGTTTTCAATTTATGAATTTTCTACATCTAATACATGTGGGTTAGAATTCCTTATACCCTCACTTTGAGTAAGAGGTGTAAGAATCCTTGGCAAAGTGTGTAGTAATTTTCCAATTTCATTCATTTTACTGATGGTACACCTTGTGGAGTTTCTGACTTCATTTTTAAAGACTTGTCTTGAATTGATGAATTTAATTTCATATATGTCCTTCTTTATTTCGATTTCTTTCCATAAATTTCCTTGTCTAGAATTATCAGAAATAATTTGATTCACTCTCATTGTTAATTTTGATACTTTTTCTTGTGATCTAAAAAAGCACTTCCCCAAGGAAATTGTATTTGTCTTTAATTAAGTAAATGAGTTTTCAATATGATCAAGGAGTTCCTTATTATCTTCTTTGACAATAATTATGGTTTTTTTACTCTTGTTTCAACCATTTCATCAATATTTAACTTGAAATATTTGTTTGTTAATTCTTTCATAGTGAAAAATGTTTCACTCATTTTATTTGAAAATGAATTTTTACTATTTTATGCTGTAATTGATCTTAAACCTTCTTCAAAACACATACATTTTTCATTTATTTGGTCTAAAATTAGATCTTTGGTCTTAAGATTGTTACAAATTTTTGAATTATTATCAGAAAAATGACTATTTACATCATTTATGCCTACATACAAAGCTGGAATTCCATCCAAAATCTCAGAAATAATTTCTGATATTTCCATATGGCTTTCCCCTCTTTTGAATTTCCATCATAGCTCTGGCCATCTGAAAAATATTTTCCATGGCATCTTGTTGAATATTTGGGATTCTGTAGCCTCATACCTATGGTTTAGTTTCTGGGGCTTTGCCTTTTCCCTTTTTCTGAGCTTGTGGTTTCTTTTTCACATTTGAATTGCTGCTTCTGGCCACTGTGGTTAGTTTTGGCACTTGTTTGGGTGGTAGAAGCTCTTTTTTCCTCCTTTATTCGTTTAAACGCATCATGTTATTCTTTTCAATAACTGCATGCCACACATTAAGTAATTTTCAATTATTGGCGTTTCCCAGAAACTTTCTCACAGCCAGGTAAGAGTTCATGAATTTTCCCAAATGTCTGCTAGAATCTGATACTATTTCTGCTTGAGTGAACTTTTGTATTCCTTCTGGCTGTCTTTTTATATGTTCACTGAGGCTTCTTGTCACAGTGTCACATCTAATTTAAGGTTGAAATCGTGTCATCAGCTTCAAAATGAAGAATTTGTCACTTTGGGCTTTATTTACTGACCCTTGATCATCTGTAACTGATTGGAATCTGCCATAATCATGTTTCTAAGATTTTTGGGATCTTCTTGAGGGGTTATAGCTGGCTTTTGATCTGGTTGAAGGCATAACCATATGTAAAAAATGCTTAAAAATACTAATTTTACATCAAACACTTACTATTGGACAAATTGTTTGCTTTTTAGAGAGTATTACTAATGCCCAAGTTGATTAATTTAAAAGAAATTTGCTGTGGTTTATTATTCTAGGTTATAATAAATGTGCTATTACAGTCATAATTAACTGTACTGGCTGGGATAATGATAATTACTGTTGAAGAAGCTTAAAGATTTTATTGTCTTACCACACTTTTAGACACTATAATTAATGAAGAAATAAATTATTTTAGTAAAGAAAAATGAAAATTAAAGTCTCACTCATAAGATTAAAACAAGAATATTTTTATGGGTTTTTTGAAATTATAAGTATTTTTCATAAGTTTTTAAATCATTAAATATAAGGGAATGATTAAAGAAAAAGGTGAAAGATATTTCACAGGTATAATATCATGGATGGGTCCCCCAATATAAGGTGTGGATATGAAACTTTGATTTAAAACCAAGTACTTTTGCTGTCCTCAAAATTTGTATAAGGTAAAGTTCAGGAGTTTTAATAGAAAACAAGCCAGAAATTATCATTTTTAATTTTTTTTCAATATAAAAATAATATTACAACGCTTTATTGTTTTACCAACAATAGAAATATATCCATAAATTAATGTACAAGAGATATTTCTGCATACAAAAGAAATTTCTTCAACAGAAATTTCAATTGGAATTAATTGGGAAAAGAGCTGCAGAAAGTTGATATGAGATCAGAGGCTGTAAGAAGCATATTAAAGATCAAAACACCCAAAATTGACCACAGTAAATTTTGAAATGAAGTGAGAAAGTCAACAGTGATTAAATGTCACAGGGGCTCTAGTGGAAGACAAGAGTGGCCTGGCACTCAGCAATTGGGGAGCTCAATTGGAATACTCCAAATAATAAATAAATTAAAAGAAAAGAATTCAATTCCTCTAAGAAATATGCAGGTACAAAGATGATATGAAATAAGAGGAAAGAGAAGCCAAATGGCCAAAGAGCCAACCAAGATTCCTTAACCACTTTTTCAACATGACAAAATGAACAATGGAATCAGTAAGGATATTTCCACCAAATATCCATTGACAGGCGTAGAAAGAAAAGAAGGAGGTGCTAAATGACTGACTTGATAATATCAGTATTCACTTAACAGATTGAAAAGAAAATAAAGATAAAATAAAGTCAAAATATATTGATTAACTGGGGAAAAACCCCCAGGGTCAAAGGAGGCTGGTATATGTGAAAAGTTGAGATCTTGACTCCTTCAGGCTGAAAGCTGGTCTGTATTGAATCCTTGAAGCTGTATTTGACTGCTTGATGAAGTGTATACCTTTCCAGATTGGGAAATGAACTGGGTTGAATGAAATTCCCATGGTGTATGAATGAAATACAGGTCTTGATTCATCCAGACTGTATTGAATTGATGTGGTTTCCAAGGACAATTGATGGAGCACTGACCCTTGACAATTGTTTTGGAATTGCCTCTTGAATATCCTTTGAGAATGAACTGCCAGTATTCCCTTGGAGGAATACTGTTAATGGGAATAACCAATGATTGCTTGATGGAATCATTGGTATTTTAGATTGACACTTGTCCTTGAGCCTTGATGAATCCTCTGGATGACATGATGCCTTGATTACCGGATGGAATGTTGAAATAACCATTTGATATTGGAGCCATTGTATTTCTTGTGAAACAAGATGCATAATGGTGTATAACACCATTTATGGCACTTTTGGTTATTGGAAGTTGGAAATGGCCAAAGGTCTTTTGGAATGATGCCAGGAGGATAAGAGTGAAAAATGGGTTTTGGTGGCTTCAGAGGAAACAAAGTGGTTTTTGGATGTTTTTGGCGAAATACAGCTAATACAGATTTAAAACTGTATTTGCGCAAAATGTGTAAGTCTCGCAATTAAGCCCCAAATGGATTAATATGGCCATTTGGGCATATTTCCCATATTACATGGGAAAATGGCCTAAAATGCGCAAATCTGTATTTTAAGCTTAAAAAGCCAAATACAGGATTTTGGGCTGTATTTTCCCTTTTGACTGGAAAATACAAGGCTTCCCAAAAAGCAAAGCCTGGACAGGAAAGGCCTGATGATGATGAAGGTGCCAAGTTGGTCCCAGATAGTGAAATGACCATAAAAGACCAAAAAAGATTAAATGGCCAATTATTATAGATATGGCTGAATTGCCATAAATTGGATGTGGAATGGATATGCCATATTGAGGTTTAAGAGGGTGAATTGCAATGTTTGTGACATTGAAGATTCTTTCATTCAATTTGGGGGTGGTTCAAGGGTAAAAATGATTATAAGAGTGACAAAGAATAATTTAATAATTTTTTCACATGGTTAGAAGCTATAAAATGATCTTAAAGTAGTTTTTTGGAGTGTCTTATTGATTGTTATAACCGTGTTCAAACTAATTATAAAAGGAAAAGAATCTAACATGGAGAAAAGTGGGGCAAAGGAGAAATTATTTCATAGCCAAAAATTTCCTTACTCAAAGAGTAAAATTTACTCTAATAATTTGTGAGAAACACACCAATAACTATGGAATCATTGAGCCCTGTTTTGGAAAAAAACAGAGCTTTTTTTGGTCATTTTTTCCTATTTGTACCCATTTTAAGTCCTTTGAACCAGTCATTGGTATTGTATTACTTGGCTTATACCCTTAAAAACAATCCATAATGTGTGCAAGAGACTTTGAAACCAGTTAAAACTGTTTTTATCAATTTTTTTCAACTTAAGAGCAGTTTTACCCTCTTGGAAACAGTTAAAACTGCCCTGGTTGGTATCAAAACCTGGTCATCAATTGGGTCACAGACCCTGTCACTCAATTCAAGGCCAAAAGTGATGAGGTTTTGACAAAATTTTGACATCCCACACTTTTCAGAAAGTAATTTGGGGAGTCTGGCACCTCTGAAGCCAAGATTCCTTTCCCCCAAAAATTAATCTTTCCAATTTATTTTTTCCTTTAATTCCTCATCATTTATTATAATTAAAATTTCCACATGTAATTCAATCAAAAGCATACATTACACAACTTTAATTATTAACTCCACATATGTAAGCTTAATTTGTGAGCCTTTGAGATACGACCACATATCGAAAAAGGTCACAGAAAAATTTCTGTAATAATTATACTTATGATAATTATCTCAAAAATTAGTGAAATAACATAAATAAGTATGAAATCTGAATTAACTCAGAATCTAATGAATAAAAATGTTAAAGGAATTAACCCATTAGATTCCCCATGGAAAAATATACATATGCTATTTTTATGGCATATCTGAAAAGTCAATAATTACTGAAGTATAAGTAATAATATCTTAAAAAAGGTACAAAACCTCATTCATCTCAGAAACCAATGATACAAAATGTAAGATTAATTGTACCATTGGATTCTCCATGAAATTCTACACATAAAACAATTTTAAATCTAATCTCTAAATTCAATAGTTAAGGAATTAAGCTGAATATATGCACTTTTTTGGTCAATGCATATATTCATGGTTTTTAGCTAATATCTCTTGAAATATACAAGATAGAGAGATAAACCAAAAATAAAGTCACCATGTAATTACTGTAGAAATACAGATTTGCGCTTTATTTTACAAGCTATAAAAAATGTTAAAACTTGTAATGGATTGTTGAATAAAATCAATAAAGCTGTTGACCACTTTGTTGTAAAAGTGGTCCAAACTTAAAAATAATTAGAAAGTTATATTCTACTAGTTCATTCGTGAAGAATGATGTAATTCTTATTGCAATATTCAAGGTATAACCCCTTGAAATCATGATTTGAAGTTTAAAATATTAAATTTCGACAGAAAAGATGAGTTACAAGAAAAATCATCAAAAATGGAGTTTTGATGATGTAATAAATTGCTCTTGAAATTTTAATAAGGACATGCCAATCTATCAGAATACATTCTCAGAATAGCTGTAGGCTGTATAGCTTAAACATTATTAATGATCAAAGTTTAAGCTTAAATTTGATCATTTATGATCCCTCACTGTAATCTTATTTTAGGTTTGACAGTCATATAAGTGATGAAACTGATGGCTAATAGTAGATTATGATTACTAATAATAAAATTCACGAATTTTAGGCTTCTTCCAAGCCTATGACGTCATCAAACTTAGAGTTACAGTGATAACTCTTAATAATGGCATAATAATGAGGTAAGATGGTTTGATCATGATGTAATCATCACTAAACCTTAAAATATTGATCAATTCTAGTAGAACGCATCAGTACACGTCTACTAGAAGCCTTCTGGACTTTATAAGGGAGGTATTTACTATAAATAGAGCTCTTTTTACTCTACTTTCCCCTCAGATGCTTACAAAAGACTAAATAATCAAAACAAAAAGGTAATTTCTTTATTCTTTATATATAAAACTCTTCTATTATTAAAGACAAAATATCATCCTTATTATAATCATCATTCTTGACATGATTACTTCAATTCTTTTACTGTTTTTAAATTTCTCTTAAAAACCTCAAATCCACGTAAAATCAAGATAAATTGTAATTTCTCTTAATTTTTAACGTAAATACAATTTAAATAAGTTGTATTTATAATTTTTTTGGCGTAAAATCATGCAAAATTATTATATTAAGTGTTTAAAGTAGGTTATTTCTTCTTATTATAATAATTTCCTCTCTATTATTACTTTGATGATTCTCTAATTAATATAGATAGTATTTATATTAATTTATAACTTTAATATTAGTAATATTGTTGCTATTAATTGTTTTTTATTAATAAAAAACAATTATTTATGCCTACATTATTTTTTGTTAACAATAATAAGGTGCTTTTAAATATATCAATTATCTTTTATTAATATATTTATTTATTATATTATTATATTTATTTAATAATATAATTATTTTTATGCTATAATTATAATAATTCTTTATTATTATAATTATTTTTTATCTTATTTATTTTTAAGGACATTCATAGTACAATAAGTAGACTATTAGTGAGTTTTACTTATTGTTTCATAGTAAAACCTTTCATTTGGGGGCCTGGATGTGATAATTACTCCAAAAGACCTTTAAAAAGATTCTAATTGGGTTTACCCAATAATAAATTCTAATTATAATCATAAAATTATATAATAATTTTCTATTTATTGATTTCAAAAGCTATTGAGGCATTTGGAAAGCAATTTTACTGTCTTACACCTGGTTTTTCACATCCTTAGACTTGCAAAAACTTTCTTTGAGTGACCCTAGTGATTAAAAAAGATATTTTATAAGGTAAAATGAATTTCATAAAAGAATCATATTCATTTTTAATTTATTCTTTAAAAATGAAAAATATTAAAAGCCAATAAAACAAGTTATTTTTATTCATTTTTATTTATTTTTTTATTCATTTCATTTTTCAACAATATTAAAGCAATGTTTATGTGGAAAATTGCCATATCTTACCAAAAATAACACTTCTTATATAAAAGACCTATATTTATTTGTCTTTTAGACAAATAACAGTTTTCAAGAATGAAGAAAAAAGCCCAGAAATGGATTTTTTTCATAACTGAACAGCTAAAAGAGGCAGAATTCAATCATGAATTAACAGTAAAAATGAAAGAAAAATTGATTGACCTCTTATTTAAATTTAGAAATGCCTTTGCAACTGAAAAAGAACCACTAGGTGCCATAATTGGACATGAGGTAAACATAATTCTTAATGTAGAAAAACCTTATCCACCTCTTTCAAGAAGACCAGCTTATCCAGCCAGCTCAAGAGCTGGGAAGCTTTAGAGGTACACATTAAAGAACTAATGGACCTTGGAGTACTAAGGAAAGTAGGACATGATGAACCAGTAGAGGTACCTACACCTGTCATTATAGCCTGGCATAATGTAAAATCAAGGACGTTAGGAGACTTTAGAGCTCTGAACACCTATACTATCCCTGACAGATATCCAATACCCAGAATCCATCAGACATTAACACAATTATCTCAGGCTAAGTTCATAACAGCCATGGATGCTCTAAAGGGTTTTCATAAAAATGTCTTAACAGAAAATTCCAACAACCTACTAAGGACAATAGTCCACTGTGGAATCTTTGAATATCTCAGAATGCCATTTGGTATAAAAAATGCACCATCCCACTACCAGAGGATGATGAATACCATATTTCCTGAAGAATTACCAGAAGGATGGCTGATTATTTATATTGATGATATTATAGTTTGCTCAGAGACTTGGGACAATCACCTATCAATACTAGAAAGATTCTTGCAAAAGATAGTCCAAGTAAACATGAAAATCTCTCTGAAAAAGTGTCATTTTTCATACAGTGAAAAAACTGAAAGCACTAGAACATATTGTATCTGGACTAAGTTTGGGAATATACAAAAACAAAGTAGCAGAAGTACTATTGAAACCAATTCCCCAAACAAAGAAAGAAATGCAATCATTTCTAGGAATTGCTGGTTATTACAGACAACATATAAAAGATTTTGCAAGAATTTCTAAGTCATTGTATAAGCTCTGTGACCAACAAACAGTATATGAAATGACTGAAGAAAGAGTCAAAGCATATGAAGGATTGAAAAATTCCTTAACAAATACCCCATTTCTTCTAATGCCCGATTGGAAACTACCCTTTAAATTATACATTGATGCTTGTGGAGAAGAACTAGGTGCTGCACTACACCAGACACAAATCATCAATGATAAACCAGAGTAAGGACCAATTTGTTTTATTTCAAGACAGATAAAGCCAACAGAGGAAAGATATGGAGCAAGCCAGTTGGAATGCCTATGCTTAGTATGGGCTTTAGAAAAATTACACTATTACTTGGATGGAACAGTATTTGATGTGATTACGGACTGTAATGCTTTAAAATCTCTATGAAATATGAAAACTCCAAATAGACATATGCTGAGATGGCAAATTGCTATCCAAGAAGATAGAGGAAATATGAATATTATTCGTAAATCTGGTAATATTCATAAAAATTCAGATGGGCTCTAGCAAATACTCCTGAAAATCCGGCATGGGTACCACAGAAGGAGCACCATATAGAAGGGATATGTGTCACAGACATTGGCACAGAATTCTTTAACCAAGTTAAAGAAAGCTATAAAATAGTTAAGAATTTCCATATCTTAAGCCAACTACTAATGAAAGACTGCAAAGACCCATCACTTTCATCAAAATTAGATGCAATATGGAAGAAGGCATATGATGAAGGAAGATTCCACCTTCTTGATGGAATCCTCTATCATAGAACAAAACACACATGTGTTATGGCCTTAACAGATAGAACTCTAATAAACACTATTTTAAATGAGTGTCATGATAGTGTTGCAGCTGGACATCTCTCAGAAGATAGAACACTAGAGAGGGTGAAAGCCTGCTCTTGGTGGCCAAATTGGAAGAAAGATGTTGCAGAATACTGCCAAACCTGTGACAGATGTCAAAACGCCAACAGAGCCCCAGAAAAGAAATTTGGAATGATGATCCAAATCCAATAGCCAAAATCCCCTTGGGAAATAGTTCATATGTATTGGGTAACAGCACTATCTCCAAGAGGAGACAGAGATTATAATGCATGCCTAGTGTTAGCTGACAGGTATAGCAAAACCCCTATGTTCCTACCATGTCACAAAGATGACACAGCTATGGACACAGCCATAGTGATATGGAATAAAGTCATTAGCCACACAGGCTTATTCCAAAATATCATAAGTGACAGAGACCCAAAGTTCACTTCAGCATTATGGACAAACCTCCATAACTTGTTTGGTACAAAATTGTCATTCTCAACAGATTACCATCCTCAAACTGATGGCTTAGCAGAAAGAATGATACAAACCTTGGAGGACAGATCAAAAGATTCTGTGCTTATGGACTGTAATTTAAAGTTTCTGATGGTTTTACACATGATTGATGTACATTAATACCAGCTCTTGAACTGGCATATAAAGCATCAATCCATTCTTCTACTGGCAAAACACCAGCAATGCTAGAAAAAGGTTGGAATCCAAGACTCACACATGATACCCTCAAAAAAGACTTAGTGGATCTACATCCAACAGCAAGCAGTTTTAAAATAATTCTTGACAAAGCAAGACACCATGCAAACAGATGTATGCAAGATTCTTTGAAATATGCAAAAGAAAGATGTGATAAAAGTCATAAACCACCTGACTTCAAAAAAGGAGACTTGGTCCTAGTGTCAACTCTTAATTTCAATAATATAAGAGGACCAATGAAATTGAAAGATTCCTTTGCAGGACCATTCATGATAAAAGCACTACATGGACCTAATGCTGTGCAATTGGAGCTCACAGGTGAACTAATGAATAAACACCCAACTCTACCTGTAAGTCTGATAAAACCTTACAGCTCAAGTGACAAGGAATTATTTCCACTAAGAAATAAACCCCCACTTGAAATACCCCCTTTGGAAGAAGGAGAGGAAAAGAAAATTGTGAAAGTCCTTCAAGAAAGAAGGACAAGAAATAAAAGGGAAAGAGAATACCTTATAAGGTATAGAAATCCAGCTCAGGAATATGAATGGCTACTTGAGAAAGATATAGAAAATGCTGATAAACTACTAAGAAGCTTCAGAAATGAAAGAAAACCTAAAGAATAGAAAAATCAAGCATTATTGATCTTCAAGACTAACAAAGTCTATTGAAGAGATAGGATAGTGGATGATACCCTAATTAACTATATCAGACTGTGGTAAAATATTTTTTGGTGGTAGGGAATGTGAGCCTTTGAGATATGACCACATATCCAAAAAGGTCCCATAAAAATTTCTGTAATAATTATACCTATGATAATTATCTCAAAAATTAGTAAAATACCATAAATAAGTACAGAATCTGAATTAACTCAGAATCTAATGAATAAAATTTTCAAATAAATTACACCATTAGATTCCCCATGGTAAAATATACATATGTCATTTTTATGACATATCTGAAAAGTCAATAATTACTGAAGTATAAGTAATAATATCTTAAAAAAGGTACAAAACCTCATTTATCTCAGAAACCAATGAAACAACATGTGAAATAAATTGTAGAATTAGATTCTCCGTAAACCTCTACACAGAAAACAATTATAAAGCTGATCTCTAAAGTCAATACTTAAGGAATTAAGCTGAATATATGCACTTTTTTGGTCAATGCATACATTCATGGTTTTTAGCTAATATCTCTTGAAATATACAAGATAGAGAGATAAACCAAAAAAAAGTCACCATGTGGATACTGTACAAATACAGATGTGAACTTTATTTCACAGTTCATAAACAAGGTTAAAGCTTGTAATGGATTATTGAAGAAAATCAATAGAGCTGTTGACCACTTTGTTGTAAAAGTGGTCCAAACTTAAAAAGAAGTAGACAGTTAGATTCTACTAGTTCATTAATGAATAATGATGTAATTTATATTACAATATTCATGATATAACCCCTTGAAATCATGATTTGAAGTTTCAAATATTAAATTTTGACAGAAAAGATGAGTTACAAGAAAAATCATCAAAAATAGAGTTTTGATGATGTAATAAAATGCTCTTTCCAGTTTAATAATGACATGCCAATCTATCAGAATCTACCCTCAGAATAGCTGTAGCCTTAATAGTTATTAATGATCAAAGTTTAAGCTTAAATTTGATCATTTATGATCACTCACTGTAATCCTATTTTAAGCTTAACAGTCATATAAGTGATAAAACTGATGAATAGTATTAGATTATGATTACTACTAATAAAATTCACCAAGTTTAGGCTTCTGCCAAGCCTATGACGTCATCAAACTTAGAGTTACACTGATAACTCTAAATAATGGCGTAATAATGAGGTAAGATGGTTTGATCATGATGTAATCATCATTAAACCTTAAAATATTGATCAATTTTAGTAGAATGCATCAGTACACGTCTAACAGAAGCCTACTGGACTCTAGAAGGGAGGTATTTACTATAAATAGAGCCCTTTTTACTCTACTTTCCCCTCAGACGCTTACAAAACACTAAATAATTAAAAGAAAAAGGTAATTTCTTTATTCTTTATATACAAAACTCTTCTATAATTAAAGACCAAATATCATCCTTATTATAATCATCATTCTTGACATTATTACTTCAATTATTTAACCATTTTTGAATTTCTCTTGAAAGCCTCAAATCCACATAAAATCAAGATAAATTGTAATTTCTCTTAATTTTTATTGTAAATACAAGTTAAATAAGTTTTATTTGTATTTTTTGGTGCAAAACCATGCAAAATTATTATATCAAGTGTTTAAAGTAGGTTATTTCTTCTTATTATAATAATTTTCTCTCTATTATTACCTTAATAATTCTTTAATTCGTATCAATAGTATTTATATTAATTTATATCTTTAATATTAGTAATATTATTGTTTTTAATTGTTTTTTATTAATAAAAAAAAATTCTTTATGCCTTTATTATTTGTTGGTAACAATAATAAAGTGCTTTTAACTATATTAATTATCTTATATTAATATATTTATTTATTATATTATTTTTTAAAATATAATTAAAATCATTCTTTATTATTATAATTACTTTTTATCTTATTTATATTTAAGGACATTCATAGTACAATAAGTAAAATATTAGTGATTTTTACTTATTGTTTCATAGACAAACCTTACATAATTTCACTTATGCAATACATATGTACATTTTGACATTTCAATTGAAAATACTTCAATTCCTCATAGCTTCTTAACTACAAACCACAACTCAATTTCACAAAAACCTATGGTTAACACCCCATGTTGTGTGAATCAATTCAAAGTCCTATTGGTTAACACCCCATGTTGTGTGAATCAATTCAAAGTCCTATGTACGTTCAGATTTCCACACAAAAAATACTAAAAACTCAATATAAGCTTATGTAGAGTTGAGCTACAGAATTTTCACTCAGAGGTGACCCCACATGATTTTCTATGAAGTATCCAATGGTGAAATAATTTTCATATGCTTATTTATTAGAAAAAATTCATGATAATTTATATTCAATTTTTCCCAAAAAATATCTCATTTTCAATATTTTTTGATGAAATTTTTGTTCACTTTATTTTTTCAAGTAAAACATTTTTTTAACATTTTTAAAATTTATTCCTAAATTTTAATTATTAATTTTATTCTTAAATTCAAGTTCTATAGTTATACTTATTTTTTTTGTTATATATAAGAATAAAATTATTTTTTCAATTATAAATTAATCAATTTTTTGTTGTCTTTTGGGTATGTGAAGATATGTATAAATCTCACAGTATTTTTGGTCAATAAAGTAGCCTGTGATATCCAAATAGGCTAATGCGTTTGGGATGTTTCAGTAATCTGTTTCAAAGCAGAAATCAACCCCATTTTTTTGACATAGGTTACAGATATTCTCTTGAAGATAGTAAAGAATATTGTATAAATGTTTCATTATTTCAGTTTTCCTAACCAATATACTGAGAATTTTGGGGCTTCAAAACTTCAATGAAAACAAAACATTCTTGTGACTCTATCATTGAAAGAGGTAAATTAAATTCATATATTAATTAAACAAGGGAAGTCTTAAGTGCTTTAATTGATAATGTCTTCATTCCAGACAAAATTATAGTCAGAATATGAATTAAAGAACTGGAAAAACATATTCTTCCATTTTAAAATTGGATGTTAGAAAAACTTTTCTAGTGGTTCAAAAGAATTTTGGCTGCTTGAAGATATATTTTTGTGTTGGTTAATCAATGGAAAGAATTGAGATGATAGCTTGTTGACTTGGTTCCTCCAGTCCTATCTCACTTTAGCCTCTTTTGAAAGATATTTTCAACCAAATCAGTAACATTAAATTTTACTTGGCTTGTATTAACTTCTGAAAAATAGGCCCAGACTGTCAGCCTGTGACTCAACACCAGAGCACAAGCATGAAAGCCAAAATACCATAAATCAATGGTAGATCAAAATACCACCAAAACAGCTCAAAAGGTATCCAAATAGGGAGGAAATTAACCTCTTTCCAAATATTTAATCCTGCTAATCATAGGACAAAGAATAACAAAGCTATTAAGGCTTGAAGTAGTTGCTGGGCATGCACCTTAATTTTCACCTCTCATCTAAAATTCACAGAAAGAGGCTGAGCTCCATCCAATAGTTACTCAAATTGAGTCTCTCAGTCAGTTATATCCAATGGTACTAGCCAAATTGAGGTAGACTCAAAACCATAGACATTATGTCTGAAAATAAGCCAAATAAGGGTGAAAAAATATGCACCTCTCATCTAACTTCTACTGTTTTAGTGTTAGATACTTAAATGGGGGTCATTTTGGAAAGATAATAGTTAGGGATATCTGATGGTTTCATCCAATTTCTCATAACCCATCTAGAACAAAATTTATGAAGAAAACAAGTTCCATATAGGATTTGAGATAAATCCATATCTGAATAATGCAAATTTAAAACAGTATAGCTTTTCCATATTTAATGTTACCCACACCAAATGATGTACCATTGTGAAAAACCCATCCAGGCCTACACAATGAATCAAATTTGAGCTCAATATTCTGAAAACGGAAAAATCTATAGCAGCTTGAAGTTCAGAATCTCAAAGTTGGAACATTACACCTTGATTGTGATATACCATCCCATATGTTTGATTATGAGGCGTCAATTAGATGAAGAAGCCTGTTTATCCTTCAATACCTCATATTTTAGTCAATATGGGTTTTATATACAGTTTATGTACAGAATTCCATGTGTCATAAATGTTAGAAGAGGGCTGTGTGGTCCCCAAATGACAATTTTCACCTTGTATTGGTGAAAACAGCCTAGCTGTGGTTTCAAAATCACATCTGAGCCCAATACAGAATATAAAGGATTTTTGAAGACCACAAGCCAGTTATTAGAAGTAAAAAAACTTTACTTCCCCTACGTAAACTTCTCTAGAGGAGATTTCCACCCATTTTAGAATAAAAAGGGGCTTTTCTCTGCCCCAAAGAGGAATCCCCATCCTTCTCTTAAATTCATATGTAGTACAGGTATCAAAAACAGTTATACTCTTGAAAAATAATCATTTTATACTCTATTCACAGTATTTTACTTTTTCTTATAGTTACTCAACTGATAAACTGTGAACCCCAGGCTTTCAGAAGCACTCACCACCACTATGTTTGATATTAAAGCTCTTAATATTACCATCACCTCTACTCTTTATCTTAAATTACCATGTCACAGTCATAGTCAAAGTTTTAAATACTGTTATTATCCCTTTATCATAGACTTGGCCTGACACAGACCCATAATTGCTTTCCAAAACTGAAAGGGGTAGGATAAATACCATAGATTTTAAATTGATTATTTACATACTCCACTGGTATCCCTGCCCAAACTAAATGTTAGAATGGATATTTTGGAAGTGACCCACATTTTCTCTTGATATCTTTCAGAGATCTGGGGAGATTTAGATTGGAAAATTATTGTGACACAGGTATTCCCATGGCAGGTAGGTCTACCTGGTACTCATATGTTTTAGATTTCAGTTACTTTTGAATCATTGAGAAATTTAATTAAAACTCGATAATTTAATATCTATTCCTAAAACTACTTGAAATTTGGTCAAAAATTATGTTTTGTTGAGCTATAAGCTCCTTGTTATGCAATTCTTGGCTTTAATGATCAAGGAAAGCTTTTACTTAGATTCATCATTAAATAAGTTTGTTAGATGAGTCAATTATTATCCTAGGAATTATTAATTTTCTAAATTTTAATAGAGTTATATCAATTAGTTTTATTAACGAATTTTTGTAAAACAACAAATTTGATAATTTGGAATATTATAGTCCTAAACATTAAATGTTTTATCACATCTAAGCGATCATATATAATGTGGAGAATTTTTCAGAAAAAAAGAAAGAATAGCTAAGAATAATTCCACTGGTTCTTAATGAAAGTTTAAATTCAAATTTATTCTCAATTGATTATTTTTCAAAAAGAAATAGAAATAAGATTGAATTTTTTCATTTTTTTTGGAAAATATCTTTTTTGTTTTCATATTTTTTTCAAGAATCTTTCAATTGGACTATCTCAAAGTATATTTATATGAATATCTTGAAATATACTTCTGATGATTTAATCTAGGGCATTGGTAAACCCATGTAAGAAAATTGATAAAACAGGCAAGATATTAGGATTTTTCCATAAATTGGTTTAAACACATAATTTCTTAGTATAAATGTGTATGTAATTCCCTGGGCCCCCTCAAATTTTAAAAAAAAAAATATTAGGTAAAAAACAGCCAAAATCCCCCAAAAAAAAGTTTTCCAAAAACCTCACCTGACTAATTTTTTTCAGTTTTTTGTTTCAAATCCTCTAAAAAAAGAACCTTTTTCCAAACAAGAAAAAAATTACAAAATACCTCCCCCTCAGAAACATTTTTGGTTCAAAAAAACTTTCAAAACCATTTTTATTCATTTTTACCCCCAAAAAACTTCTTTCAAAAGCTCTCCCTCCTTTTTTACTGAACCAAGAAGCCAAATCACCATTTTCCCCTGCCTTCTTAAATCAATATTAATCCTGAACCAATCTCTTTATAATCTTCCTTTCTAATTTCTCATGTTATACTATTTTGAAAGCCACTTTTATCTTTCCATAAACTCAATTTTGCCTATTTATACCTTATTTTGATTTATTCAAATTTTTCCTGAATAACTCTCCAAACCCCCACTGAAGGTTAATTATAGACCCTTGAGATTCTTTTTCATAATTTTCAAAATTTTCCCGGGGTAGAGGGGTATGCTGTGTTCACCTTGAGGTATAATATGTCCCACAATTAAATTGAAATACCTTGTGATAGGTCTGGGACCCCAAACTCACAAAACCCCTTATCCAAAAGAATCAGTTCAAGAAAAATACACTTTCCTTTTGGACTTCATTCCATAAATTATGCCAAGAGTGCCTTCTGGACTCATAAATCTGAAAATACTGAGCACAGCTATGATGCCAATGAGAATATAATGGCTAATACTGCTTTAAGAAAAGTTAATGAGCAAGAGATATCCCAAAGTTAAAATATGTTATAAGGAAGACTGAAAGGTCTGGGATAATCCAATACACTTACCGCCAAGTCAATAAAATCAAGAAAGAGATACTTAAAGGCAGAAGGCCCATTGATTCCCTTATTGCCACCCTCAAGCCAGAAATATGTGTGTGGACCTCTCAAAAAGATAAAGAAAGACATATTACTTGATTTTTTTCACTTATAAACTTTTTATAAGACTGCTTGAAGGCTTTCCTTGTGTTACTCTTATGGATTTTATCTGTAAATACAGAAAGTACCAAATGCCAGTTTTCCCCATTATAGAATTCAGATTGTCAAAAACATGATCAATCACCCTCTTGGACCATTTTACAGTAAATCGATATCATATCCAATTTATGGAAATTTGGCCATATCCACCATTTTCATCATCTGGGGCCAACCTGGCCCCTTCACCATCATTGGTCCATTCTTGGCCACTTTTGGGCATTTCCCAGTCAACAGGGGACATACAACCCAAAAGGTTGTATTAATCTTTTTGAGCTATAAATACAGTTTTGTGCGATTTGCACATTTCTGTGCATTTTCCTGTTAAATATGAGAAATATGCCTTGAGGTTCATAATAGGCCATTTGGGGCTTAATTTACATATTTGCACATTTTTACAAACTTTTGTACAAATACTGTTTTAAGCCTGTACAGGCTTGTTTTGACCAAAGAACAGAGCCAACCTCTGATGCCTTTAAGCCCACAATTTCCAATCTTCTCCAAGGTCATCTTCCAGAACTCATTAGTGATCAAATCAAAGTTTCCATAATTAAAATTAAAAAATACCTTTCAGCCCTTATGGAATAATATTTTCAGGAGGGTCAATCAAGCTTCAGGCCAAGTGTTTTCTTCAATACCAATCACCTCACTCATCAGGTATTGTTTATTTTAAAGTATGTAGTATTCCCCCAAGGGAACACTTGCAGTTTACATTTCAAGAGATATTCAAGAGGCAGGTTCAAATCAGTTTTCAAGTGTCAATTATCCATCAATCCACCTTGGAAACTACATTCATTTCAATACAGTCTTTTTCTATAAAGGCATTTATTTCAAATATAGACTGTGGAAAAATCATTGAATCCAGTTCATTTCCCAATTTTGCCAGGTGTAAATTTCCTCAAGCAATGAATATAGCCCAGTTTTCAGCCTGAAGGAGTCAAGCTCTCAACTTTTCATATATACCAGACTCTCTTTCAACCCTAGGTGGGTTTTTCCCCATTTGATTAATCTACTACAATTTTATTTTATCTTTTATTTTCTTTTGTTTTTTTAGTGAATACTGATATCATTAATTCAGTCATTTGCACCTCTTTTCTTGCTTGTCAGTGGATATCAGTGGCTATATCCTTTACTAATTCTATTTTTCTTTCTCTTAGGTTGAAAAAGTGAATAAAGGACCTACTTGGTTTTCTCTTTGGCCATTTGGGCTTCTTTCTTATTCTTCATCTCATTTTTTGTACTTGCATTATTCTTCTTAAAGAAATATATTCCCTCTTATTTCTTTGATTCTTTGTATTTTTCCAAGTGAGTTCCCTTATTCCTGATTTCAAGGCCACTCTTGTTATTCTTAAGAGCCCCTGGGACACAGAACAACCAATAAGACATTATCTGGATATTTTTTTGATTAATAATGGAGTCAAATTCTAAAATACTTGGAAATTGAATAATTCTATACAGGAACTGCTCACACAGACAAATATTTTCCCTCCTCCAACTACTGTTATTTATAAGTATTTATCCCTGAATAATTATCTTCATAAACTGTCTGCAGACTTTAATGTTATGCTATGGATTTGGGACAGAAATCAATATATATATCAGCAAGATTTCATAATGAAAACTGGTCATGGGATTTCTTTCAAAGATCAACTGGTCCTCTGGAATAAATTATCTCACTTTTACTTAAATTAATGTGGTTATTAATAATTTTGGGATTTTTTTATCAGGCTGTGTATTGCAAAAATTAATGGAATTCTGGATAAAAATGCAAGAAACTACAAAATCAAATTTCAAATCCTTAAGTAGACCAATATTTTAGTAAAGCTCACATTTCTTTAAAGGGACATTTCATTCTATCCTGCACCAACTACCATTGTAACCTGGGGTTGATTCCACCTCAGGAGTTGAAGGTGCACATGAAATGGCTAAACTTTGGCTTCAAAATCCCACTGGTACTCTCTTGTTGGTTGTCAGAGCCCTGAAAATGGCTTAGAAGAAAAACTTTCTTAAATTATCAACAGAATCTTCAAATGAATGATAGTTCATTTAAGGTATTTTTATCCTCACATTGTTTCTCTCAATGAAAATATTTATTACTATTCCCTTCAGATAGTCTTTGAAAATTTCAAAGCAAAAGCTCGCTCAAATACAAGAAGCACTCATAAATACAGTAAATATCAAGGGATAACCTTCAAGCACTATACCAAATATTATTTAACCCAGTGACAAAGGATTAAGTCATAAGAATTCAATTTGCAGTGGGATCCGAACTTACCTGTAATTATTTTTTATTATCAATTTCATAGGTATTTTTGTATAATTCACTTCTTTTCTTTGCAATATAATTCCAAGATTGGCTATAAAGTAGATGATAAATGTTCTAATAAATAAGTGATTAATTATGCCAATGAAATATTTTAAGATATTGGGTAAAACCTTCTTCAAAGAAAAATGGCAGAAATTACCCCAACCTTTTAACATTTCTGAGATATTTTAACTGAAAAGGTACCTTTTCGTTAGATTTTCAGGAGTAAAAGTGACTAAGAATATTATGATCACCCACTCAAATGAAACAGTACCTGTGGAAAAACTCAAGGTGCAAAAGAACTATAGATAACTGAAGGTTTAAAATTACTTAAAATCAATCCAAGAGAAGAGGAAGACCTCCATCTGAAGTAATAATAGCAACAACTTCAAAATCACGGTTACTTTCTCCCCCTCAAGTTATGTAATTGGACTTGTCTGAAGTATCTGAATACTTGGAGGTCTCATAATCAATATATATAAATTTATCAGAATCAATAAGCTCAGACTCATATTTGAAGGAATATTGAAATGGAAGGGTCACCCTCAGAAGGACCAGAGGGATGGGAAGAAGAAGCAGCACCTCAGGAATAAATTCCTACAAGCCTGAAACCACCTTAGATATTTTTGATCCAGTTTCTTTGAACTATGAAAATTTCTGAAGCAATTATTACACAAGTAATAAATTCTCTAAAACTTTTTGGAATTTTCATTGTTTTCTACCATTTATCTTAGGTACCTGTCTCAGAAGGTTTTTCAAAAAATCAATTTTTAAATACAATTTTAATACAATCAATGTCCAGGGTGATTGAAACTATGGATATAGAAAAATATCTCATTAAATTCAAAAACTATTTGCTAGTTTCAGTGTAAAAGGGTCGCTTATAAGGGAATAGATCCTGGTACTCAGGTTATTGGACTCACTTGCAGAGGGCCCAGAAGAAATGAGAGTGACACTTAAACAGTGTAATTAATCAGTAAGATTAATAATCAAAAATAAATAATTAAGTAAGCTTGAGTAACATTAGGAAATGAGAAATAAACAATCAGAGAGCCAAAAAAATCCAATTCCACTTTTTCAACCTTTCAGAAAGAAGAGAAGGGTTAATAGGGATATGGCCACCAAAACTCAACGGAAAAGGTAAGGGAAGACTAAGGCTAACTTCATAATTATAATAAATATGTTCCAAGAGTAATAATAAAATATTATTAGTAATAAATAAGACATAGTAATCAACTTGAGAAAAGTACCCAGAGGGAGTAAGAGGTGCTATTGTATGTGAGAATACACCAGCCCTGGTCCAAAAAGAGGAATTCTTCTGGGGATCTATTTCTTTGGACATTACAGGCCCTGGATGGATGAAAAGGGTCTGTATAGGAGTTCCTGGTGAGGCTGGGTAATCTTAAAGTTCCAGCCTGTAAGATGAATTACAGGATTTATTGGTGAATCCAAAATGTATGTTAATCTGGAGGAAGATTTCTAAAACTGGATTCTTCTAAACAAGGTTTAGTTACTTGTTTGGTGAGCTCAAGCCAGGATAAGGTTTAATACACCTCACCCCTAGTAGTGGATGTGAGTAAATCTCCTTCTTGAATCTGGTGTGCTCCTTAAAATCATCATACAATGCCACTATTGAGTATCACCTTATCCCCACCATTTTTTTTCAATTTTCATTTTTCTTTCAAATTTTGAAATCCTCTTTTTATTCTTCTGAATATCCTTGAATATTCATCTCTTCTCTTTTGCATGATTTTTGATTGAAAAGTAGCTTCAAAACCCTTTTTGGGAAATTATCATTTGGTATGTCTTCTTTTTGGGTCATTTTGTGGTTCTTTGGTCTTTTCTGTCCAAAAATGGTCATTTTCAAAATTTTCTTTTGGCTATAACCCAGAATCATTGTTGAATTCTTGATGAGTGACAAAAATGGTGCATGATGATTATGTGCATCAAATTCCTCTTGATGTGGCCAAAATTCCCTTCCTGGCCTCTTTGGTTCAGTATAAATGATTTGACAAGGGGTTAAAGTATTTTTGTTAGGTTACCCTCTTAAATATGTATTCCAAAAGAAGAATTTACACTCATATAATACAATCCCCACCAAAAAGTATAAAATAAAACTCTTTAGGTACTTGGGCCAGGCTTGTCGGGATAGAAATAGTAAACTTCCTTCACAGCCTCCAGTGACCTGGAAGGCTCTCAGATTGATTCCAAGAGGCTCTTTTTGGGTCTTCACTAAATCCCTTCCACTCTACAAGATACCCTAATTTACCTATCTTGAGGTTTGAATCTGGAACCTGTTCCACTTGCCATTCTTCTTTCTCTTCCACTATGACTGGTGGTGGTGGCAAGAAATTTCTATTTGGGATTTTTGATTTCTTGAAAGGCTCTAATAAGGTCACATGGAAGACAGGGAGAACTTAATTATATTTTTGGGGAAACTTTAGCTGATATGCAAGGCTTCCAAGCCCCTTAAGGACTTAAAAATGTCTTAAGAATATTTCTGAAAGATTTTTTATGGGTTTTTTTGTCCTGATCTTCTTTGAGGCAGGCCATAATTTCTCCCAGGTTAGAAATAATGTGAAATTGAACTATTTTTATCTGTTTACTGCCTGAAATACTCAATTTCTTACTCAAATTATTCTAAAAATTTCTTTACTTATTAGAGTTTTTATGATAGCTTCCTAGAAAGAATTTCTGGAGAAGTGTGAGTTAAGTCAAAGCTGAGATTCCTTCCATAAATGGTGGAAAATTGTGATTTTTTTGCTGATGAGTTTTATGCATCATTGTACAAAATTGAAGCCAGAGTGAGAGAGGTGTTCCAGTATTCTTGATGCTAACTGACATATATTAAAAGATACTGTTCTATAATCTGATTCACCCTCTCTGTCTGTCCATCTGTTTCAGGGTGGAAATTAATTGAAAGATCTCTTGATATCTTGAGCTTCTGAAATAAATTGGTTCATAATCATGAAAAAAAGGGATCCTGTATCACTCAAAATACATATTGGAAGGCCATGTTTTAAAAATACATTGTTTATGAATATTTGAGCTAAATCCAAGGCAGTGATTGTTGAATAAGCTGGAAGTACTATTCCCATTTCTGAGAATATCTCCATAACTACCAAAACTTAACCAAAGCTGTTGGTAAGTGCAATTGAGTAGTAAATTCTATTGATAAGGAAATCTAAGGACCACATGGAGTTTAAATAGTTTTGTATAATAAAAACTGATTAGAGTTGATTTTATTGTTTATTTAACCTTACTGACATGAAGACATGTAGTCTTTTATGAATTTATTAATTCCAGCCCAATAGAATTCTATCTTAATGAGCTTGAGGGTCCTCTTTTGGACAGGGTTTCCATACAATAGATAAACATGACACTTTTGAAGAATATAAAATTTCATGGATTGATTACTAGTAATTACCACTCAATACTTTATTAATAACAATTTGGATTGAGTTTCAAGAGAATAATCTGAATCTTATTAATTTCTTCCTAATTTATTTGGTATTTATGATCTTCAAATACTCCTTTTTTTATTGAATCCACTAAATCTCAGACAAAATCAAATTTGCTTGAGAAAAATAATGATTCTTAAATTTCATCATTCTTAAGAGCTTCATAAATTTTCTGAGTATTTTCAATGATGAATTCCACCCCCTCTCAGAGTACACATTTTCCCAATGTGACAATCCATCTGTTAAAGTGGATAGCCTTCGTGAGTGATAAGTCATACAAAAGTGGAGCTACAAAAGGAAATCTTCCCAATAGGCTTTTTTTCAAGTGAGAAATTTGGAATAAAATAAATACTGTGGGAAACTATTAGAAAGGGAAAGAAGAAAAGATTTCCAGATCTTGAGTTCCCAATCTATGCCAAGGAGGTCATTTTCATGGGTTTAATAGTTCAGTTCAGATGGGAGAATCTTGTGGTTATAAAATGTCATTCAATGATTTACTGAGTCCTTCAACTTACTAAGTACAGATCATAAGGCATAATCAGAATAATAAGTCTCTATAATAGTGGGTAGAGAAGGATAGGAGAAGTGGTAAAAGTCTTTTTAGTAATTAAAACTAACTAAGAGCTTCCTCATTGAAGGTAAAAAGGATAAATCTTTTGAGAAGAGAAGTTGGAGAAGTGATTTCTTTGGAGTAATTTAAAATGAAAAAAATATATAAATCAAAAATCTCAAGGAAAGGTGGAAATGCCATTATTTTTTTGGACTTTGGAAAATTGAGTAATTTTTTTTGAATATCCAAGGTATTCCACATATGAGCTATAGAATAAACACTTGAAATCTTTAGCAAAAAAATTCTTTTACCTCAGAACTTGGTGGAAAGAGAATAAATGTTTGACATATTCCTCCTCAGAACTGGAAAACACCATGATATCATCAAAGTCAACTACTACAAAAACATCCTAAAGATCTGCAAAAAAGATCATTCATGAGATTTCTGAATGGATAAGGAGCATTTTCAAGGCCAAATTGAAAAACCAAAAAACTCATAAATACCATAATTTGCTCTGCAGGCACTTAAATAATTTTCCCCCTCTTTAGCAATCAGGAGATTTTATGCAAAAGGCAGATATATCTTGGAGAATATAGCAGAACAATTAAAAACAGTTAAAAGCTGTCTTATAGGAGGAATAGGATACCTGTTCTTCCTAGTGACAGAATTAATCTTGTGGTAGTTAACACACAGGTGAAGGCCTCCATTCTTTTTCTTAATGAAGAGGAAATTTTCTCCTGTTTAAGAAGAGCTTTGACTAATGAAACCTTTTTCTAAAATCCCTGAGTTTCTCTTTTTCTTGAATCAATAATTAGTACATAGCTCCAACTTGACATAGAGACCCCTCTAGTCTGATATGATGATCACAGGCACAGTTTGGAGGAAGTTTCTCTTTCTTAACCTTGGATAATATCTATAAGTATTGGCTATAAGGAGGTACTAACCAAAAAAACAGATTCAATTTCTCCTGGCTCTTCCTCATTGTCCCACTGCTCCTCCAGGGATGCATTGAAGGATAGAGGAGGAAGTGAAGATATAGAAACATAATCTGAAACATATTTTATCTCTTTTATTACTTAATCTCTATATTTAATTACTTAATGATACGGAATTATGGGATGGATATGAGTAGAAGAAGGAAGTGAAAGTAGCTTAAGTTCACCAGCCAGAGAAGACTTTTTAGCTTCAGTAGAAAATTTATTACAAAAAGAATTTATAACACCATTATAATAATTATTACTAGAGTCATAGGTTATAAATTAAATTTTTAAATTAGTAATTGAAGTAAATGGTAAATGAAAACATAGCCTAATATGTAGTCTTCTCCCTTGGGGGAATCTATGATACAAAAGTACAACTCAAAGCTTGGGAAAGAAGGGGGGTCAAAAACCCACTTTATATGATGGGTGATGAATAAGGAAGGGGATTATTTTAGATCCAAAATCAAAGGAGGGATATTTCCAGGGAGCTCTGATATATTCAATAAGTAAGTAAAACCAACATTCTTTGCAATAAAAGACTTTTTAGTACCAGAATCAATGGTAATACTGTGAAAAGAAATTGAAAGAGTAGGAAAATAAGACACTTTAGACAGTTTTTTGACCCCAGTATTCAAATTTCACAACAGTTCTCATGAAATAAATAAGGGTTAAGCTTTGAAAACACCACAATCCACACTCAGGATTCTCCTTGATTTCCAGGGAAACCTTTGGATAGAAAATTTTTTTTTGAGGCCTTTCAAAGCGTTTTTCAAGGGGGTGCTTCCCACCACAATAAGTGCATAAACCTTCTTTTTCTCCTCTTTCCTTTTCAGAACCAATTAATTATTTTACTTCTTAAGGAGAACAGAATGAGTCTTACTGTTTGAAACTTGAAAATACTTCCCCTTCTTTTTCTGGTGAAGATTCTTTGAGAATGTATTGTGAGGAGGCCCAAAGTAGTTGGAACCAGGAACTGAAGGCTGGTTTCTCTTTATGACTACCCTATTCCTTCTACCTCTCATAGTACCTGGTATCCAACTCCAAGTTTATCTACATGATTTCCTGAAGGCTGTTGAAATTTCCAGGGTTAGAAGCCAATTAGTCCAGAAAGACTTACTCCAAGACTCTCCTATACACATGCATAAAAGCTCTTTTTCCTCAATAACCAATTATTGAAATTAAACTTCTGAGAGTATCTATTTGAAGGTAAATATAACCATTTTCTTTCATCTTCAAATTTTTGAGCTCTTTTTCATCTCTAATTACTTTCTGGGGTTCACTAAGAAGACTGAATTATTTGTCTTAAAAGAGTCTCAAGTTATTTAGAAGATACTAAGGGTCTCCATTGGAGGTCTTTAGAAATATGGCTTGAGCCACTTTCCAGCCCCTCCAGTGAGAAAGGAATCTGAATAAAGGACCTTATTCCTTTCAGAAAAGAAGCTTTCTGAGTAACTATAAGATATTAATCGACCAAAATGGATAAATCTTGTGAATTTGGGAGCTTGAGTTCCTTCATGAATAGAGTCTCAAAACCAGGGTATTTGGAAGTTTCCTTTGGCCATAAATAATGATTTTTGCAATGAATTGAGTCATCTGCTTCATGATTTTGAGAATATTTGGTTCAGCTTGAGATACAACGAATTTATTAGAAAGAGCTAGATTTGAATTCTAAGAAGCTTAAAGAGTATCTGCAAAGAAAGCTCCCACTTCATTCTCCTCATAATTATCCCATTCTTAATCCTCAGCTTCCTCCAATCTGCCAATAGAACCTTGAGGAATTACAGGATAGGCATTTAATAAGCCATAGAATTATATTTATATTCTTTATTTCATTCCTTCTCTTCTAAAAGGTGATTCTACCTCCATTTTTGGCCCTCTTTCAAATTTTCACTCAGTTGATGAACTGATGGTGGGCAGTCAAGAGGTAATATTTCTGTAGGAGTCAGGAAATCTTTTATTCTTGTCTGAAGGGCTATTCTGGAAACAAATTTTGATTAAATCAAAGGAGAAATTGATGATACTTGAGGATAATGAATTAAATTTTTGAAAAAATGAAATCAAAGTGAAATATTGATGATAGCTTGGGGATTATATCAAAAATATGGAGTTTAAATAAATATGGATAATTCTTTAGTAGTGAATATCAAAGAGTCAAATTCTTATGGAAAATAAATCTCTTGAAGAATTTCAAATCAATTTTGATTAAGAATTCAATTAAAATTCTTGAGAAAAATTATCAATTTAATCAAATCAAAATTCTTGATTAATTAAAATTAAAGAATCAACCCTTCTATTCAATAAACTAATGGAACCTGAATTTCACACAAGGAAAAATCCTTTGAGAATTTATGAAGAAGTTAAGGATAAAGTGGAATGGTAAGCAGGGCTTAAAGAATTGAAGAGGAATCAACTTTCAGATAAATGAAGAGAGTGAGATGGAAATTGATGACAGAATCAAAATATCAAAAAGATAATATATTAGTTATAATTTATTAATTATTGAATTAATATTAAGAAATAATCAACAAATGGAGAATAATTTATTATTTAATTATCATAGTTTCACAGGAGCTCTTCTAAGTGAGGAGGTACTTTCACTCAGGGTATTGGACTCACTTTGAGAGGTCTCAGAAGAAATGATTTTGACACTTTAAAAGTGTAAGAATTGATTTAAATTCCTAATAATAAAGAAAAAATAAATTCTGTTTAAATAATATTTGGCAATAGAAAATGAACAATCAAAGAACCAACCAAAAAACAATTCCAAGTCCACTGTTTCAACCTTTCAGATGTAAGAGAAGGGTTAATAAGGATATTGCCACCAAATCTCCAGTGAAAAGGTTAGGGAAGGCTAATATCAACTTGATAATTATGAATAGAATGTTCCAATAGTAATAATAAATCGAATAGATTAATGAACTTTGAAAAAGTTCCTAAAGTGATTAACAGTGGCTATTATATGTGAAAATCAACCAGCCCTGGTCCAAAGATGTAGGTTCCTCTGAAGATTGACTTTTTTGAACATTACATTCCCTGCATGAATGTATATGGTATTTACAGGAGGTGTGGTGAGGCTGGGTAATCTTACAGTTCCAGATGGGTGTATGCAAAACTGTATTTGGTTTTTCCAGAATTTACAAGGAATGAAAGGCTTTATTGGTGAATCCAAACTGTATTAGTTTTTTGAAAATAATCTCTCTAACACTGAATGCTCATACACAAGGTTTCTTTTCTTTTTTTCTAAGTTTGAGTGGGGATAAGGTTGAATACCCCCTAAACCTAGTAATGGCTGTGACAGTTGGAGGTGGCTTGGTTCAAAAAATCAAAAAAACCTTTATAAATTCATGAATGCCTTCTTAACCTCAATAAGATCTTATTTGTAGATAATTGAGTGTTATAAAGAGGTTTGTTGTGCTTCAAAGAGAAAGTGGATGACCATGTGTTATATTGTGGATCTGATTGAAAGAAGTATCTAAGACCACTTCTTTTATTACACAGGTCAATATTCCTCTTCTTTACCTTATTTCTGTCCTCAAAATTACAATCAATCTATTTTAATCCATTTTTGGTATTTATGCTCCCATTTTTCCCCCTATATATCATCATTTCTGAATTCTTCCATTCCCCCATTACTATGAGCTGGGAAGTTCATGATCAATGAAAATACCTGGAGTGAGCCAAAAAACATATTTTTATACTTGTTGAGCCTTCCTCCTCCTCCTTAAGAAAGCCCTACTGCTCTAGAGTCTGATCCAAATAAAAATTACTTTTTGTATTTTTTTACATAAAAGCTGTCTCCCCTTTCTTGGTCTTTTTGAATTATTTAAAGCCCCTCTCAGTCTATATTTCCCTCATTTTCCAGGTTAAATAAGAAACCTTTTGACTTAAATATAGTCATATTGCATAAATTCAAAGAATTTTTTTTCAATAAACTCTTTTGGGGAATGTAACTTTCCCTCTCAAAGGAAAATCTCCGTAATATGGGCTTCTGGTCAATTTCTCTCAAGATTTCCCTCTTTATTCTATTTTTTTGAGAAAATAGGAAAATTCATAAGCTGTAAGTTCTTTAATGATTTCTTGGAATAATTTTTCCATTTTTTCAAATTGACCAACTGAGAGGGATTTGTTTGTTAAAAAATGGGTCCCTTACATTTTTTGGCCATAAATTGGTAAAAACATGTATGCTTTTGATAACAAACATAAGGGATTATTTGGATTTACCACTAACGTTTTACTAATCATTTCTTAAATCTCAATTTTTTATTGAATTAATTAATAGAATCATTTCATTAATGTAGACATCTCATATTATTTTGAGATAATTCTCTTTTACTCACATTATATAACAAGAAGAATAGACATTTGACCTAAAACCTTGATTAAATTTGTTTATTTAATTTCCTTATTTCTTATTTCTTATTATTATTGAATATTAGATTAATATCATTTTGAAAATAATTACAAAGAACAATAATCATTGAAATTTTAAGAAGGATTTTTATCATTTTAATTTCTCTCAAACATTGAGCTTTTTTTGAAAAAAAAATAGATTTCAATTTTAAATATTCTTTTGAGTTGAAATTTTTTCTTTTTGTTCCAAAAAAAGGAAAAGTTAAACCTTTTCATAATTCTTATTATTTTACTTCTTAACACTAAGCTTACTAAATTCTTTAGGTATCAAAAAAAACTATAGGAATATAAACATAATTTATGATTACTTTTTTCAATTCGAAAATTATTACTAAGATTAAACTGGGGTATTTTGGGGAATTTCCTTTTGGGTTAAAAAAATAATTTATTAATTTTTGAATAAAAAAATTGAAAAAAAGATTGATTTACTGAGATTTTAAGGTTTTAGAATTTATGAATTGATAGTTAAATTAAAGCTGAATTGATGGTAAACTAAATAAATGGTGAGAAATATCTATTACTGCATTAAGTAGAAAGTATTGGCTTAACTAATAAAATAATATATTTGTTTTTCATTTTATATATTATTTCAAATCTTATTTCTTCATTGAATCCTGCTTTCAATGTGACCAAAACAACTATGTAAGTAGATTTTTCTTATAAGTTTTTCTTTTTTTCAGAAGAAAGGCTCCATTTACTATTTTGAATCTTTTTTAATTTTAATTTGAACTAATAAAAAGCTTCTTATGATTAAATTTTTAGTTAAATTCACTTTTTTCAAAAATTTCCTTTATTTTGAGAAGATCCAAAAATTCAAATAAAATTCATTGATTGATCAATTTTGGAAAGATATTATAATCAATGAAGAAAAAGAAATAGCTGCAATAATAAGTCTAATAAATAATTAATTGTTGTACAGTTCTAATTCCCCCTGTTTACCATATAGTTTAATATCTCCTTATTAAATTCTGGTATTTAAAATTTTAACTGAAGCTCTTAATCAAATAAATATCCCTTAATTTAATCACCTAATAATCAAAAAGAATTACATAGTTTTTTTCATAACCAAAACTATCTTGAACAGAGAATGTTTATTTTATATAGAAACTAAATAATGATAAGTTTTTTTTGAAAAGGAAAACTCTTGTTATTTCATAATTGAAATGAATTGAAATTTTATTTATTTTTCATATAATCAAAGCTGATTAATTTGATAAATTTGTTTCAAAGCAGGATCTTTTTACTCAATTATTCCCAAAAAAACAACAAACAAGTCTTGAAATCCCAGAAATTAATGTCCTTAAGTAATGGGAAACTGGGAAAAAATACCCAAATTCTTATGTGCTTTTATTATTATCCAATATATATGTTAATCTGTGATTATTGAATAATTTCAATCCTTTTTTCTTGTCTCATAATTATCTAAGAAGTTCTATTTCTGAGTTTTCAAAATTGATTAACTTATTTTTGATTTCTCTTTTGATTATATTTTCATTTAATATTAACTTCTGCATTATATTTCTTTTTTTTTAAAAAAAATATTTTTCTCAAATCGATAAATCTGTAAAGTCAATTTTATTTCTTTATTCAATAAAAAAAAATTCATTATAGCTAAATCCGATTGAATATATGAATATATTGATTTTTAGTATTTATTTATATGAAAATGTATATAGTCGAACCCAATTTATTAATTTTATTTATAAATGATTTTGAATAGATTCTAAGATTTCTTTTAAAAAGAATCATTTTATTGATTATTATTATTTTCAAAATTTCTTCCAACTAACATTATTAGTGCATAAATTATTTTTGTGAAGTTTTTTCATGTTATTAGAAATATTTCTGAAAAAACAGGTAAATTAATTAATCAAATATAAGATAATAATAAAATCAGAAAAACTTACAAAAAAGGAAAGTAAATAATAAAATTATTTTAAACAAGATATAGAGAATATAGTATGTTAATCTGAGCCATACCCAATTTGAAATAATTTTATGGTTTGACTATGAAACAATAATTAAAAATTACTAATATTTCACTTATTGTACTCTGAATTTCCTAATTTAAATGAATAATAGGATTGAAAATAATTATAATAATAATGTATTATTATAATTATGGCATAATAATATTTATATTATTCAAAGAGAATAAGATAATTTCATGAAATAAATGTATTAATATTTAATAATTAATATATTTGTGGATTTTATTATTGTTACAAAAAAATAAGAAATTTGTGGAAAATTGTTATTTAATAATAAAAACAATTTATAAAAATGATATGACTAATATTAAAGCTATATCTTAATAAAAGAATCATTAAAAATAATAATAGACATAAAATAAGCTACCTTTAACACTTTCTATAATAATTTTTATTTATTTTACTCCTAAGAACTTAAATACAACTTACTTGAATTGTATTTATAATAAAAAGTAGAGAGACTTAAAAATTTACTATCTTTACATGGAGGTAGAGATTTTTCAGAGAAATTCAAAAATGACAATAAAATAATTATTTAATCAGTTAAAAAATAGTTACTACTATAAGATATAGCTTTTTCTTTAATAACATAAGAGTTTTATATTAAAGAATAAAAAAAATTATCATTTTATTTTATGTTCTTATTGTATTTCTTGTGTCTGAGGGGGAGAAAGAGGAATAAGAGGAACTTTTATGGTAAATATCCTTCCTTCTATTAGATTTTTTCTGATTTTATTCACTGTAGTTGATAAATATTTTGAGTTTTTGTGATAATTAAATCATTATTAAACCTTTTCATCTCATTATTACGCCATTTTTTAGATTTATCACTTTAACTCTAATTTTATGAAATCATAATCTTGTAAGATGATTTTTTTTGTGGATTAAAGTAGTTTTAATTATAAAATACTAAGATACACCAGTTTCATCTCTTATTCAACTGTTAAACTTAAAATAAGATTACAGTTATTGAGCAGAAATGATCTTTTTAAGCCTTAGCTTTAATCCTTAACATCTTTTGGGTTTTTCACACTACTGATATTCAAAGGGTGAATTCCAATATATTTGAGTTTCCATACCAAGGCTCCAATATTATTTTATTACTTCATAAAAACTCCATTTTTGGTGATTTTTCTTGTAACTCATCTTTTCTGTCAAGATTTACTATTTTGTATTTCAAGGCATTATTTCATAGGGCTATAGCTTGAATGTCATCATGAAAACTACATAAGTAAATAATTCTTGACTTTTGAGATTATAGAATCTTAACATATATTCTTTTAAGTTTGGAGCACTTTTAAGTTTAAGTGGTCAGCTGGTATTGCTATTTTAACCAATTTCCTCTAATGATTATTGACCTTGTTTATAACTTGTCAAACAGAGATCATATCTTAATTTTTACAGCTATTTAATGGTAAAATTATTTTTGGAATAAATTCTTTATCATTTATATTTTTTTAAACATTTATGAGCTAAAAACCATGAATATATGCACTGATCATTAAAGTGCATATATCTAGGTTATCTCAGTACGTATTGGGCCTACATATATGAAATAAAATAGTCATATGTGTAGGTTCTGATGGGTAATCTAATTGTGTAATTTATTTAAAGGTTTAATCCATTGGATTCTGAGATAATCAATCATTTATTCTTTTTCATGGCATTTTTACTTATTTTAAGATTAGAATTTCAATTTTTTTTATTAAAATAGGTTCTGTAATGTTTTTCTGTGACATTTTTGGATATTTTTTCATATCCCAAAGTCTCAAAATGAGTTGGTGGAAACAAATTATATAAAAGTTGATATGTGTCTATTAATAAGGAGAAAATGCAAAATAAGTGAAAAGGGGAAGTTAAAAAAAGATAAAAGAGATATTTGAGTTTACCCTTTGAAATTTATTTTTAAAATGAAAAGAGGGCTTTAAATTCAGCTTTTGGATAATAAGTTATATTCCTTTTTATTAAATTAAACAATACAAATTCATAATGACTTATTATAAAATTGATTGATCTGGATTCTTATTTGTTACTATGTTTTGTTTTGTTATTAAAATAGTTTATGAAAGAAAAATATTTTATTATTCATTTTTCTTTCAAATAATCAGATGATAAAATTCAAACTAATTTAATATCTTATGAATATAAAGCTTTATTAAGCTCCTAGTACCCAAATTGAAAAGATTGAAAGGTAAACAGGCTAATAAAAATTTAAGCCCCACACATGAATTAATATTATGAACTGAAGTACTTAAGCATACTTATGAAACCAATTATTAATTCATTAATTATTATAGGAAAGACTATACCTAATAGGCCTATCATCATTATTAGTTAATTTTTTTGTTTAATTGAATGGTGAATTAAAATATTCTTCTTGGTGATCTTGAGATTTCCTAAAAATTATGAGGTCTTAAATGATTATTAAACACGAATATCAACGGGAGATGCAGGAATGGTGATCTCTGTAAATGAAATTATTAAAAATGATTTTTATCCTTAAAGATTTAAATACATTTCAATAAATTTGAATAATCAATATCCTACCTAAGTTTTGGAATGAAATCCATTTTTATATCACTTAGCTTCATAAGATAAATTATTACTGAGAAACTTACTTGGAAGTCATCAAGGAAGAGGAAAGTATTTATTTACCGATTTATCATCAGCTTTAGAAAATTATCTGAATATAAGAAAAAATAAGATATGATGATACAAATGAAACATATACTTAGTTGAAAGATATTCATAAGATATAAAATGAAAAATGAAAATAACTGGCAGGATCAACAACAAAGACGATGCCCAGATATTCAATGAGGAATAATTACATAATCAGTATGAGGTTAGGAAAACATACAATGGAATGCAAAGGGATCAATTTTAAGCTCTTATGATCGCAATTATATAAATTTTTCTAATTCAGAGGAAAATGAAATTTTAATATGAGTATTTGGTCTTATTATGGGCAAGCTTTGGGAATTTGTTTCCTCATGTTTCTAAATTTCTCTTGGATGAATCTCAGTTTATTTGAGTTTTATATGTAAAAATAAAGATTTTACCTCATACTTTTTGGGGGAAATGTTGAGTTCCCTTCCTTTTGAAATTATCACGATTTTTAATAGAACTATTATATATTCAAATGTAACGCATTCACTTCTTAATCCTTAATCACACCTTTTTTATAGATAAAAGAAAATCATGCTCCATGAAATAGGCTTAGCATTTGTAAAAAATTATATTTTGAAAATCAAATTTGTTTTTGTGACCGTCAATATAGCTATACATGCTTTCAAATGGAGTTATTATTTCAGAATAGCATGATAAGAATGTAATAGCTCTTCTCCATTCTACTGAAACCATTCAAATTACCAGTATTCTTAAATTTGAAGGAAACAAAAATCTCCGAAAAATCTGATAATTCTTATATATTAAATATTTAAATTAAAGTAAAAATAAACCCTTCAATTTCATCCATGTTTAATAACATGAATATTTTGGAAAATATCTTTTTGATCAACTTTGCACATTATTTGGAAACTAGAAGAGTTATTCTACAATCTAACTATGAATAAATTATTTCAATACAAGTTTTAGCCTTTCGAAATTAGTTATTTCTTGAAATAATGGTTATTTTAAATAACTCTACATTTGGAATTTTGATTTTTTTATATTGCTGAAAATTAATTAAATATTTGCTTCAAATAAATAATGTTTTATAATTATTCTTTATTCATACATTGTAGATTGTTATAACTAGAATATTGAATAGATAATTAGTTTTTATAGACATACTGTATGCTTTGCCGATCATTATATTGGAATTAATAAAAAGCTTTGACCTTAATTAAATTATTGAATTTACTAATTTTGACTAATAGTATATTATTGATAGGCCTAACTATCAAAAAAATATACCCAATTTTACATTTTAAAACAAATAAATAAGTTTTATAAAATCTGATTTAAGCTTGAAATTATCATTTATTCACAATAGAAAATTTTCTTTTAACTCCAGACTACAAGTAGCTGAGAATACCTCTACCAAGATTTTCCCTAATACATGTATTGAAATAAAAAATAGGTATTCCTCCTTCATTTTCACAAAAAAACTCATATTTTAATCTGAGAAACCACCACCATTTCCAGATGATTGTTTTTTAAATTTTGTCTTTGAATACTATTACTTGATAAAGCTAAAGAAAACAAGTTCTTTTTATTGAGATATAGTGGTTCTTTATTATCTGATATAAGAGCCCAATGAACGGATTCTGGACCCTATCAATGCCATGTGCCTGGTGTTAACTTATAATAAATTGATCATTGATTCCATTTCCTGCCTTTGATTCCTTCTAATGCAAAGAAAAAAATTCATATTACTTGGGTGGCCTGGAGAGACGCCAAATGTCCTTTTCAAGTCATATTACACCATTTTCTGCCCAAATTAAAAAATATACCCTGAATAAATTAAGCTGGGAAGCTTGGTTTTTTTGAATTCAAGGATCTATTAATAGTTATCAATTTATAATATTTCTGCGCCGAATTTCTCTGAGTGGCTATCATTATGACCAATATTCTTTGAAATTGGTGTTTTTGGCCACCATTACACATCTGAACCTTTTTGTAGATCAATTTCTCCAATATATTTTATATATATATTTATTTTATTATATATCTTGTGCAAAGATCTGAGGAACTCGAATTTTACCCCATTCAATGTGTTCTTTGGGTTCTTTGAGGGTAAAGAAATTGCCTTTTTGGGAAGTTTGTTCCGTAAAGAAACATTTAAAGGGTCTTTTACAGGAAAATCTTACCAATAAGAGGCATCATATTCACAAAAAATTCAAATGAAGAGGGGTTTTTCCTGACCAATGGAGCCAATAAAGGGGGTGCATCACCTCATATAAGCAGTATATCTTTACAAATATCTGGGGAACTAGCATAAAAATTCAAATAATTTCATTTTTGAAATGTGAGTTTCTAAAAACGGACGCTTTAGTCCCTTTTTTCTAAAAGTGTCTTTTCAAGTGACATTTTTTGACCCAATTTCAGCACAAAAACTGTTAATGAGTCAATTGGAACATATATGAGTCAGCTTTGAAAACCATAATAGAAATCTTCTGGCTTGAAATAGCATATATAAAACTGTTAATGAGAGCCGCGGATTCTTGAGAGCTAGACATATTCTTAGTTGGAAAAGTTTTTAATAGAAATTTAGACTATCTTTGTAAGTATTTCCTCATACTATGTCCCAATAAAGAAAGTTCCCCTTACAATTAATTATTATTAGTTAAGGAATAGAAAAAATTGGATAATATTTGAAAAGGCTGGAATTACTACAAAGATAAGACATAATGGAAAATTTATTATTTAAAAATAAGTGTGGGAAGAAAGTTGAAAACTTGATTTTTCAGTAAAAGAGATACAGGAATCATATTTCCTCGTTCTTGAATTTAAGGAAAAAATATTTCGGAATCTGAGGTTTAATAAAGATTCGATATTTCAAAACTTTCATCAAGCCCATACCACACAGCGTTGAATTTACAAGAAAATATAATTTTCCTCTCAATTCTTTTCTAATTTCAATTCAAAATTTTCCCCATTGGTTCTCATTATTATAAATAAAGTAAAAATCACCTATGAAGAGATAGTGGCAATCCTTAAAAAAATTGATGGATTTGATGAGGTATGAAGTAATGAATTCAAGGAGTTATTCAGCTTTCATATTCCAAGATATCAAAACAAAATAATTAAAAATCAATTAAAATTATAAAATATTCTTTCTTCTGTATTTCTTTGAGAAATCCTTCCATATTTGGTAGTTAATTCTACAAGTATAACACATTTAAACTCAATTATTAAAATTTTTGGACCAAATTTAGGGTTTACATATTCATTACTGCAGATATTCTTTTTTACCTCCAGAATTTCATCTTGAAAATATTTGTTTCATAAATTTTGTATTAGCTTATGTTTTGAACTGTCTTTCTTTTACTTAATTTCAATTTTAGATTCAAAGGAGTATTTTTCTGAATACTGAGGTCCTGGATCATTTTCTAAATTGGAAAGCTCACTTATATTTTAAAAAGGGCACTAGTTCTTTCAGAAGGGGGAGATTTAAGCTGCAAACCTCTCCTTTTGGTTTTGGAATTAGTACTTAAAATAAGGAGTGGAACATTAATATATTTCTCATTTAGCTTTGTCTTCCTATGAAAACACTTATTTTTCAGCTCTTGAGTATGGGGAATATGGGTCCTTTGACTTAAGAGCTATTAAATACTTCTAATTTACTCTGTTCCTTCGGAACGGGGCTGGATAAAAGTTCTTGTGGAATTTCCTTTCACATTTTATGGAATTATTAAACTATTCCTTGCTTCAATTTTCTATATTCATCATCCAAATAATTCTTTGATTAATATTTTATATAAAAAATCTATGTGGTAATTTCTATTATAAAAAGTACTAGGATTACCTTAATTTCATTTTTAATGGAAATTTCCCTTTATAAACAAGATTTTGGGTAACATTTAGCTCTTATTTTTCTTATTTAATTGAACTCCATTTAAAAATGTGTCATTATTTCTATATTGATAATTTTGGTGGCTTTTATTTGAGTGAATATTGAGCCTTTTTACAAGAATTATGGGAAATTTGTCTATTGAAATAATATAGTCTGGAAGGAAGCTTTACCAGGCTCAAGCTTAAATTTAGAATTATTACAAATAGCTCAGTATATTCCTTCTTTAATAGCCATTTTTAAATAGTTTCTCATCGCCAAAATTGTGCATAGGGACTTTCAAATCCAGAGCTTAACCATGAAATGAGCCCCTTAATATCTGGAGTTATAATTTTTTCTAGAAGGTGGAAATACTTTGTTCCAACATTGAAGTAAAAAATCATTCAATATAATGCAATATTAATTGAAGTAATGATAATTGGCCTATAGGGACTCTTTTTGAAGTTTTCCTAATTATGAGAAAACTCCTCTCAAAATCAGAATACAACATGGAGTTTTGATTGAGAAAACTGAGAGAATTTATTCAAAAAGGAATGATATTAAGAATATTGAATAATTTTTGGTAATTTATTTATTAAAATTTCTTCCTATTTGCACCCCTAGAATATTTATCAAAAGTGTCCAGAGAGCTTTTTGTCAATTTCTTATATTTATGAAATAATTTGGATTTTATAAATGAACTTCAGAGGCTCTTAATAAATCAAAAATCCCTTTAAATAGTGATATTTGGAGGCAAGGTATTTTCTATCAATAGAGAAGGAATTTTTTCGAAAATTTCAAGTCTAAAATAATGAAACATTTCTGTTTCATCTTTGATAAAACATAAATTCACATAAAATTCTCTTTATTTTAATCTAAATATTGAAATATAAAGCAGTGTAAGGCTGTATCTCTTTTTATTTTAAAAATATTTTATGAAAAATATATGAAAAGAGAATTATCAGAGCCAGAAATGATGAGTATATTAGGGAATAGTACTTTAATAGGGCTAAATTGAGATTTTCTTTTTCTGAAACACAAATTTCTCTGTGTTCAGTAAGCAAAAACTTACTTGAATTATATTTCTTCTATGAGGAAATAATTGCCTTCTTTGAGGCTCTTAAATTTATATGTCTTTCAGGAGATATGGTCTATATTATTCTTATCAACTTGAATAATTTACTTTTTTTTGATGTGGATTAATATAATAAAATATTGAATGGGGAATTAAGTATTACTTCTCTTTTTAAAATTTCCTATATTGCTAATTAGCCAAAACATTTTGCGATTTCCGATGATTATTTTTGGTTTTTATAGCTTTTAGGTCACAAAGCTCCTGGTTTTCATATCTCTTTGATCTGAAATGAAGTTAGATCAATTTTTTTGTGGGCTAATTTCCTTTATCATCACCACTGTGATTAACTTTATCAGATATTTCATATATTATTTAAATTATTCGGTAGTTGTAATTGCCCCTGCCTTCAAAAAATGAATATCTTGCGCCCATAACAAAATAATTTCAATTTTTCAGAAATAGTTAAGCTTCTGTGAATTTTATTTTGCAATTTAGATTTAATATTATCAATTCTTTGGTATATTTGAAGTGAAAAAATGGATAGAGTAAGAATACTAATTGAGCGGTTATTTAGGAGATTGATGGGACACACTGTGGAATTCAAAAAAATGAGAGATATTCTTCAGGATTTTTAAGCTTTTTTAATGAAAAAAACAACAGAATTAGAAGAATGATGATCCTTTGTGGAAATGGAAACTTTTTTCAATAAAACAAGAAATCAATCTGGGGTTATTGTGAATTTGAGATTCTTTATTAGTCTTTAGATTGAGAAACACATTCATATGTCTGGCTAAATTTGAAACTCCGAAAAAGAGAAATGAAATTTTAAAATTAAAGTTCATATTTCATAACATACTCCCCCATTTTCTTCCCAAAAATGAGTTTTAGAAGGTTTTTTCCCAAAAATATTTGCATTTTTGTAAAATAAAATGATCTATTATTATGAAAGGAATATTAAAATTGATTTTTTTAGTTTATAGAAAAGGAGAATCTTTTCGACCGCTTTTTCTCCGTTTTCAATGAACGTAAGGTTTTTTGTTCCAATTTCTTCTTCTTTTGGTATTGCGGTATTATTATAGATCCACTATGGATTTATTTTTTGGGAAAGTATTTACCATCATTTTTTGTTAACTCAATTTATTGTTGATTTTTGCTTTTCATTTGGATTTTTGGTTTCATTTAAAAATGCAATTTTTTTAATTTTTCGGCTTTGAATCGAATTTTTTTATTTTCAAGTAAAATTTTATATTTTTTTTCTTGCTTTTTTTGATATTTTTAAATTTTTATGGTTTTTTGCTCTTGAAATTAAAATGTAGATTTGTTTTACTTTTCCTAAATTCAATTTATTTAATTTACCAGTCGGCCAATTTATCTATTTGTTTATTTGTCTAATCAAGTTCTCTTTATTTATTTATGTTCAAGAAAAGGCACAAAGATATCAGGGTGTTTCAGTCTGACCAAAACCTTCTGGGGAATTCTGAAATAAATTTGGTAAGATTCCAGAGTTAATTTATCTTTATTGTACTCAAAAGAACACATAATTGTTTTGGATTTGTGTCAATATGAAGAAAGGTATATGCTTAGCAAGCCCTTTAGTATATTGTTAAAAACAACATATTCCACTGTAGTTTGTCAAAGCCTTTCAGTAGTATAAAGTTGAGGCCTCAATATTACTCATAATAATTTTCTTAGTGATCAAAATTCATAATTTGTAACCATTTTAATTTACTTTGACCTTAAAGGCCAATTCAAAATCCTAGTTCAAGAAAAATTTCCTTTTTTGCTAGTTTATGTAATGAATGATCTGATTATATTCAGTTTTTAGTGAGTGAATAGGGACCATAATCTAGAAATTGACTAGATACCTGATTCGCCAATAAGCTAATATGCATAAGAAAGAACTTTAAGCTTGAGTAATTAATATTTCCCTTAACTTGGGATTTTGAAAAATGTGGCGATTGTTGATTTATACAGTCATACCTCTATAAACCTGAAAAAAGAAACCATCAAAAATATTTCACATAATTTCTAAGGTTGATAGTGAAATGAAATTCCAGAAGCTTACATTTCAGTTCAAAAAATCACTTAAATTATAATAGTATCTCACACTTTACCTGTTAAACTATTAAAATTAAATTCACCTTAATAGTACAGCATGATAGGTATATGAGTACCCTCTATAGCCACAATTTTACTTAAAGTTCCTTGAAACCCCAAAAAAATACTTTTTCTGTTGGCTCAACCTCTTCTAATGATTAAATTTTACACAAATATCTCACATAAAACATAAGTTCAAAATATAAAATATTCAGTGTCTAATTCATGAAAATATTAATAGTGATTTTAACCATATTAAAAAATACTTGTTGTAGCTTTAACTTCACAATATAAATAGGATACAATTGACAAATTTAAATCTTAAACCGTTTCTCTGAAAATTGAAAGCCACTCCAAATCAAAAATCTATACATAATGGATCAACTTTTCTCCTGTAATTTTTTTTAGATCTGGAGTCAATAATCTCACTAACCAATTAAAATTGCTAGGTCATAGTATTAAAATAATATTGAACTTCTCCACCTCAAGAACTCTTTGATATTTCATTCATTCAAATGAGGACTGTCTCTCAATCAAATTCAATCAGATTATCTTGGATTTTCTCATATATGAGGAAGTAAATTTTATCTTTTATGTTTTATTCTGAATGATAATTTACTTATTGAGTTTGAGTTCCATAAATTAAAGAATAATGATAATGAGAGAATAAACTCTCTCTGATTTTAATTTGTTTCCTTCTTAACCGAAAAATAATAGCATTTTTATTCAATAGTTCTTATAGAGTATTATATTTAACCAAATCTATCAAATAATACTCAATAATAATCACTAGTAATCAATAATAATAAATAATAAATAATAATAAATAATAATAAATAATAATAAAGAAGAATAAATAAGAATAAACGATAATAAATAATAATAAACGATAATAAATAATAATAACTAATAATAAATAATAATAAATAATAATAAATAATAATAAATAATAATAAATAATAATAAATAATAATAAATCATAATAAATAATAATAAATAATAATAAATAATAATAAATAATAATAAATAATAATAAATAATAATAAATAATAATAAGTAATGATAAATAATAATAAATAATAATAAATAATAATAAATAATAATAAGTAATGATAAATAATAATAAATAATAATAAATAATAATAAATAATAATAAATAACAATAAATAATAATAAATAATAATAAATAATAATAAATAATAATAAATAATAATAAATAATAATAAATAATAATAAATAATAATAAATAATAATAAATAATAATTAATAATAATAAAGAATAATAAATAATAATAAAGAATAATAAAGAATAATAAAGAATAATAAAGAATAATAAAGAATAATAAATAATGATAAACAATGATAAACAATTAGAATTCAAATATACTTAAGACTTAATATAAAAACCAATTTATAAAACAAGTAATTTAATATATGATAAATTTATTTCATTTTATTAAAAGATAATAATAATAATAATAATAATATACATTTTTTGAATTTATTTATCTTTTCTTTAGTATTAGTAAATTTTTTTTTTTTTTAAGAATTCATTTCAAAAACAATTTATAAAATAATTAATTAAATATATAATAATTTTTTTACAAAAATTCTTGAAAAGATTAAAATAATTTTTTAATTTCTTTAAAAAATAATTATCATAATCATCATCAAAATAATAATCATATTAATATACATTTCTTTAAGATAAATTTGTGTTGTTTTTTTTTTAGTGTTATTAAATCAATTTATTTTCAAAAGTATTTTTTTTTTTTTAGGTTTTGATTGATTTAATTTTATAGTTTTTTTTTTTTAAAAAAAAAAAATATTAATTAATTTGATTTTCATTAAAATTTTGAGTATTTTTTTTTTTAATTTATTAAGAAATCTACAAAAAAAAAAAATTCTGAAAAAAATAATCCTTTTCAATTAATTTAATAAAAATTTTTACCTTTAAAAACAAGCAAAAAAAAATTGTTTCTGAAAAAATGCTTGAAATGATTTTTTTCAAAAAAAAAAACAAGTCTTCCATGAGTATGATTTTTTATTAACAAAACTCATTTGGCTTGATTCAAGCTAGAACCTTTTATGATGGTCTTAATTAAACTTCTTAAAATTATTAGAAAAACTTTACTCTTTCTAAGATTGATTGCTTTTTGATAGAATTTTAAATTTTTCATATTGAATTGTAATGTCTTCTTGGATGATTTTATTTGAAATAGTTCTTATGAAGTGAAAATTCAATTCAAATTTATTCAGACATGGGCATTATTTTAGAAGAGAGTTGACTTTTATTCCTTTGAAATATTGAAGCATTTTTTAAACGCCTTGAAAAAATTTTCTGGCTTATAAAGGAATAATTAATCATTACAATAATGCAATTTGGAAGGCTTGATCTCAGACCAATTAATAATATGGTGAACTGATCTAATTCAAGTTGTTTTTTTTTTAATTTTGCTGTTGGTATTGAGAACCTCTTGGTAAACAATACCCTATCCAGAGGTTTCTCTAATCAATGTAACAAGATCAAAATAGCCATTTGGCCTATAAAAAACATGTCATTTAAGAAAATAATAAGTTAATAGGAATAAAAAACAGAAAAACTTGAGATAAAAAACCAAATTTTCTCCATTTATGAAGATGAAATTCTGTTTCATCCAGAAAAAAAGAGTAAATTTAATATAAATTTAAAGACCTCTTTAAAACATAAAATTTTAATGTTTAACTGAAAATCCAGGATTCTTTTGATATATCAGGAATATATTTCAATTGTTTATGCAACTTAATTAATTAATAATTGTTTTTTTTTGGGGGGGGGGATTTAAATGTGTAATTTTTCTTCAAATTAGATTTTTCATCAATTAATGATTTCAATTACAAAATTTGATTTCATATTCTCTTTATAAAAACTTTTTTCCCTTTTTTTGTTCTTTATGTTTCTTTTCTTTTCTTTTAAATATATCATGAAAAATTAAAAATTTAACTTAATATACATATACATATATATATATATTGATGAATTTGAAATGAATTTTTTCAGTAAAACCCTTTGTTTATAACCGCATTTTTCCATAACAAAATCAAAAACTTCATATCTAAAATTTTATTTCTTTCTGATTTCCATTTTGTGTCAATTGATCACTCCTTTTTTTCTAAGTTTAAATTAGCTACTTTGCATCATTCTTTTGAAATGTCTTTACTTTTCAGTTATTTTTTAAGCTCTTCCAGATTACTAACTTCAGCCTTGTCAAACTGAAGACTAACCTCCTCTAATTCGCTCATGACAAAACTAACAAGAATAATAATTCATTGACAGGAGAAAAAAATTATCATTTGAATTTGTTTTGCAATGAACAGGGGGAGAAACATTAAGCTGTGCCTATTTAAAGGGTACAGAATGGCCAAAGAGGTAAAAAATGTACTTTTTCACAAGTAAAAAAGCGCAGCAACGAGCTTTTTCATAGCAAAAAACTTTCATTATATAGGAATGAGGTAAGATTTTAGGGTCTGTCTGGTTTTTGAGAAATAGGGGAGCGTTTGGTTTCCGCGCGGAATAAAAGAAATGAAGTTGTAAATTTAAAAATTAGAAATGTGGTAAATTGCTTGACCAAGCCATACATTAAGTCTTAAGAATATTCTTTACATGAAAAAATAAGGGCAAGAAGACATTGGATAAAAAAGGCCCGATAATAAAGGAAAAAAGCTCGTTATTTCATTTTGTCATACCGTTGACTTGTAAAAATAGTTAATACAAAAAGCAAGCCACACAAAAAAAGTTGAGCAGGTAAAGTAGGACGAGCGCATGACGAGTTGGTGAAAACAAGCAACAATAAAGTAGCAATCAGAGATTTAAGCAATTTTATTTTGGTTTCTTTTCTGCTCAAAAACTGATGATAAATGAGATATTTAAGTTGCAGATGGTCGAAAGACATGTTTAGAGCTGGTTTAAGGTAGAAAAAGTAGCTCAAATTGAGAGCATAATGCTCTTGGCAAGCCTGACAAGTTTATTTCAACGTTCCTGTAGGTCGGATAAGAGACGCACCATGTTGACTGACAAAAATCGTTAAGCATTAGTATTGCACCCAGTACAGCACATAAACCTGAAGGGTAAATGAACTCACCAAACAGGTTGACCGCATCAAGATAGAGAGAAACGCAAGCAAAGACCCAATCGTCAGGGCTAAGATGTTTGCAGATCATCTGAGTATCAAAACTGTTGAGCCGTGAATTTAAATTTTAAACCAGAGGCATGAGATCTTTCATGCGCTGTAGAAAAGTAATTAAATTTACGCACATGACGTAGGCTGAGAATAGTAAAGTACCAAGACCAGCATAGACCGCATCCATTGTACGACTCAGTGGGAAGAACATAGTCAGAAATGATGAGAAAATCATGACCATCAAAAAAGCACCCAGGTATGGACCCATTCCACTAAAATCACGCTTTGTTTCTGTGATAAAAACCAAGCTCAATGAATTAACATGACTAGAAGAGGTGAAAACGAGCTCACGTAAAGTGTAGAGGGTGAGACCAATGAAAACGAATCCAGTCAGACAAAGGGCTTCAAGTACAATCAAAGTGTCTACAAAGGCGACGGCGCCCCCGAGTCCGATAGCTTCGAAGATGGTAAAGAGTGAGAGGAGAATGACGTTTGCGGGCGAGGAGTGTCTCTTGGCGAACAAGATCAGCATGCTGACGATAGCGCCGACCAATGGGACAAAAATAATCCAAGGATGGGCGAGAAGTAGAAACCGGCAGCTATCAAGACGCATAATACTTGCGACCAAGCCGGTGGCGGCGATTTGAAGAAAAAGGACTGAGCTGAAGGCATCAAGACAGCATGCGGCGGTGCAAGTTGGAGATAAGCTTAGAATCAAGAGACGAGATCTTTGTGAAAATCGACATGCGACTGACTAGACCTTTCGGATGAACGCCATTCTGATAGCAAGGCATGATTGAGAAACGGTGACGCCGATGAGGAAGTCTTCGGGTATCCCACTGGCCTGCGCTTCGTCGCTCCATGCATTGCTAAGATTGGGCTGGCCCCACGCAGCGCCGTTCTGACGCTTATCGGTGTTGTTGTGAGTTGGGCTCAAGAGAGGCTCCTGATCTGCAGGCCTGCCATGAGGCTCACGGGGCGAGTACGACGGAGGTGGCTCGGTATAAGAAGCGACGGGTGGCATCTGTGCTGGGCGAAGCTGGGAAATCGATAAGTTGACTAGGATATTGGATTGGACGAGCGAAATAATAAAGGAAGTGGGGAATTGTATGCGGGGGGACTGAGCCAGCTGGCGGTCAACGGTCAAGAGAAACTGAAAATCCAAAAAGCCTCCACCAAAGACACAAGGGGATGCGCAAGTGAGAGAATACTCAGCCAAAGGCTAATTAGCCACTGCATTGGGACAATTTTACAGTCCAGCTACTTTCTAGCCGCAATTAACTTCTTTATGGAACAAGACAAGTTTATGATTTATGACGAGAAAATAAGATCAAATTAATGGAAAACCTGCTATTCATGAAAAATTATTCAAAATTTATAGTGAAATTAACAATTTCAAAACAAAAATTGAGGTGAAATAGAATAAAACAAACCAATTAACTAAGATAATTTCTTATTTTGGAAGTATATTTTGTGAAGAGAGAAAATGATGGAACTGAAATGGAATTCATAAAAAAATTGAAGTAAACTCTATCATTTGTTTTCTTTAATTTTTATTTTGAACAAAATAATAAATTGTGGAGATCAAAGGACCCCAAGAAGATTGATTGGTTACTTATAGAAATTTTGTAGGTTTTTTTTGATATTTGAGTAAGTTCATTGTGAAAAAATGATTGTATTCTTTATTATTATTTTGTTCTTGCATTCAAAAAAAAAAAATAAGTTTATTCCAAAAACTTTCTTTTGTTCTTTAAAAACATTTTATTTATTTATTCCTTTTATTACTTTTTTGAAAACAAACTTAACATTTCTGGATTTTTTTTATTTTTACTAACTGATGATAATTTTAAGATTGAAAAACCAAATTTAATTTTTTGAATAAACTGAAAAATTTAAAATTTACAACATATGTGATAAGAATAAGTCAAGTTTAAGAAAAAAATAATCCTTTTTTCCAAAATGGATTTACATATATATCTGTCACATGAATTACTAATAAAAGAAATATAAGAAAAGCAGAAACAAAGAATAAGAGTAAGGAATAGAAGAGCCAACCACAAACAAGTCCAAGTCCACTGTTTCAACCTGTCAGAATGGAAAGAGAAGGGTTAATAAGTATATGGCCACCCAGCTCATACTGTACAGGGGAAGAAAGAAAAGCAAAGACTAACTTAATATTAAATAGATATAATACCCAAAAATAAGGATAATAATATTTATGAAATAATAAATAAACTAAATTAATTAACTGGGGAAAAGTCCCCAGGGGGGAGAAAGAGGGGCTGTGTCACAATGCTGTCTGCCAGACCTCAGCAAAGGGAACTCTTGCCGAAAAGGCTATTAAACCAGTTGAAAGACCGATTAATACTGGCAAGTTGTAGATCACATTCCACCATGTGACAGTACCCCTGGGTTTAGAGCACTGCATCCTGAAGTGCGTGTAACTGATGGTATTACCCATGTCACCCTCATGCAGTTACATTAGTCACAACAGGAGCCTACAAGGAACCCCCAAGGGGCGGAACACTGTAACAACCACTCACCAGGGGTAAGGGTATTCATCAATACACCCACTCAAACACCTCAAATCAGCAGATCCAGTATCTGCATCAGCATTCAGTTTCAGCAATCTTCATTCTGAAACATGCATACAGTTTGGTACATCAATACAGCCTGTCAATACCTGTACAGGTTGGATTCACCCAATACAGTTTCAATACACCAGCATGAAACTGTATGATCACTCAAATACACCACACCTCTTGTACAGGTTCTGTACAGTGCCCTGCCAATTGTATGTGTTAAGTTTTGGACACCGTGTCGACGCGATGCCCAAAACTATGCTAATAGAAAAGTATCAACATGTAGATTACGTAAACACACTGCGCGCGTATGATACACCGCAATTGTCTAGTTGTACTTTAAAGTTCGCTCGCGGTCCCGAACCAATTTCCCTTTCCTCACCTCTTATCATTGAGGTGACGGATTTGGGACTGACCGACGAGCAAGCTTCGCTACATTTGGCACATTCTTAATAGGTTAAAAGCCTTGCCCTCTACCGAGCTCCAGCAATAGGCCGCCTGCGAAGATGTCAGGTTCCACCCATTCGAAGAAAGCAGCCGACGACGCAAAACCCCTCACAAATGAGGAAGTGTATTCTCTTCTTAACTCTCTGCGCTCAGAAGTATTGTCCTTAAAATCTGCTCGTACTTCCAACGCCGCCGAAATGCAATCATTGCGCTTGGCTTTATCTTCCCCACCACCCGCTCTGTCGCCATACCATCAACAAGCACGCCTGGTATTGTCGGCTTATGACCGCTTCATGCAAGAGCCATACAGAGCGGCCGATTGATCCATTCATCTTCTGGGCGATGGATCAAATTTTACGGAATGGGTCGTGGGAATCAACCACGTTCTGTGCATTGCGCTTAATTCCGAATTGTCTGTCGACGATTCCCCTTCTCTACTCGATAATCGCTCCCCTCAAGAAAACCGGGCGATTTCCCACTTCATTGATGCGACAATTCCACCGGATTTCGCATTGTGTATTGGTGTTGTCCCATCTCGGGCGACGGCGAAGGAGTTCTTCGATACGATCAAAGCACGGTGCTGTCCTGGTAACCGTTTTCATAAGCTCAAGGTGGTTCGCGGACTCATCGACATGCTCGTTGAAAATGGCGTGGACCAACCAAAATCCAACTCTACCATTATTCTTTCGCTATATCCAAAAATTAGGCATCGACGCAGACGAACTTGAAGGCCTGATGGCGCAGTCTGCTTGCCATCCTCCACCAACGCTCAATTGCGCTGCTTTCAACCAGCTCGTCACGGCGGCAGTACTTGCAAAGGGGGATGATAAACCGAACTCAACTTTCGTGGGCCAGGTCATCTTGAATGCGTCCCAAAAGCACCCCGAGCCACCGCAACGAGCTTCACCGTTTGTGTACCATGTGTCTGACCAGCCGGGGGCTTCACCTTTATACACGCGGCCCCGCTCTCCTTATCTCCCCAAGCCTAATGCTTCAACAAGCGAGGTTCGTCACCCTCCCAACCACCTCGTCGATAAATTTGGGGGTTCGTGCTTTCATTGTGGACGCACGGGTCACTGGCGGGCCGATTGTCCACAGACAAAGGGTTTCGCCAATCCAAACCCACGCCCCGTCTCCCCTGGCCTTTATCGGTCCCCTCGGCCAGGAACCCCGGATCGGTGAACACAAGCTTTCCCGACGCCAAGTTATCAGCGGGAACGCGTATCGCAAGTTCAGTTTGTCGAGCACGGGGCATCTGATTGCTTCCTGATTGACACAGGTGCGTCCATTCACCTATCTGGATCCTTGCGTTTTGCGACAAACCCCAAGAGAGTTGCACCCTTTCGTATTTTCTTTTCTGACTCAGACTCCTCCATCACCATATCCCAGACGACGACGCTTAAAATTCCCATGAAGCTTGGCTACATTGTTATATGGGATGTAGCGTTCTCCAAGAAAATATCGGGGACAATCTTGTCTGTGGGGCGTTTGTGTAGAGCAGGGGTCTTACCGATTTTTGATAGCGCATCGCTATCGCTGCTTGTATCGCGTGTACTTGTAACTACCACCTTTTTGAATGATTGCTGGTGGTTGGACGTTATATCTAAGGAAGAGACCATTGGGTCAGCGGCTGCGTCCTCTTCCCGTATTTTTGAAATGAATCCGATATCCCTTCCTACATCAACTGCCCTGAGCTCGCGAGATTGGCATGAGCGACTTGGCCATGTGTGCGATAAGACCGTCCTCGCCTTCCTGAAACAACACGTACCTAGTTTTGATCGCAAGCTTTGGCAAACGTTTTACTGTTCCGTTTGCGCCAAATCAAAAAGTACACACCGTATTGCGCGTGCCCGGGCGGACATTCCAAAGGACAAGCCACTTGATTTGCTTGTTTTGGACATACTGGGCCCTTTTGAGGAAGACGCTCAGGGTTTCAAGTATCTTGTCACTTTGCGTGACCATGTGAGGACGTACAGCATAGCTTACCCGTTGAAGGTGCGATTGGACGCACCTGCAGCAATTCTCGATGCCATCAAGCAGCTACAAGTGCGTACGGGAGTCACACCTAAGGCATTGAGAACGGACAATGCAAGAGAATTCAGATCAACTGCATTTGCCGACTCACTGTCTAAGCTGGGTATTATCCTATGCCCCTCGCTCCCCTACTCCCCGCAAGAAAATGGAGAGGCTGAGCGACTCAACAGGACCCTAGGTGACATGGCTAGGGCCATGCTGTTAGAAAGTGAGATGCCGACAAGATTCTGGCAGTTTGTGTACGTGTCGGTGTGTTTTATACACAACCGCGTTCCCAATTCCCGCTGCACAAACTCATCACCACATCAAGAATTGTTTGGACAGCGCCCGTCAATCACTACGCTGTACCCATTTGGAACGGAGGCTATTGTGCACATACCATCGCCCCAGCAACAACACAAGCTGGCTCCGCGAGCAAGGGAATGTCGTCTACTGAAACCCCTGATGACGGGGGGATGGCTTCTTTGGGAGAAAGATTCCAACCGGATGATACAGTTGGCAAGTGTTGTATTCCCAAAATTTCAACCACCGGAACGAGTGACCACACCATCCAAAGGATCCCTCGCGCACGTCATGAACATGATGTCGCTGGGGGCGGTACCGACCGAAAAATTATTTGAGAAAGAAAACGAGGCCATCGACTCACTTCTCTTAGCCAAGGACATCGCCATACCCGAACACTTAGGAAAGGCGCTGTCTAGCCCGCAACATGGTCACTGGAAAAAGGCGTGTATGGCGGAACTTGATCAAATGGTACAGAGGGATGTCTGGGACGCGGTAGTGAAGACGCCGGAGATGAAAACTATCGGACATTGTTGGGTGTTCGACCTTAAGCAAAACATCGATGGCAGCGTGAAGAAATTCAAAGCGCAACTGGTTGCCCGGGGTGACAAACAGCGGCCGGGGGTTGACTGTGCAGAAACATACGCACCAACAGCCTCCTTAATGTCACTGCGACTATTACTAGCAACAGCCGTCCTCAAGCAGTGGCCCGTGGCATCTCTTGATGTGAGCGGGGCCTACCTCTACAGTCCAGTCGAAGAGCAAGTGCTCATCGAGCCGCCTGTTTTCTTCTTGCCGGAACTTCGTGGCAAGGTGCTTCGCCTAAAAAAAGGGCTATATGGGATGCGGCAAGCGGGCAGATGCTGGTGGAAATTTCTATCGGGAATATTGACGCGACTCAACTTCGTTGCAACCGAGGTTGATCAGTCGCTTTACATCTTTCACAATGGAACGGAGATTATTGCAATCTGGATCCACGTGGATGATGGTGTCATCACATCGAACTCCCCGGGCGCCATCTCCGCTTTCAAGACGGCACTCTGCTCCGAGCTCGACATCAAGTGGTCCGACAAACTCGAGCAAATTGTTGGACTGGAGTGTGTTTTTAGCGAAGGTGAAGTAGCTATTACACAACGACATCTGGCGGGCGGTATATTGGATGCATATCCGCGCCCAGTCATCCCTAGAGACTCGCCACTCCCGGTCCTACCAATAACGGATCTCCCCCCAGATGCTAAACCAATAGATGCGACTCTGTTTAGATCGGTAATTGGATCACTAGCTTACCTCGTGAGTGGTTCGCGTCCTGACCTAGCTTTCGCGGTCAACTACCTCGCTCGTCACTCAATGGGCCCAACTGCTGAACATTGGGAAGTGTTAGACCACGTCGTGGGCTACTTACTCAAAACCCGCGACCGAAGGACACCTCTCTGGCTCTGTGGAGTGATGCCGGGTGGGGCGGTTACCTAGAGCGTTCCCAGACGGGCTTTATTCTCAAGCTAGGTGGCGCGCCCATCCTCTGGGCCTCTAAACGACAATCTGTAGTGGCACTCTCAACTGGTGCGGCGGAGTACATCGCTTTATTGGATTCGACTCAGCACTTGGTGCAAGCGATCAACCAACTGACTCAACTTATCGGTGATTTCGACAAGACCATCTTCTGCGACAATCAGGCGGCGGTTCAGGTATCAATAGACAACAAGTCGAGGAAGGGCATGCGCTACCTGGACAGGGCGTTTTTCTTTGTGAACAACACGATACGCAAGCACAACATTATGGTTTCGTGGGTCAAGACGGAGGACATGCATGCCGACGCACTGACCAAGAGGCTATCGGGGCCAACCCTCCTAAAGTCAATCCCTTTCCTGGGTCTCAGGGGGTAATGTTTCAACTTTTCGGGGGGGGTGTTAAGTTTTGGACACCGCGTCGACGCGATGCCCAAAACTATGCTAATAGAAAAGTATCAACATGTAGATTACGTAAACACACTGCACGCGTATGATACGCCGCAGTTGTCTAGTTGTACTTTAAAGTTCACTCGCGGTCCCAAACCAATTTCCCTTTCCTCACCTCTTATCATTGAGGTGACGGATTTGGGACTGACCGGCGAGCGAGCTTTGCTACATTTGGCACATTCTTGATAGTATGCAAACACCAAGTTCATACAGGCAGGGCCCCTGTATAAACGCCACAAAATTGTGCAGCAATTTTTTTTGGGGGGACTTTGTCTCTCATTGGCAACTTAAGAAAAAAAAACGCAAGTCATTGATTGCAATTCAGAGCAGAGGTAACAACAAGCAACACAGTAGACAAACAGCATAGAGAGTAAAACAAATTAAACTAAAAAAACCTTGGTGGTCCTAATATGAGGTTGGACCACCACGCTGATTGATGACCATCTGCATCCTCCTTGGCATCAATCAGAGGTAGTCATTGAGGATGCCAGGGTGAATGTTGCTCCAGCAGGACCGAATGGCATGCTTGAGTTCTTCTAAATTTTGAGGTTGGTAAAGCTTTGATATTTGGCTTTTCATCGACTTCCAGATGTTTTCGATCGGGTTGAGGTCTGGTGAATGTGCCGGCCACTCCATCTTGAGTATGCCGTTTTGTTCGCGCCACTGATTGCTGACAGCTGCCGTATGAATTGGCGCGCTGTCTTCCATTAGGAGAAGCCGATGTCGTCCTCTGATCCAGGGTGCTTGCTCCATTTGCTCGACAAAGGGGCAAAGGGCTGGGTGGTAGACCTGTTGGACCATCTCTTGGGAATTCATCCGACCGTCCAAAAATACAATGCTGCTATGGTGAGCAGCACAAAATCCCCCCCAGATCATAACCGATTGACGCCCGGATCGATGGTTGACAGCGAGGTTTTCTAGCAGCCACTTTTTGTTCGCGGTGCGCCAGACTCGTTTTCCCAGCTCAAAAGCCAATTTGTTGGTCCAAATTACTTTGGCCCATTCATTAATCGTCCAGTGCCTATGAGCCGGCGTTGAAAATCTTGAGGTCGTAAATATGGCTTCTTAGGGGCGATTAGTGAGTGTTTCCCCAGCTTGTGAATCTCGCGTTGAATGGTGCGACGTCATTAGGGATGTAACTTGAGCAACGGTAAGTCGGCGACATCGAGTAATAATACGGCTGAGTTGTCGCCGGTCTCACTCAGTGAGTTTCGTTGGTCGGCCGCTTTTTCGTTGAGTCGTTATGGTGCCGATCTGTTTGTATTTTTGGAACGTATTGTAAACAGTCGTCAGAGGGAGATTATTCCACTCTGCAATGGCCCTAAACGAGAGTCAAGCCTGACGCATGCCCACCAATCGGCCTCGAGTTTCAACGTCTAAATATGGCATCTATGGTCTGTAATATCATATTAGCAAGGTGATCTATTTTACAGAAATGAAAAAGCCCCACTCACGAATGGTATATAACTTCGTATTTCCGCGTCTGGATAGAGATGATGGATCAATATTAAATTAAGTAAATACGCAGCAATATGAAAAAGAAACAGCGGTGGATGACGTTGGTTGAAGACAAGGATCGGGGGCCTATTTAACATTGGTGCGTGAATCGTCTTCATACGTGGAATTGCTGAATTTGCGAAGAGGGCAGTGGTCAATGTTGCAAAGTAAAAATTAAAAAAAAAATAAAGAAATTGAATTGAGGTTGACGGTAGGTCGAGAGAAAAAAAAATTCGATTTTGACGGCCCGCGGGACCAGACTGACCAATGAGAGTAGTCCTTTGGTCAACTTGCTGCGCGTGCGGCCGCATGCTGATACAGGGCCCTGCCTGTATGAACGGTGCGTTTGCATACAAATTGCAGGGCACTGTACAGCTGTACAGGACCTGTATTGACCAGACTCAATTCAATAATTCAATCCTCTCATTAAAATTCTTCCTCTGGATCAGGGCTGGTGTTTCTCACATATACCAGCCCCTCTTTCTCCCCCCTCGGGACTTTTCCCCAGTTAATTAATTTAGTTTATTTATTATTTTATAATTATTCTTATCCTTATTTTGGGTATTATAGTTATTTAATTTTAAGTTAGTCTTTGCATTTCTCTCTTTTCCTGTACAGTATGAGTTGGGTGGCCATATCCTTATTAACCCTTCTCTTTCCATTCTGACAGGTTGAAACAGTGGACTTGGACTTGTTTGTGGTTGGCTCTTCTATTCTTTATTCTTATTCTTTTGTTGCTGCTTCTTATATTCATTCTTTTAATAATTCATCTTTAACACTCTTAAGTGTATCCTTTCTTACCATATCTTTGAGCCCTCCATAAGTGAGTTCCAGTTTACTGAGTGCCAGGCCCTCTTCACTTCGAAGAGCCCCTGTGACATAAATACCCACAAAAACCTGATTTTTCCATTTTTCAGAGAATATATACTCAGCTGAATTAATCTTCTTGATGGTAAAATACAATTAGCTATATAAGATACTAATTTGAATATGTTATTAAATATAAAAACTAACTCATAATCAATCTTTTATCTATCAGTATTACTATTCAGTTCTATAGTGTAGTATTTTGCACCATTATTTTCACCAGGCTCAAGTTCATGTTAGCCCATAACAGCAGTAAATTCAACCCACAGGAAGACTTAAAGTCAAATTTTACACCAAAAGATCATTTTTACAGCAAGAAGATAGAGTTAATTCATAATAAAATGGCACAGGTACCAAAGGGCAGTGTATCTGTTGAAATAAATTATTTAATTCCACTATGAATATCTGAAAATAAAGCTACATATAGCAAACTAGTTACACCAAGAAAGGTACCACCCTGTAAAGTACACACCCCACCAAGCTTTACACCCCTTCTATACCCACAGGAATAATGAAGAAGGAAAATGAAACCTGCATAAAGTACAAAGCCACCTTGCATTAAGCATAGAAAAATCACATGATGCAAAGCTCAACCCCATGGAATTCCTGAAAGAAATTCCCAAAACAGCCACAGGAGTACTTTATTGCATATCCACAGTAACCCCACTTAGAAAAGACCCAAATTTGGAAGGAAAAAGCCATAAAAGTTTATTAAATTAAATCAATAACCTTGCTTGGTACATAATAAATCAACTTGAAAAATCTTCACACCACTTAAACCCTCATGAAAGTCAAAAAAACAAGCTTTATTGGGGTACACACCCTTAGTTAAATCTCAACCACATGACTATGCCCAGCATGTGTCAAGAAAAATCAATTAATTCATCTCATCCACAACAGTAAATCAATAAGCTCAAGAAATTATCACCTGACCCCACTTTAAAGCTAAAAAAGAAAAAACAAATCCATGACACCTGCATAAATTAAACATCCATTTCTACCAAGCCCATAATGTGATACTTCCCCCACCAACAGTATATAATGTGACAGAGAAAAGGCTGTGCAAAAGAAAAATTCCCAGAAAAAATGAAATAATCTCATGTATGCAAGGAAACCCCAAAATCATTTCATAAACAGCTCACCAAAAATGGATTCATCTGATAAATGGAGGCTGCACAGAAGGAAAATTATCACCTGACCCATTCAAGAAAACTTTGAACCAAAAACAAAGTCACACAATGGAATCAAGAGGAATTAAAGTGGGAAAAGACAGCTCCCTTGACTCCCAAAAGGTATAAATAGAGGGGCTCTCTCCCCCCAAAATTTCAAATTCCCCTATGCACATTATAAGCACAGGAATAAGTCATCCCTCATCTGGAAGTCAGTCCAGTATACTGTAGTGAATTTACTTTCCCATAAGCTAAGCTCAGTGGAAGTATAGTATTTAAGATTTCCCATTAGAAAAGCTCAGTGGAATCTTGGTATTAAAAATGAAATTATCCAGTACCCAAGATAAGAGTTACTCCTATATCAAAATATTTTATCCAGTAAATGATAACCCCATTAATAAATATTCCAAATTAACTTACCCCTTTACATATCCAATATTGAATTATCTTACCTTTTTAAATTTAACAAATAAAATTTTATCTTATTAGTAACCACTTTTAAAAAATACTTTACTATATTATAAATTTACCTTAGCAAAACTACCTTTTTCAACACTTTTACAATTTTCCAGAACACCTTCAATAACCCATCTTACCCAGCTCTTATCACCAAGAAGAGACCGCTCACCCAATTCCATTAAAAAATAAAGATTATAAAGACAAGTATTTCATTAAGACCTCAAAATCAAATATTTACTGAAATTAAATCTCTTATTATATATTGGATAGGTCTGATCTGAGACTAATGAACTTTTTATTCTGAAGCTTTAAAGATACTTACTGATTTCATTTTGGTTTGTGACCTCCAAGGAATATTTTGTTCAGTATTTTGTCAGGGTCAGGCAATACACCCTTACCACCCTTGGTTGAAAGAGCTATTAGAAATTCAAAACCAATTACCTGTGCTTTGCCCCTCCAGGTACTTCCAATTTTAATCCAACACAAGAGGAGTTCCCACAATAGAAAATTCCATCAATGAATTATCAAGGAGACTTAATTTTCATATTAACATATTAGACTGCTTTTATCCTATTATATCTGAAAGCTTTGATGATCCTTTGACCTTGAGCTATTTAGAAGCTACCAATAAAAAATAACTCTATAATATCTTTCATATTATGAGAAACTGTTTTTTAATTTCATAATTGATTTTAAATATATTCAAATGATTTTTTGTCATTGAAGAGGTAAGGAAAATTAATATTTCGTGGATAGTGTGTTCATATTAATTAATAATTTCCTTATTAGGTTGCTTCTATTGAAAAGAGAATGAGTGAGGCACCATACCACAGTTTTTTTAATAGCTATATTAATCCAGAATATCAGATAGTGGAGGAAAATATCCTGTTTACCAAAGCTGCTAGTGTCATTAATAGATAAAAATTGCTGGAATACTGAATCATCACTATGAAATATTCAATATTTAAATGAAAGTTTACTTTCAAAGGGTGTTAAAAATAATTAGAACAATATACATACTCACTTCATTCAAGATACTGAGGCAAATAATGATAATGAGAGAATAATTAAGAAATAAAACCTCTTAAGAGCCAAAACTTCAGGAAGATATTCTAAGAATTTTATCATTTTTAGTGGTTCACACAAATAATAACATGCTCCGTTGTAACCAAAATATACTCATTTAATGAATTCCTGAAAAAAAGTTTAGTTCTTTCTTGAAATTATTTAGTAAATATATATACAGAATATGATTTTCAAAAACATTATTATGTGATACAAACCTCAATGCATGCTTTTAATGGTGGAGATGAAAATTTAGGGAGGAAAAGGAAGCAGAATTGTTTACAATTAATCAAGGCAAACAAGCAAGAATATTTTATATCACATTTTAGAGAGAGAAAATCAAAAAGGAATTGAAGTTTAATGAAAAAAAAAATTTAAAAGAGAGAATTCAAAGAATACAAATTCCAAATCCAGAGAGTCTTTGAGAAGGATAAGTGGGATCAAGAGCTGGAATAAAAATAGAAACAAAGAAAGTTTTATTTTTCAGTGGCCATGGTGAAATAAGGACAGTCTGCATCAGTTCTGAAAGAAATTAAGATGCTCATTGATAATTAATAGTTTGTGGTTTTCTCTTTTGATTGATACTCAACCATTTATGAATTTCTTGATTATTTCTCATGGTATGCTCAGAAATTTGTCTTAAGAAAAATAAATAATAAATTAGAATTTGGAAACTTACTTTTGGTTACACAGGCATTCATGGTGAGATTCAATCTCAATAGTTCTGGTGCTTTTCAATTTTCAACTTAATTTTAACCTATCAAATTCAATATATTAAAAATAAATCTCCACCAATCATATCATATAAATTCAACAGCAGTAACTATTAAAACAATTATTTAAATTTTAATTATTCATCTGACCTAATTCAATCATCTTAAAAGTAGTTTTGATCTATCTCTTTTCCTTATATATCTTACTTTGCGCTTGAAACTTGCTTCAATCTTGCTTCTGACACTCTTTCATTACTTCTATTTTTCAGATATTTAATATTACTATTTTCTTTTAAAATTAGAATTTCTAAATATGTGTTGCATTTGAATCTTACTGGTGTTTCTTGTGATATAATAACTAAACCAATATATTTTGGGATATAATTTTTCTTTCAGATTTGAATTATTACAATTTTTTCAAAATAATCATCATTTGAACATTCTAATCAATAACACATACACCCATTTTTGCTCTTCATTATTATTATTACTTATTTCTCTTTTCATTCTAATATCTATCCTGAATTTAATCTCAAATTGATTAATAGATACCATCATAAATCAATCAAATCAGCTCAAGAGCTCAGCCAATTCAATTAAAAGCAAAGTATAATCTTCATAAAATATCAAAAGAACATCCTATTATAATAACTACTTCAATACCATTTCTAAAAATGAGAAAAAAAGTTGGGAATTTTCCCCCATTTGGATGAAAAAGGAAATTCAATTCCAACTTCACATCAAAAGCACCTCCCATAACATTGATAATGAATTCTCATTTTTACCTGGTAAATTATCCAATATTTATTGTGAGAATGTTTTTAAAGCTGTATAATTCCAAGCTTTTGGTCAAATGAATTCAAAGAAGAGATAGGAAATCCAGTTCCTTTCAGCATTACTAATAAAGCAGAAAGACATTCTTGGTTAATTTATATAATGCAGCAACAAGATTCAAGGCTCCATGCATGCAATAGGATGGTCCAAATTTCCACTCCAGGAAAATTTATTCAAATCTAAAGTATCATCAAGAGGTTAATTCTCTCACCCAAAAGGCCTTTGCTATTATCAAGAAGATTTAAACAATTTTCACTCACAGTATTCAACCAAAGTAAAGAAAAATGTTAAAGTATAAAAAACCTTGATTTCTAGACCTTAATTTCTCTGATAGCTTCTATTATGAATATTTTTCAATAATTTGACTTATAATCTTGATAAATTTTATAATTTTCCTCAAAATTATAATTATTCCTCAGAATTTGCATATTTTCTCTTCATTCCTATCAATAAATGAACTGCTCAACTTTCTCTTAAATATTACAGTTCATTTGAGAAATTTTTCCTCTTCCAGATAAACTTTTCCATTTCAATTTAACCAGTTGGAGTCCTGGAATATGTAAAATGGTATGGTTTTCTGGAAATATACATAATTTAACTTTATATCCCCAAGGTGGCTCTGGTGAAAAATTTGTCAGGCTCTCAATGTCGATGCAAATATCCAAAAACCCTTCATTATTTTCAATCACTTGATGAAGGAAGACTTCTGACATTAACCTTTTTGGAAAAAACTAAATTTTAAATAGGATCTCTGCTACTCCTACATTATTTCTATTTCCTCTTTTAAATTAAAGATGAAAGATAAATATAATAGAATTAACTATATGAATTATTATTCGATCATCAAAATTAAATACTAAATTGAATTTTTTGGAGCCTCAATCAATTTTCCATTTGAAATGTGATATTGGAAATGAAATTTCAAATAAATTTCAACAAAATTGAATTTAACTTTGATTGATAAGTTTTATTTCAAGTATTGCTTTTAAACAACCTTCTAAATTGAAAAAATTGCAAGTTGGATTTTTTGAACCTATTCCAAAAATAAATATCACATCCAAAGGTTTTTGTAAAAAAATAGATTTTTTGACTAATAATATCACTGAAAGTCAACTTTAAAGGCTTTATCTATTCTTTCATCTCGACAATATGTCCATTATTTACAAAAGCAAGTATATTTTTCAAGGGCTGGTGGATAATTCTCTTCATAAAGCTTGTTCCATTCATCTCCAGTTTTTTCCAAAATTTATAAATAATTAAACATTTAACAGCTCAATCAATGAATAATTAGACTTGATTTATATCTTTCATTTCTATGAGGGATGACCATCAACCTTTTTGTATTACAATTTCATGTTCATATTACTTGTTTCTTGTGATTTTGCAAGTCAGAAGTTTAATTTACTATCAGCTGGATTATGTGCTGCATTTCCTTTGTATTCTGAAGAAATTTTCATCAATCTTCAATAGGCTGAGTCATCCAAAAGATATTGACTTTTGGAAAAATATATTTCTTTCTTTTTATGAATCCTCATATTCATAGATACACTTGAGTCATGTACTGAGCCTGGGAGTCCAAAATGAAATAAAGTAAAAATGTTATTGACATCACCTACTAACTATACTGTCATGGAGTAAATAAATAGAAAGCCATTATCAGCTTCACTCATACCCTTTATTCAACGAATGATATTTTTTTATTATAGTAATTGGCCAGAGAAGAGAAAAAAATACCACTTTTTACAATAATAATAAATTTTTCCATCATTAGGTGTCCTTTGGTACAATTAAAAGAGATTATTATCAATAAAACCGACACGACCAGGAAATCCTTCAGCTTTTATAACTTGTTAAATTTCAATCCTTTCTTACTCATTTTTCCATGAGATTTATGTGTTCCTTAAATTTATCAAGCATGAAATTACCCTTTTTTATATACAACGACTGCGCCATTTCTGATTGCACAAATTTCCCCAATCTTACCAACTGATGAACAATTACTATTGCAAACAAGTCTTGAAAGGGCCACTGCTATTTGAATTCCTGGCTGATTTTTATGATAGCTTAGGTTTTCAAACACTTTATCCTTTCCAAGAAGAGATATCAAATAAAAAAATGCGCTGTATGCTGTACAACATGGCTTCTTGAATTTTCTATGAGGGAGACGTTTCATATTATCTGCTTTCAAGATATAAGGATAGAAAAAGAACCATGGTGTCCTAAGGTATTTCTTTCGATAAATCGCATGCAAAACCCATATATTGTCTTAAAGCTCTTAATCAGATTAAATTTTAGTGGCATGTGCTAATTTTTCTGCTGGAATGTCGCATTTTAGTAGAGATCTCAATGATATCTTCGGCATTTTTTAATTTTAAATCTTGAATTGCTTCTTTGAGCTGTTTCTGGGTGTATATGAATAGAATGAAAAAGACATATAATTGAAAAGTAAAAATGAAGCTTTATTTAATTGGATGGTGAACTTTATTGATATTCAGAAAAATTTATTCCTATATAAATTGTTAACAATACTTGGTATATTGTAGAAATAATTTAGGAGTTTGAAACAAAAAAATGGGTTTATGGTGACTTAAAATACCCTAGCTCATGAGGTGTGGTATTTTGAAAAATAAAAAAATTAAATCAAGTACTTTGATGAAAACAAATCTGTGTTTGGAACTCATGATTTTTCAGATTTGAACCCCACAATTATTTACTTTTATACCTTCTATTTAAGGATTGATTTAGTCTTTTTTACATATTTGGTTCTCTTGAGTATTGTCAAAAAAAAGCCACAGTTACTAAGCTTACTTTCAAAAAATAATTCGCAGCCTTTTGGAGGAGATATTGTAGCAAATGACTTCAAATTAGAATTTCTAATGGATTGAAAGGAAAAGGTGGGATTGACTAATTGCATTGATACATTTAGGGGTCTTTTTTAGAAGTGCAAAAAGAAGATACTTAGGTTTATTTCTCCTTGCAAGTCTTTTACATGAGGTTTAGAATTTCCTTTCTCTAATTATTGCTACTGTGTGGTAACATGACATGACTTCTGTTTGTAGAATCAATTTATCTTAGTCTATTCAATACAGTCAAATTCTAACTAATCCCTTGAGCCCTTATCTTAGCACCTACTGCATATTCTTTAAACCTACACTTTTCTTATAGGACCAAGAAAAAGATTATTTTTACACAATAATTAATTTTCTCAAGTATCCTACCCATATTTTGAAATATACTTTCCTCTCTATCCCCATAGCTCTCAAAAAGCCTCATCCTATTACTAGGAATTTCATAAATACATAACTCTATTGATAAAAACAAGTTATGGACCACCATGATTACTAAAATAAATCAAATTTTCCTCTTGAGAATCCTCCCTTATATCTTAAATTGACCTCAATATTTATATCCTAAATAACTCATCTTTATTCAACCTCAATGCAATAATTTCTACCACTCACTGGATGATTATAGCACAAAATAGGGGGTGTCAAAGTTACCAAATCCCACACTCAAAATCCCGAGTTTTTTTTTGCCAAAATCCTGCATTAATTTTTTGGGATTTGGGAAATCCCACACCTAAAGAGGTGTGGTATTTTAAGGTACAAAAACACAGGTTTTTTGGTACCAAATCCCATGTTTAAATACCAAAATCCCACCTTTAGCTTCCCATAAAGGCATGTTTTTCAAACACACAACTCAGTAAGGGCATGTTAAATTGCATAAAAATTTCCTTCTCTTTCATAAAATCTAAATACACTCATCATTTATTAAGTTATTTGATTTCAAATTGCATTTAATACCAGCCTTTTCTTCATTTACCATGCCCAAGGCATCGCAAAGGCTACCTTTACTTCAGACCTTGGACTCACTTCAGTTCATCAATGCTCTCAACTCTGATAGTGATTCTTATATCCAGGAAGATATAATCTTATTAGATATGATAAAATCACAAAGATACATCAATCCTTGTAGAAGATATCCATCTCATTACATGTATACAATGAATGATTTACAGACATTATCATCTTAAAAGTTTTGACAGCTATGTAGGACCACACATGAATCATTTGAAAAATTGGTTGCACAAATTCAAGCTGATAAAACCTTTCAAAACTCATCACAAAACAAACAACACAATCCTGCAATCCAGTTGGCTGTGGAATTATCAAGGCTAGGATCAAATGGAAATTGGGCCGCTTTGGGAAAGATTGGAATGTTGTTTGGAATTAGCCATGGGGCTATTGTGTTGTATACACAAAGAGTCAGCCAGATATTAATGAAGTTGAAGCGCAAAGTGATTGTGTGGCTAAAAATAGAACAGCGCAGAGAGATGTCTCAAGTAATGCAAGCAGAAGGCTTCCCTGGGTGCATTGGGTTTCTTGATGGGAGTCTCATACCATTATCACAACGTCCTCCCAATGATGGTGAAGCGTATTTTGATTGCGAAAAAAGGTAAGCTGTTGAATCTTTATTCTTTATTTCAATCTTACTGATGGTTTACATACAAGGTATTCTATGTCAATACAACTGGTTTGCAATATCAACAAACAGTTCACTGCTCTGCATGTTGGTTGTACTGGGTCACTTCATGATTTGAATGTCTATCAACATATGAAAATAGCACAAACACCTCAAGAGTTTTATGAAAAGGATCAATACTTACTTGCAGATTCAGCATATGCAAGCTCTCCTTGGGTTGTTCCAGCATATAAGGGAGTTGTAGCACATATTGAAGACAACCGTTCTTTCAATTACTGTCTAGCAAAATCAAGGGTCAGAATCAAGCATGCAATTGGAATTTTGAAGGGGAGGTGGTTTTCTCTAAGGGAAATGCGAAATCAAATGAGGGATAATCATGAAATTGAATATTTTGTTAGTTGGGTTGTGTCTTGCACAGTTTTACATAATATGTTAGCTCAAATTGGTGATGAGTGGTTTGATTTATATGAAAATGATGATCCACCACATGCGGAAAATCTGGCCAACAATGACATTGGGGAAGATGTGGTAAATATGTGTGAAAAAATTAAACCAATCACTTTGGCATGGAAAAATAGTCAATTGTAGATTTCATCAGGACCAATCTTTCATAAACTTAATTTATTGGCATACAATGGAGTGGAGATGTTATTCATAAAATAAAAGTATTTACAATTAAGATTTTTTAGTTCTTTTTTGATCCTGAATATTTCTTTCAAAATACCCATTGACTCTTGAATTGATTTTGGTGGGTGTCATTTTCAAGAATTTGTCACCTACATTAAATAATTTATTGTTTATTTGAAAAGAACATCCAAAATGAGTAATTTTGTCATGATTGATAATTTTTGGAGGTGGGTTTGTTGTATGAAGAACCATTGTTGATGTCTTCCAAAGAATTTCCATGATGCCAGGTTTTTTTGAAAAATTGATCTCCATTTTCAATTCGGGGAAGTGTAAGCCATGTCCAGAGGGGGTGAAGATAGTAGGAAGTGGAAGGAAATCTTTTTTTGATACAAAAGAAAATATACCATAAGTCCAGGCATTGAGATCATTTAAATCTTTGTGTGGCTTATTGAAAAATCCATCTTGGGTTACAATGACATTGGTAAATGATTTAAATTCTTCCTTGGGATTGGCAGAATTCCATTCGAGTTGACTGAGGTTGGGTAATTGGGCTGCTTCCATTAATGATTTATTTTCATTTGCAGCTAATTTTGAAAAATGGGAGATTCTTGAGTAAACAAATTCATCATATTGATGAAGCTTGATCCATTGATTGTTATCTGTTTCAATTTGATGAGAAGTTAAACCGGGTTTTCTGGAGAAAACACCTAATAATTTTGTAATTAGTCAGTAATTATGAAGGTAATATGCCAAAAATATCACACACCTGCATATTTTCCAGCATCAGAACCAGATCAAAACCCAATACCTTTCATAATGCCACCTTGGAGTTGCTTATTGGTTTTAATTTCTTGTTGATTTTGAAATAAGGACATTAATGTCATGGTGATGTTTTGCAGAATTTGAGAGTGGCCAGAATAATTATCAAATGGGGTTATTTCATATATGATGACAGGCAAAAATGGCTTGGATGTTTTATTAATGAGGATATAAGGATGGGGGAGAGTGTTAAGTGATGGAAGTTTTAACCATGAGCCATTGGCAGATTTCTTGTCAATCAAAATTGTTGAAAAGTTTTTGAATTCTTTTTTGGAATGTCCAAGGTGAGACATTATTTGTTTTGAATCATGGATGTGTTGTCTTTGGCTTTGAGTGAGCTTTCTTTTATTATTTAATTTGGTATTATTATCCTCATGATGTTCTATATTTGGTTTAGTCCTAACCATGACATCAAGAGGAGTAATATGAGCTTCATCATCTTTCAAATCATTCTGATGATGTGCTGAGTCTGGTTTAGTTCTAACCATGACATCATCAAAATGATTGGAAGAATGAGAGGGAGGAGGAGATTTTTTTTTGAATTTTAAGGATGATGGAAGGGATTGGAAATGAAATGACATTGCAAAATAATTTCTTATAATTAATCCTCCCCTATATGAACAAATAAATAAAAAAGTGAAACAAAAATTAAAATAAAAAATCAATCAAGGGTCAGTAATGATTATTATCCCAAAAAATTAAAAAAAGGTAAAAAAAATCATCAGTAAAAAAAAGATCATTATTAGTAAATGATTTTTGAAAAAAAAATAAAAAAAAAACATCAGTAAAAAAGAAATCATTATCAGTCAAAGATTTTTGAAATAAAATAAATGAATAAAAAAAAACCAAAAAAAAAAGTCAGCAACATATTATTCAAAGTCAATAAATGAATAATAAGAAAAAAAAAAAGAGATCAGTTGTCCATTTCCAGAAATGAAAAAGAAAAAAAAAGTATAAGTATTTTTTTTATTTAAATGATATAAATAAAAAAAAAAAAAGAAAAAAAAAAGAATCATTCTAATGGCCTCTAGGGGCCATTAGAATGATGATTAGCTAAAATTTCTCCAAATCAATTCGGAGCGATTTTAAGGCCTCAGGCCCTGGAACCTCCCAGGAGCCTATTTGGGAGGTTCCAGGGTTAGTGAGGTGGGGTTAGGAGTTAGATGGGGGGTTTTTGGAGGTGGATGGTGGTTGATGATGGTGATGAGTGGGTTAGTTGTGAATGATGATGGTGATGGGTGGGTGAGTTTGGGAGGTGCAAAAACTTGATTAAAAAAATTATAAAAAACAAAAAGAGAATCACCTATATAAAAATAAAAAAAATTAGCAAAAGATGGTTGTGATTAAACAAAAAGAAGAGAAATTCACTTACCTGAATTTTAAAAAAGGTGGGTTTTTTTTTAGAGGGAAGGGTGAAAAGTAAAATTAGAAAAAAATAAATTGAGAATTAAAAATTAAAATTTAAAAAAATAAACATAAAAAAAAATTGGTGAATTTTTTTTAAGAGGGAGGGGTGAAAAGTATAAATGAAAAAAAAAGCGAAATTTGAGATTTGAAATTAAAAAAAAAAATTAAAAAAAAGGGTGTTTTTCTTTTTAAATTGGATTATTTTAAAAGTAAAAATAAAAAAGAATAAATTAAAAGAAATTAAAGAAAAAAATCAACTTTTAAAAAAAAATTAAAAATTAAGAATTAAAAATTAAAAATCAACAAAACAAGGGACATTGCCCAATTAAAATTTGAAACCCTTCAAACCAAAAAAAAAATAACCATTAAATTAAAAAAAACATATAGAAAAAGATGAAAAAATTAAAAAAAAAAAACCATAAAATGACATTTTCATAAAAAAGGAAAAAAGCTGTCATCAAATTTGATTTTTGAACAGATTTCATATGAATTCTCAATGCAAAACTTGCCCAAATTTTCTAATCTGTCTCAAATTGCAAATAAATGTCATATGAAATTGAAATTGCAAGTTGGTGCCCCAATTATGTGTAAACATGAGAATTTCCATTTGGTAATAAAGTGGAGTTAGATTCCATGACATAAGATCAATAATTAAACATAAACATAAGATTTATCAAACAAGCACCACATATTAATTGATCACATCACATATATGTAATAAGTTATTTTTTATTGATTAATGCCAGAATGCGTTCCAGCTACCTGATTGGCCTGCTTGATGACAATGCCGCTATAGTGAGATCCATCTGGCATTGCTTTTCCTTCAATTCCAATTCACAATTCCACTTTTCTTTTTCAAATTCATATTGCTTTGCATGTTGCTTTTGCAACTTGACTTCTTCAAACCGTTGCTTGCTTTCTCTTCATTCCACCTCTCCCTGTCCCACTCCAAACAAGCATTGTCACTGGTTTCATGGGCTACAAATCATGAATTTAGTAAGTGGGATTTATCAGAGTAGCCATAATTCCAAAACATACCCTTTTGCCGTGATTCAAGCAAACTGGCATATGTTGGTACAAACATATCCATTGGCCTTTTCCTAGAGCCACTCTTGTCATTCAAGTTTGGTGTCAATGCTCGATTACGCTTTTGTGTTGAATGCGTTATGGATTTAATTTGCTGTTCAAAGGAGAAATAATCAACAATGGATTTCATAAGTATCAGGCTTAAACATACTTACTGATTCATCTTGAAGGTTTTCTGCTTGAAATAAGTCATCTTCATTATGAACCAAAGGAACAAGATTGAGGGGTGATTCCAATCCATGATTCTCCTTTAAAAAGCAAATGAGATTTAATTATCACAGGTAAAAAAGGAAGAGACAATAACTTACCTTATCAGGAAAAACATCATCATCATCACCATTTAAACTGTCTTTTGCTTGTGAATCATAGCTTGCAACCGGAGTGACATTGGGCTTGTGGCCAAAGAGCACATCCATTTCAGCTTAGCAAGGACACATACTTTCAAGCTTTTCACTCATTGACTTTATTCCTTTACTCTCATCTTCTTCCGTTATTCCAGCCCCAGTTAAATTCTCAAATTTTTTTGCTGCCATATATTTCTTTTTATATGTTTGCCATTGATCTCAGATGCTGCTTGAACTAAGGTTTAGTCAATTACGTCATTTTTTGTTGACCTCAATTGCCATAAGCTGAAATCCATGCTGCTTTGATGAGGGAGGTCTTCCAAGAGATGTTGAACCACTAGTACCAAAACATGACTCGAAATTGGCTTTGACTGAAAGCCAATTAATTATGGTTAAATAATCTGTACGTATTAAGTGACCTGATTGATGAGGCAGGCTAGAGGTGATCTTCATATCTGTCTTGATTTGTCTTGCTTTGGATCGAGGCATTATTATATGGATGAAGAAGTATAAATGGACTGTAAGCTGTTCGGTCAGATTGTCCAAAATGGAGTGTAGAAGAATATGTTGTGCAGGTATGAATTGTGAGTACTAATTTGGGTTAGGTTTCAAGCTGAAATCCCAGATGCATGGGATTTGGTCAAAATACCAGGGGACTCAGTTAAAATGCCATGGGATTTACACATAAAAAAACCCGGGATTTAGTGTTGGGATTTGGGGTCCAAATCCTGCATTATTTTAAGGCGGGATTTGGTGACTTTGACACCCCCTAATATTCCATTATAATAGCTCCATTGATTGGAATCCTAGATGAATCATTAATAATTAATTTTTTCTAATTTCTTTTTCTTTTTATCTCAATTAAACACTTTCTCATTGTTTTTATACAGAATTTCATAGTAAGATTTGTTTTCAATTTCACCATTCCTGGAAAAGCTACCCACACCTCTAATACTTAATCAAAAAATAATTTTGTATTTATTTTGGTCTAATATGCCCTTCCTGACTTAAGTTTAGGGATGAAGATTCATAAAAAATCTCCTGAATAATTCTTCAGAGCATATCTAATGATACCTTCATATCAAACAACCTCCCCTGAATACCTTCTTCATCAGGTAGTATAATTAAATAAGATCCTCCCATCTCAGAAAAAATAACTTCAATATACTCAAAGAATCAGAAAACTCTTATTTAAAAAAGTTATTAGAGCTTAATCCCCTTTTTTTAGTAGTAAATAGTAGTAAATAGTGATAAATAATACTAAAAAGGCCCTTAAATGTGCATTTTATGTTAATATGTCCTTTATTATTTCTCAAACTATCCTCTTGATTTATTTTTCTACTAATTATGACTCTTTTCTAGCAATATTCTATTTCATTCTACTTGATAATATCAAAATATTACTAAGAAAATATGTACAAAAGAAATATATAAAAAAATTATTAATATCTTGAACTGTTTATTTCATAGTTTATTGAGGTGATACTTATAATAAAAATCTGTTCCATTCTTCTTAGTTATATTTTTTCCTTATATTCTTTATTTAATTCTATTTATCTTAATGTGAGTTATCTCTTACTACTATTTCCTCCCTTGGTATAAATCATATTTTTTCAATAAAGATCCTTTACATAAAACTTTCCGGTATTTCGCAGTATAGCTTACAACTTTTTGAATATCAATGTGTGGTGTTGATAGTTATATCTTTTCCCAACTATTTTTACCCTACCATCTCATAGAGAGAGCCAAATCAACTTTTTCCAAATTGAAAATTCCTTACCCAAATATCTTCTTATATTTACATAGCTGTAAGCCATGTTCAAAAGTCAAATGTAGTTTAGTTTCTTTAAGTGTTAGGTTTATTAAAGAAATTTGATAGTTCAATTTTTGTATTTAAATCTTATTTAAATCCGTAAAAATTTTCTTTTAGTGGTTAATTTTTATAATTATTTGCCTTGATACTTGGTACATGATGTTGAACTGACTTTTAGATAGGATTTTAAATAAATATGGGAGTATTTATTCAATTATAGAAAGTTTTTTGAAAAATGAAACATTTATCAAGATAGTTTCATCTCGAAATATTATTAAACTATCTTGCCAAAAAAACCATTTCTATCCTAGTAATTTCTATAATCAATATAAAAATAACCGGACTAACAGTTATTAATACCTAATAGCTTATTAGGAGAGAGAGAGCGGCAGAAGCGGAAAAACATACCTGAAAGGTGTAAGAAGGTGGAACAAAATAAACGTTGATGAATCAAGACATGAATCAAATAGACCACACTTATTCTTTCTGCTACAGGAATGACTAGTACAGCTATTACCTATCAAGTATCATCTTCTACTAAAGTGAGTACATCTTGTATAAGAGTCCTCATAGAAAGAATTCTTAGATGTGTGTTCTGGGAGTGAATTTACTGTTATCTAACAACCAATAGAATACATTACTCTGTATAGTAAGGCTGAAATCATATCCATTTTCTATCCAAAATATTCACAGATGAAATTATATGGAAGATAAACTGATATTAATATGGAAGAGAGATGTTTAGCTTTAAAATATTTCAAAGCCAAAACGGTTGCAAAATTCTTTTCCTTATAATTTTCTATTGATTATTTTTTTTATTAGGGTGTCTCAAACCTTCAAGATCCTGATTTTCTTTTCCAAACCCCAAATTTAATTTCTGAAACTTTGTAAATTCCACATCTCCTTAGCTGTTGGATTCAAGGTCCTTAAAACCTGTATTTTTCAGTACCTAATCCCAACTTCCCCCTTCAAAATCCCATTTTTCTTTCAATCCACTTTCAAAAGAAGAATCAAAACAAATCCTAATAAAAATTCATTTAAATTTATTGCTCACTTACTCTTATGAATTCTCATTTCAAAAAATATTCCCAATAAATCCATGTATAAAGTTTCAATTCATTACTTTGCTTTATTAAAATTTATAAATATTTTGGAGCCTTATTTGAACTTCAAAATATAAGATTATATAATTCTTTTACTTGAATTATTAAAAAAAATATCAAGACAAAAAAAAGCAATCCTGAACCATATTAATATATAGCTAATGACTTATTAAGTCTTTCAAAATCAAAATTCAGGAAGTTATTCAGAGCAGCATATAATTCATTCAAAATATTAGCTCATATTATCAAAGATGAGCCCATATTACACATTAAATTCAGATTCAAACAAAGATATTTTGTAATTCAATTAAAATTAGCACTATACCAATTGGGCCCAAGTTTAAATGAGGTCACTTTAGTAAAAAATATGATTCTGTTTGGTATAATCGAAAGTAGCATTGCCTTATATACCAAGAAAATTATTTCATTACTACTTAAACACAAGAAAAAATTTATTACATGTCCAAATTTGAAAAATTGGATTTCAGGCTCAGATTTTATGGAAAGATAAGGCTTTCCTGGATGCATAGGATTCATTAATGGAAGGCTGGTACCTTTTTTGAAAATTAAAGCCAAGGACAGTGAGTCATATTTTGATAGGCAAAAAAGGTATGTCTTAGCATTGAAGATTTATTTTGTGTGTAGTAAATTATAATTGGACATATTTAAATATTCAATATTGATACAGCTTGTTTGTTCCATTAAAAAAGCAATATTCCTTTGCATGTGCGATTTGCTGGCTCACTCCATAGCTCAAACTCTTATCATGAAATGAATATTGCCAGATTTCCTGAAAATTACTATTCAAAGTATCAATACCTCCTTTCCAATTCAGAATATGCAATCTCACAATTTATGGTCTCATCATATAAAATTAATTCAACCAAACAGAAAGATAATAGTAAATTGAACATTTTTCTTTCCAAATTAATAGTTTGTATAGAAAATTCAATTGATATTTTGAAATTTTGGTGGTCATCACTAAGAGAAATTAATAATCAGATGTGAAGCTCACATGAGGTTCAGGGGTTTTTTGATTGGGTAGTTTTTTTTTAATTCTAAATAATTTTTGTCCCAAATCAGGGACCAATAGATTGAAATTTTGGGGGATTATGACGCCCCAGAATTTCAAAATCCACATTCTGATTTATTTTTGGATGAGAATTTGTACATGAGGGAACAAATCAATCCTTTGACATTAGAATGGTATTATGGGCTTTGAGGTATATTTTACATACCCAAATAGGCCACAACTATCTTAAAAATAAATTCTGAACTATGCATAACTCATAAGTCATGCATAGATTCAAAATTCATCCTTTTTGATTTCAGAAAAGATGAATAACTTTTTATTGAGTACGTAAATCCATGGATTTAAGGCCAGATTTAGATTCTACAAAAAATTTCACCAAGGGTAGCTCCATAGAGTGAATAAGCTCAAATCAACTCTTTGAGGTGGTAATATGGAAAATACTTCAATACCACATAAAAGATCTGTGAAAATTTTTGTTTTTCTCAATTTCATGCCAAAATAATGGGAATGTGAGAAATCCCATGTTACATATACACTAAGAATAGTGTTATGAATGTTTATGGCACTTAATATTATGGTATTTCTACATTCACTTTTGGTACACCCATAGTGGATATCTCACTTTAAGCTTAAAATTCTATTTTGACGTGAAAAATAAGCAAGGGGGACAAAAGACATCAAAGAGAGCCAGGGTACCCAACTTCTGAGGCCTCTGAGGCATGGACAGCTCCAAAGCTTGGATCCATGGCTGATCTTGGCCCAATTAGTAAGCTGAAACTTTTGGTAACTTGTTTACCATGTTACAACTTTGGTAAATTGTAAGAAAATAGCAATTAACCTGCTATTTTGACGTGCCAAGGAGGTAAAGAGCAACTTAGACTCCTGTAACCATGTCAATTCTTAATTACTTTCCATGGATAAACCCCAAAAGAGTAATCAAAACACTTTTTGGACTAGTATCCATTGATTTACCTCATAGCAACCAGCCATATACTGCTATTTGCAATTCTACGTAGAAATGAGGTAAAAACTTCAAAAATTCATTAAAAATACAATTCTCAACAAATTTTTCTGAACCTTTCAGGGCCAATTAGGAACTGTATAATTAATATAAAACCAAAAATAATTATACTTTTATATGTAAAATTAAAAGTTTTACTTACAGTCCATTTTTGAAGATTACACGTGAAACACAGAATCTTTAAAAATTTACAGAAAATACATTCTGTGATGAAATTTCCAATAACATTGATAAATTTGAAAAATAAATTATTATTTTGGAATAAAAGAAGATTTACAGTTGTTACTGCTTTTATTCTTAACCATAAATGGGTTGGTAGTCACGTAAAAGCCTCAATTAAGTAATTATGATAATCTCACGTGACAACAGATGATGCAATAAATAATCCAAAGAGGTTTATTGTTTTCTCTCTCACTGGTTTTTCAGTTTTCTCCATGGAACGCCTCTGTGAGCTGTCTTAGACTTAAAAGAGGCCTCCTCTTAGTGTTTTTTCCAAATAATCACATTATTCAAATATACCTTTTGTACCAACAAGTAAGTATTAGTTAAAACTTTTCTTAAGTATTTTATTATTTAAGAAATCAATCAGAAAGACATGAAGTAATAGAAATCAACTATATATTGTTGTATTATTGTTATGAATTGATTTTGATCCATTAAATCCACAATTCCACATCAAATCTCTCTACTATTATCTTCTAAAAGGTTCATTGGATTGAGTGATTTATCATAATTCTTGAAGTTTTTCTCCAGTAATATTTTTTTTAAGAGTTATCTTTAGAATTATTCTTGTAAAAGATAATTCTACATTAAAATAATTTTATTATTTTAATAAAAGAAATTTTTATTAATAAATTCTTCTTGTAATTGATTCTTGTAGGCAATTACTGCTTACTGTTATAATAACTAGTAGTGTATAACACGTGAAAGAAATAATTCTTTAATTATTTAATTGTGGTTATAATAATTCTTTATTATTATATTTCATAAGAACAGTCATAGTACTGTTGATTAATAGTAATATTATCAACTGTTTCATAGACTCATCTTACAGTTATAAGCTGGAATTAATTATATAATTAATTCAATGCAAAAGTGTAAAATGGCTAGGGAAAAATGTTTTAGTTATGTTTTCTGAATAATTGGAAATATAATTATTAATCATTATTATGACATAGTTAAAAAGTGGAAACACATATATTCATAGTATAGTGGGCTTGCAACATAGTTTCAATTTAAAAATAAAAATAAAATCCAAATTGAAAAAGTGTAATGTATCATGACATGATTAAGATACAAAATTTACATCAATCAAAATAATTTTGAATCAGCTATCTAAAAAACTCTTTCTTGTTCATTATTGTTTGATCTTGTTACTTTCTACTCTCTTTATCATGTATTTCATTTTCCACTTTGGATTGTTATAAATCCAAACATTTCTTACCTACATTATATAATTTTTGGTCAATTAAAAAAAGAAAATCCAAAATGAGTAATAGGATTACCCATTCTGATACTGATTGATTGTTTTGAAGTATGATTCATCATTTCAGATTCTTTCTAAATTGTCTCAATTATTTCTGTATTCCTGCAGAATTCTATGTTAAAATTTAGTTTGGGGAACAGCAGTCCATGAAAATTGGGCTTTAATGGAGAGGGAATCAGTTTTTAATTGTCTTTTTTAATGAAAGAAAAAATACCATTAATACAAGTTTTGATATCATTTTTATCTTTATGTGGCTTATTATAAAGTGACTATTTTCCTATCATGAGATTTGAGAAATTTTTGAGAAGCTCTTATTGAGTTCTGAACCATTCAGCTTTACTATAGCCTGGTAAATTAGATTCTTTCATCATTATTTGATTATCATTTTCTGCTTTATTTGATCTGTATTTAATTCTTAAATAAACTCATGGATGATAATCCTTTCATTTTTTTCACTTCTTGTCTCATGCATAAACCCCAGCTTAGTTGACAGAATCAAATCCTTGTATAAATACAATCTCCCTCATCATTCCACAAATGATATTTCTATTATTGGTAATATCCTGTCTTTGATCATCTAATTTATTTAAAATATTATCAGCTGCTGAAGATTTTTAAATATATACTTTTTATTGCTCAATGAATGTATTTTACAAGCAATTACTGGTAATTTTGACTTTTGGGTTTTATCAACTAGGACATATGGATTATGATGAGTATTATTTTGTAGCAATGTTATGCAATATTAATGTGGCTTTTTGAATCTGATTTGAATTGTAAAAGATTAAGTTGGTTTTTTATATTTAAATTTATGATCATTTAAGGCTTTAGTCCTAGTATCAATTAATATTCTATATTCTCTATAATGGGTTTATTTATCATCATCAATCTTCTCCTAATGGACTAGCTTTGGTGTCGTTATCACCATGCCATTATAAGGTGATATTGATGAGATACTCAAAGATAGTGTGTTTGATTTTTTTTCTGATTGTATACTAAATGGAAGATTGATAAAATACTTTAAGAAATAATCAAAGCCCTAATTCCACCCCCAAATCATGAAAAAAATAAATTTGAAGAGGAAGGGTTAGTCAGATAATATAGGCGAATGATTTTATTTTAATATGATAATTGAAATTTTCAAAAAGATGCAAAAAAGGGAAATATTGGATGTGGAAAGGTGCTAAAAATGGTAGGATGATTCTGGGAAAATGATTTTCAATACATTTTTCAATCCCTTGCTAACCATTGCATAAATTTACTGGCAATCCTTTTTCAATAAATTGGTGGAACAATTAGCAATAAATTAATTATTTATTGGTGATTTATTGCTTCATAGATTACCAATAAATTGACCATTTGTTGTAATCTGGTGGAGATATTGGTAAATTACTTCATGAAATGACAGAAAAATGATTTATCATTAGTTAAAACAGATTAAAAAACTCACTTAATTAATAAATTCTTTTTGTCCTAATAATAATTGATTTATGTCTATTTTTCCACCTAAAAAATAATTAATAGTCTTTTTTTTTGAAATAAAAGAAACAATTAAAAATAATTCCTAAGATAAAAAAAGAAAATAATGTGAGTTTATATAAATATAAAATTTAACAAAGAAAAACTTGACACTTTTGTAAGAGTTCACAAAGAAAAATTGAAGTAATATTCTTATGCTTAATTGAAACAATAAGTTTTGAAGTCAGTTTAATTGAAAAAGAGGAAAATTGATTTTTTTTGTGGTGGTAGCTGAAATAAGTATGATTAGAAACATAGAAAATTGGATTATTTTTTTTCCGAGTTGGCTAGTGTGTTGTTTTTTGAAAAAAAATAGAATTTGATTATAAATTGGATATTAAAATTAAGAAAAAACTGAATCAGGTTAATATAAGAAGAAAAATCCTTCTGTTTGTTTGTGTTTTCTCGAAATATCAATTCTGAAACCTCACCCCACTAATACTATGCACCACATTTATTTAAATGCAGTAAAAAATCAATCAGAAAGCATTCCAAGTGAAGTAAAATTCATTTCCACAACCATTACTATATTCAAAAGTACACTCATCTGAGCAAATTTCACGCATTAATTATTTAATAAAGAAAATATCTTTTCCGAATTGGAAGGTTCTCTTGACAAGCCCAATTCTGCAATCATGATCCATACATTGTTTCTTTTATTGGCTTTCAATTTCCTTTTTCAATTTCTCCTTTTTTGAATTAAACCTGGTAATTCTGTTTCTTTTCTTCGAATTCCAATTTTGTATCCAATTTTTTTTCTTGAAATACTTGGTCTTCAACTGTCTTTCCATGTTCAAAATACAACGTCATTGAATTAATTATTATGTCTTTTCCAAGCTTCAATAGATATTATTCTTACCTTTTATTTCATTTATTTTGATCTAATTCTTATCGTTCATCTTCTATAGCTTAACGACTTATAACAACAAATAAATTAAGTGATTCATTTCCATGATCTGAATAATTATTTTCCTACTCCTTTTATGTGATTCCAATAATATTTCATATGATTGTGAGAGAAAATCCATGGTTTTCTTTATACCTCCACTTAGCTCATTCACTTTTTATTACACACTTTTCTGTTCACCTTCAAATTGGTCTAAATACACTTTATTCTCCTATCATTAACAGAAAAATTGATTCAATAATAATCTTTAATTATTAACTTCTTTATCGATAAATTTAATGAAATTCTGACCACTTTATCTTCAAAAGCTTGTCCCACTGGCAATGGTGGATTTTTTTCTAATATCTTCAAAATTATTTCCTTGAATAATTTAAACCTCTAAGAATGGATCCATTTCCTCTCCAAAATTTTCAATTTATTCCTCATTCTGAGGATAATAACTTGCAATTGGGGTGATTTTTGGATTGTATCCAAATAAGATACCCATATCATTATATAATGGACACATGCTTTCTATCTTATCATACATTTTTTCAATTCCTTTCTATTCATATTCATCATTAATACCTGAAACTATGTCATTTTCATATTGCTTGGCTTCTATTCATTTTTTCTTATAATTAAACCATCTGTCTCCAATGCTTTCTTTGGTAAGCTTCAACCAATTTCAGGAATCTTTGTTAACCCAAGTGCCATTATTTGAAATCCATTTTTATTCCTTTATGGCGGACTTCCAGCTGAGGTTGAGCTAATAGCTCAAAGGAGCTTTTTAAGATTTTCTTGAAGCTTTATTGTACACAAGTAATAAGCCTGTTTCAAATTTGTAAATGTTGGTGACTGTGTAGGTTTTTGAGAGGTATATTATTGGAATAATTTTGATTGGGGAATTTTTAATAAAAGTAAAACCGAATTAATTGATTTTAAAATATATAAAGAAATATTTTTTCTAATTAAGTTAAGTGGGTATTTGGATAATGAAATGGAAATGAAGATTCATTTGCTGATGTTTAGAGGAAGAATTTTCAAAGTTGGGAATGAGGGGTTCTAGGTTTCATATTTAAAATCTTAAATTTCTGAAAAAGGAAATACCAGGGGGTAAGAGCTCAAAGACTCTGGTTTTTTGATCCAAGGAATAAGGGTTTTATTATTGGGGCTTTGAACCAAAATCCTATGTTTTTAAAATTTGGATTTGGGAGGTTTGAGACGCCCTATTAATATATTTATTCTCCAGACTTGATAATACATAATTTCAGAGTTTTATACTTGATTATATCTAAAAAAAGGCAAAAATTATGATATAATTAGTTTGACACATACAAATGTTGAATTTCTTATTTAATGGTATCTGAAGATATCATGATTTATTTTTCCATAGTACAGTTTATCAATTAAAACAAAAACAATAAACCAAGAAATAAAGGCCTAGATCAAAAAATATTCCAGCTATCAAAGATTAAGGGAAAAAAAGAACGGTCATCGAAGGAGTATTTTTACCAAAAATATAATTAATGAGAATAATTCAAAATATTTGAGAATATTATAAAAATTTGAACTTGGTTTAGGATTAGTAAAAACTATTTTAAATAATAAATAGATTTTGTATTTTTTTTTTGCATTGAATCTGAAACACACTTGATCCCCTGTACTTCATTATGAAATAGAAGGATTTTAATTGACTTTTAATTATAATATGTTAATAAAAATTTATTGTTTTAATTATTAAGTAAATAATAAATGAATTAGTTTATTTGAAAACAACTTTATGAGGTCAAAGATTTAGGGCTGGACCCAAAAATGATTTTGTTTTTTGGGATTATTTAGATAGGTAAGGACTAGTAAGTAATTTAAATGATCTAAATATAGCATAATTATTAAAGGGGATTTAAAATACAAGAGAAATAACATCAGTTTGTTTAGGTTTAGTCTGTATAATAAAAAAGGAATAAATTTAGCATAAATATTTATTCTTTTGAATTTACATTCTCTTTCTTGGAATTAATTGAAAATAGGATACAATATTTCCAATTAATTTTGAGAATTTATTCATAAATAGTAATTTATTAATCATTTCAAGTAAATGTAATTATTCAATAAAAACACTTTAAAAGTAAATTCTTAATAAATGAAAGGTGATAAAAATAAAGTACCTACCTGAATTGAGGAGCTCTATATAAAACAGGTAAAGAAAAATAGCTTTGAAATGTATATTGATAGTTATTTATTATTATTCATAAAAAAATAAATAATTTATATAATTAATATAGTTAAATAATATTTGAAAAAATAAAGTTTATTATTTAATTATAAATGGGTTTATGGTAAAAACACATACTAGAAATAGCAAAAATACACAGGATTTTGGGCATTTTTGCCATTTTTTGACTTAAAAACATCATATCTTATGGGTTTTTTTTCAATTTCTATTTAATTTGGGACTATTATCTCCATAAAAGAAGTTCAATTTTACAAAAAACTGAGAAAACTTGACACTATGATAGGTTTTTTCTTATATTAACAAGACAAATCATGGGATTTTATTCCTCTTATTGAGTAAGAAGAAAACAAGAGAAAGGAAAACATGTCTTGTTTTCATGGAAAATAGAATTATTCTGTTTTATTTTCTTTTTTTTATGAAGTTTATGGCCAAAATATTCTGAAATTTTGGCCATAGATTTGATAAAAAAAATTAACTCAAAAATAGTTTATTTTTTTGGAGGATATATATATAAAAATATCTCTGAAAAAGGGATTTCTTCATCCAATTAATAGATTAGGAATTCACAAATTTTCTTGTTTATAGGAGGAAGATTGAAAAAACTTGCCAATTCACTCAAGTTATTGTCAAAAGAATATTTTTTTGATATCAAATCATCTCCCGAAAAGACAAAAAATGGTATAAATAAACAAAATAATATCTATATTTGGTAAGAATAGAAAAACCACTCAAAATAATTTGCTTTGTTACCCTTTTTCTTATGTGAACTTACCATTACCCCGTGAAAAAACTATGCTTTGTATTATAAGATAAGAGTATGAAAAATTGATTACTGGGTGATTATTAACAATCCATATTTCTGAAGTAAGATTCTCTATTGAGAATAATATTATTGTAATTTATTTGAGAAGTATTTCTCAAAATAATACAATCGATATATTTGATTCAAATTAATAAATATTTTGAAAAAATTATCCCAAAATAACGAACAAAATAAATGTCATAAGAAATTCCAAGCCTAATTTACATTTTAATCTCCAGATTTTTTTTATCTTCTTTCTTTCTTCTTGTTTCCAATGATAGATTTTTTTTCTTTTTAGCAAATAAAGACACTATGAGGAGAACAAATTCAAAATAAGATTATTTTATATTGTTCTTCAAGTTTTTTTTCAAGCTAGGTGGAATTGAAAGACTTGAAAATAGTTTCATTTTGAGTTTGATTTAGGAAAAAGACAATGAATATTAATTTAAATAAATAAATAAAAAATAAAAAATGAAACAAAGGATAAAATGAAAAATGAATTAAAATATATATAATATACATATCTTTAAATGATTGGGTTGATGTTGATTTTTTATTCCTATAAAGAATAATTGTTAATTTCAAAATTAAAATCAATCCAATTAATAGATCAATATCATTTATAATTAAGAAGTTATTTCCCATATTTACTGTTTGATCTATTTATAACTCAATATATTTTAAGATATTGTTTATAGACTAATCTTATACAGTAATAATCCATAAGATTAAAATTGAAGTTATCTCCTAAATTTTATAGATTTTTTATTAATTGAATAAAATCCTTTTTTTTATTTTAAACACACATATTAGCTTAAATTTCAATACCAAATTATAGCTAAAAAGAATAATTATATTATCAAAGCACATAAAATGGCTGTTTTCTATGAAAAAAAACCTTAAACAAGGTTTTTCACAATCTTTCAAGCTTTTTTTATTATTTGTTATTTTTTATTATTTTTTATATATTAAATTACTTATTTTATACATTGGTTTTGATATTAAGTCTTTATTAGATTTAAATTTTTATTATTTATTAATTATTATCATTTATTATTATTTATTATTATCTTATTGTTTTTTACTTTTCATTATTTTTCATTTTCTTTTACTATTATTTATTTATTTATTTTTTTTCAATTTTTTTTCAATTTTTGTTCAATGTTTGTTCAATTTTTATTATTTTTTTATGATTTTTCATTATGTTTGATTTCGGGTTTTCAAGAACAATTAATTTTTTGAATATTTTTCTTTCTAAATAGAAAACTTATATAAATGGAAAAATTGTTTCAAAAAAATAATATTGAAAATAAATTGATATATTTTTTTGATTATTCTTTTTTGAAGAAAGATTAAAATCTTTAGAAACCAAATAAAAATTTCCTAAATCTTTGCAAAAAAAAAATTCATGTAACAATTTTAGGCAAAAAAAAACATTTATATAGTATGAATTCCTTTTATTTATAAATTATGAGATTCTGAAAATTCAAAACTTTAATTATTTAAGACCAATATGACAAAAATTAAGACTTATGGGGGAATTAAATAATGAATTTTTTGAATTTTAAGTGAGGATATAGATATTAAGACTAAAAATTTGCAAAAAAAATTATAAAAGAATTTTTATTTTATTCAAGCAATAACCATAGATCTATGATAAATAGAATTGTTTTATTCAAGAAATAACATGAATTTCTGTATAAATAAGAATAGTTTTATTTTTTCAACGACAAGGATGTTGTTGTTTTTTACTAAGAAATAATAGTCCCCCTCAAAGCTTGCAAATCCCATGACCAAAAAACCTTGGCCTTTTACAATTCAAATACCACATTTCATTATGGGTGTTTTGTAAATATCACACCTCAAAATATGGGGTGTTTTAAGCTCAGAAAACTTTATTTTTTGCCCCCAAATTACATATTTTTTTGAGAACTTAACTCTAAATTCTATTCTTCTTCTCAATTCCTCATTCCCCCCAGCTCACCATGCAAGCAGATTTTTTTTGGATTTGCAGACAGCTGAATATGCTTAAGAATTTGAATATGATACTGATGAAGAGCTGGAGGAAGACATTCTCTTACTCAATTATTTTGATTAAAAACAATATCTAACCAAATGCAAGTTTCATCAACCACCATATATTTACCAAATTAGTGATTTGGCAGGCTTGCCATCTTGAAAATTTCAGCAACTATGTTAAACCTTGTATAAAAGCTTTCAAGACTTGATCCAACTTATTAATTTGGAAAAGAATTTCTAGAACATTGCAAATTTAAATTAGCATTATTCTGGCATACAATTATCTGTAGCACTTTGCCAATTTGGTAGAAATGGTACTGGATCTTTGGTTGGAAGGATTGGGGCACTGTTTGGAATTGGTCAGGGAACTGTAATCCTTAACACCAAAAGAATAATTTTAGAATCAGTAAAACACCACTAATCTTATCTTGCATGGCCCAATCATGATTAATGCAGGTAGATATCTCAGGTGATGAAAGCAGAAGGATGTCCTGGTTGCATTGGGTTTATTGATGGAAGCATTATTTCATTATCTCAAAGGCCATCCAATAATTTGGATGTTTATTTTGATAGAAAGCACAAGTATTTACCTCAACCTGTTATGTAAATTGATATATACAAATTATCAATTGTATTTTTGGGATAGCTATCAATGTCAATTCAGCTTGTTTGTGATGTGAATAAGTGTTTTTGGGCCTTAAATGTTGGTCTTCCAGGCTCAGTACATGACTCAAGAGTATTCCAGAATATGAAAATTTACAAAACTCCTGAACAATTCTTCTCCAAAAATCAATACTTACTGGCTGATTCATTATATTCAGGTTCAATTAATATTATTCCAGCATATGAAGGAAATATGAACCAAAACTATGATCAAAGAAGATTCAACTATTTTCTTTCTCAATCACAGGTCTGTATTGATAATTCCATTGGTATTCTCAGAGGATGTTGGTATAGCTTACAGGAAATTAAATTTCAAATGAAAGGCCCTGAAGATATTCAAAATTTTCTGAATTTGGTAGTTACCTGTGTAATCTTACATATTTTTTGGAAAAAGTTGGTGACCAATTGTAAGGTGTGGATATGAAACTTTGATTAAAAATCAAGTACTTTTTCTGTCCTCAAAATTTGTATAAGGTAAAAATCAATTAAAAATAGTAAGAAATATTATTTTTAAGAGAAAACACGCCAATTTTATTGTTTATAACTTTATTAGTATAAAACAATAATATTATAAAGATTTATTGTTTTACCAACAATAAACATTTATCCAAAAAATACTCTACAAGAGATATTTTAAGGCTACAAAAGAAATTTCTTCAAGAGCAATTTCAATTGTAATTAATTGAGCAAAGAACTGCAAGCAATTAATTAAAGAACAAAGTCTTTAAAAATAATATTAAAGAAAAAACACACCCAAAAGTGACCAGAGTGAATTTGGAAACAAAGTGACAAAGTTTACAGTGATGAAAGATGCTTTAATTCACTTTTGGGGTGGTTCAGGGGTAAAAATGATTATAAAAGTTACAAACAATGATTATAATGATTTTTTAACGTGGTTAAAAGGATTAAGATGATTTAAAAATGGTGGTTTGAATCTTTTATTGATTGGTTTAACAGTTTTTAAACTAATTAATAAAAGGAAAAGATTCTAACATGAAGAGAAAAGTGGGGCAAAGAAGACATTCTTTTATAGCCTTAAATTCTCTTACTCCAAAAGTAAAATTTACTCTTGTCAGTCGTGAAAAACAGTCTGAAAACAGAAAAGCCAATTATGGCATCATTGAACCCTGGTTCAGACCAAAAAGGGCTGGTTTAAGCCATTTTTAGCCATTTTAGACCCTTAAATCAGCCACTACTATAGCAATACCAGGCCTAGAGCCTTCAAAACACATCATAATGTGTTTCAGAGGCGTAGAAACCAGTTAAAACTGTTTTTACTATGATTGTTTTATCTTAAGGGTAGTTTTACCCTCTTGGCAACAGCTAAAACTACCCCAGTTGGTATCAAAACCTCATCATCAATTGAGTTCACAGACCCTGTAACTCAATTCCAGGCCAAAAGTGATGAACTTTTGCGTGCATTTTGACATCCCACGCCTGTCAGCAAGGATTTTGGGGGTCTAGCTCCCCCTTAGAGCTGGAATTCCTTTCCCCCCCCAATTTATTTTTCCTTTAATTCCTCATCATGTATTATACTTATAATTTACATATGTAATTCAATTCAATTGTACAGTACAATACAGTAATAATTGACACCTCATATGTAAATCAAAGTTCACTTATGTAATACACGCGCACATTTTGACATTTCAATTGAATTCAATTGAAAATACTTCAATTCCTCATAACTTCTAAACTAAACACAACACCTCAATTTTAACACAAAATTTGATGGTTAACACCACATGTGGTTTGAATTAAATTAAATTTTTTAGGATTTGCAACTTTTGTATTGAAAATACTAAAAACTTAATTTAAGCTTATTTAGAGTTGAGTTACAAGAATTTCACTCAGAGGTGACCCCACCTGATTTTTTATGAGGAATCCAATGGTGAAATAATTTTTATGTGTTTATTTATTGTATAAAAAGTTATAATAATTTTTATTTAACTTTTTTCCAAATTTATTTATTTTTTCACAATTTTGTTAAAATTTCATTTTTACTTAATTTTTTCAAGTATAAATGTAATTTTATACTTACAAAATTTAATGTATTTTTATTTTTAAATTGTAATTAATTTTTTTATTTTTAATATAATTTTATATTTATATTTTGATTTTTATTTCAATAATATAAATAAATTTATTTTATTTATATTAATATGTTATTTTTGTATTTGTGGTCTTTTGGGTATATGAAATTACCTCTAAGGCTTACACTGTATGATGATGAAGACCCACCAGAGCTGCAGGTAATAAATAAAGGACCACATATTGGAAAAGGAACAAATATCCAGGAAAAAATCAAACCATTTACTTTGGATTGGTATAATAATGAATCTTAATTATTTTGTATGAACTCAAGCATTTTTTTACTATAGTTCAATATTTTCATTGAAAAAAAACAATACAAAGGCTTCTTGTTAGAGCCATTCTGTCTGAGTTTTTACTCTTATTTAAACTTTTGTTTTTTCTGTTAATTTTTTCATTGAAATACTATTTTGAAAAATAAATCCAAAAATCAGCCACACTCTCATAATCTCTAGGAGGAATTTTCACTCAATTTTTTCTGATTTCTTTTTCAAATATTTAGTAAAAGAAACAAAACTAATGAGTTTTTTGGCTTATTCTCACTCTCAATACCTTTGGAAGGCCTTGAAAATTTAAATTCAACTTTGGATTTTTTTTCTATTATTTTATTTTCACTTTTTTGTTTAAAAAAAAAGAAAAATAGTAAGTTGTTCTTTTTTTTATTTTTTTTCTTTCTTGCTCTCACTTTTTGTAATTTTATTATTTTTTTCATTTTTATTAGTTTTTTTTTATTATTTTTTTCAAAAAAACAAAAAAAAAAGAATTTTTTTTTCTTTCACTTACTCTCAGTACCTCTAGGAGGTACTTTAATTAATTAATTTTTCTTTTTTTTTATTGTTCTTTTTAAGTCTTTTGTTATTTTTTTTAGAAAAAAAAATGAAAATTCAAATTTTCTTTCTCTTATTTCTAATTTATCCCACTTTTAGTACCTCTAGGAAGTGTTTTTTTCAAGTATTTTATTATTTCCTTGAAAAAAATAGAATGGTTTACCCAAGTAAGAAACATAAAAAACAAGTTTCTGAGGCTATTTAAATAAAAGAAAAATTTCAATTCAAGTAAAATCATTTTTTAATTCTTATTTAATAAGTTTAGAATTAAATATTAGTAATATTATATAAATTTTAGTTCCATTATAAGATTTGTGAGAATATCATATACTGAATAGGTGCAGCTTTTGGGTGTTTTCCACAATAGAATAAAATATTTTCAACATTTAATTATATGAAGCTGATAAATACCTTTTTAGACAAAAATCAGAAGCTCATATCATCAACCACAAAATCCCATCATAATTCATATTAAAATGTTAATGATTCTTCTGAATTATCTGATGTTCCCCTCACAAAAGTAGCAAGAAGAAATTTTCTACATAGAAAAAGATGAATTGAGAAAAATAAAAATCATGAAATTTCAAGGGAATTTTTTTAAAAAATAATGATGATGATTCTCACACTATTTCCTCTAATTCCACCCTTTTCTTTTCTCCAAATAAAACTTTAATTCTAATAATATAGTTTTTACCATTTTCTCAAATTAATCCAGAAGATCAAATTGAATGGAATCACCTTTCACACAACTTATTTTAAGAGAATAAATACTTACAGAAAGTAAAAATCAATAAGAAGATACTCTCAGGTGAAATGTGGTCTCTTGGATGACATAAATCAATTACAAAGAATGAAAGAATTGTATTTTATGGATTGACAAGTAAGATAAAAAAGAATATTCATGACTGGAATGATTGGGCACCAATGCTTGTCAGGGTAGGAGTTCACCTTTCAAAAAAAATTCAACATAAATCCTCTGGACTCTTTATTTAAGCACAAAAAAAACTTCTAAATAATGGGCTTCCATATTTTTCCAATACTTTTAATGATGATTTAACTCCTCAAGACTTTGCATCATCTTCAACATTTACCAAAAAATGAATTTTCCAATAAACCAAATAAATACTTGGTTGCTTCAAAAGTGGAAGTAGAATGGTTCATTCAATTTGATAAAATCAATGGATAACTCAATAAAAAACCAACTTAGACAGTATCAAATGGGAATTTTATATTTTCTGAAAATAACTTTTCAGTTTATTTTTCTAAAACTACTGGAATATGTCAAATCTTTTGGAGGGAAAATGATTTTATTGATTATACTGAAAGCTCTATTTATACTATTAATATTTATACTATTACTATTTATACTATTACTGATAACTGCTTGGGACTTTCTGTTCAGGTTTTCAAAAGATTATAAAGTTTTTTTACTTCCCATGATATAAAATCTGATATTTTTTTCAGATTAACTAGAATTTTTATTTAATTATTTGAGATATTAATCCCCACTTCTGGCTATTAAATCATGTATATACTAAGTAAATCACCACTAATAGCTATTGAAATCTACATGAAATATGAAATTGAAATACCTTATGGATTCCACAAAGCATCTTGGGTTTTTAATTTGCATTGAATCCTGGATCACCAAATAGGTACTTCACATGTATTTCATTGGACAATTATGAAGTTCAAAAATAAATTGAGCTATTGTATCATTAAAATAACTTGTTAATTAAATTAATAATGGACTCATGCTATGTTTCTGACCTATTAGATTGTAACATTGTAAAGGTAAGATCATGTTTTTTTACTCATTTTGAGAATTAAATTGAAGACTCATCTTGCGCTCTTCAAAATCACTCTGTTTTTTGAATTTCTTTTCCTAAAAGTTCAATTCCTTCTCCTTTTTTTCCCTTTCAAATAATATTTTTATTTTTTTCTGAATTTTAGCCTTCTCAAGTTTCTTAATTTCAACCTCCTTCTCCTCTTTATACTTCATTTTCTGCCAATCCAATCTTTCAATATCACTTTCCTTCCATGCTATTTAAAATAATAATCTCAGATAACCTCTATTCACAGATATCAAAATTATTACTACTAATCCTCATGGCATGCATTAAATAAAAGATTAATATGATTCCATGGAGTTATTTCCATTTTTTTTTTGATGAACCACTCTTGGGAGTCAAATTATTTAATTATTCAATCTTTATAGTACCTTTAGAGGGAGTAGAAAAGACAGGCTTCATAGATGATTCCACTTTTCCATGATTGTTCAAACCATCATCATTAATATCCATAATAAAATTCAGATGAATCTGTGAAGTCACTTAATGGGTATGTTTCTTGCCTCTATTAATCTAAATTCTAAAAAGGTTAGAATAATGTGAGAAATAATTTAAAATAATAATAACATATAGAGTTCTCTTGTTCTTTATCCTCTTATACAGAACCATAAGCATATATTTTATTATTTTTATTATCATTTGGGTTTGATTGGGAGATATTGTGAGCCTGCAAGCATGTAATGGCTTACCTGCTACACCGTCTACATCTTAATTTTTTCTTTTATTCAATTATTAGGTTCAAACTTCAACCTAAAAATCAAAATTTATTATTTTAAATCTTAATGATGTCATAAAACATCATATGACATCATTTAATTTTGTAAATAAATCATTATTCATTTCTTTTGATGATGTCATAAAAATCTTATTATGACATCATTTATATTTTTGTATTTACAATATTTAAGAGGATCATTCTTACCTTTGAATGATACCTCAGAGCTCAATTTTATATATATTTTTTTACAGTTTAAATTAAAATCATTTATTACTTTAAAAAATATAAGATCTCTCAATACTTTTATATAGTAATTTATATTACTTAAATTATAAATTATCTTTAATATTATTAGTGAAGCTCATCCCACCAATAATACTATAATTTAACAATAGTGACATCTCTGTTATCTTATCTTAACAGTATTCCACTTCTTTTTAATTTATTAAAATTCCTTTTATATAAACTGGAAGTCACGAAAGAGACCCCAGCTTACAGATATGTGCATCTCTTACCTAATAATCTACTTATTAATTTGAGTCTTATCTGAAAATATAAAGAAGATATTACATACTTCATCACTATAAAAGGACTTACAACCCCCAATTTAATATATATTTGGCATATTACAACTGGCCATTGGAGTTTCTATTTGGTTTTTACCAAAAAGTTCATCTATTTTCTGATCATAGCATGGGAAAAGATTTTCAAGTTTTTGAGCCATTGTATGAACACCCTTTTTGTTGTCATCATCAGTAACTTCTGCCCCAGTGGAGCTTTAAAAATTCTTTTCTGAAATATATTTCTTTTTATAATTTCACCATTAGTCTTGCATATTGTTTGGCATAAGCTTCAATCTATTTTTGGATCTCTTGTTGACTTCATTTGTCATCAATTGAAATCCAACTTGCTTTAATAATGGTAGGCGTCTAACTGAGGTCTTTGCAGAAGTTTCAAAACAGGCCTCGAAATTCTTCTTTACTTTAAGACAGTTTATTATAACAGCATAATCAGAATTTTTAAGATTTATAGAGGATTTTGAATCAGCCTTAGATAAATTTTCAGATGAGGGTTCTTTTGGTGGAATCGGATTGCAATATCAATGGATAATATTAATATTGAAGATAACTGAGAGGTTTAATATTTTTTTCACTTAAATTATAATTCATTTTAAAAATTAGAATTTATTCTTTTGAGGTTAGGTTTTGAAGCCTAACCTAATTTTTCTATGAAATAACAAGATTTAATATATATCAAAATTCATGTGTTCAAAGTTCAATATTTCATGTAATTCAACTCCAAAAAATTGATATATATGAATATGTTGTTAGCTCAAGATCCTACATTTAATTAACTCAACATTTTTAAACTGTGAGGGGGGCTAATGTTATTTCTTCAATAAATAAATTTTAATTTTTCCCATGAAAATATTTTTATTATCTAAAAGACAATAACAAAGTTTAAAATTTTATATTATTTTCCATTAAAATCTTTTTACTGTTACAATTAAGAAGCTTTAAGGGGGTTTTCAAAACATATTTTCATGGCCTTAATTATTAAATTGTTATCAGAATGATAAAATTATTCCTATTATTAAGACATTAAACTTACATTATGTAATAAAAAATGTTAATGTGTCATTGGTTATGTATTTTCACTGTAATCTTGCATTATTTTACCAACACCCTTTTATTAATTATTACTTTAATAATTTGTTAAGACAAATTTTACTTTGATCTAAGTAATACCTAGAGAATTTTCTTTTAAAATCAAGAATAATCATAATCATAATAATATAAATAAGAATTAATATATGAGGAATCTTTTTAGTTAAAAGAATATTTCTCTTTATATCATTGATTCAATTATTGTGAGTAATTTTTTTCTTTAAAATTAAAATATTAAAATGTTTTACTCAATTTGTTTAGTTTTTTTGTCTTATTCATTAATCTTAATAAGGGAAATTTATAGTTCAAAATTAGTACTTAAACCACATACAAAAAAATTCTCAATTAAAAGGTAAAAAATTTAAATAAATATAATTATTTATACCCTAAATTAATAAAATAATCTTTATATATATAATGTTTTTTTTAATATTAAAATTTTTAATAATATAAAAAATTAAATTATTTATAAGATTTATCATACATTAAAAACGCTCTAGTTCCATTTTTTTAAGATATTATATTAAGATTATTATTACAGGAAACGTTAGGGTTTTAAAATTAGATTAAAAGCAGAATATTTTAGTTATTCCCAAAATTAAATATCCTAAAATAAACTCAAATTTATATTACTTTATAATGTTTAAACAATAATAAGAAATTTGATAAAATTCAAGTAGATAAATTTATGAATATTTTACCAATTTTGAAAAAGAAATATTCTTGGATTTAATTTATCTTGAATTATTGAGAAATTATAATATTTAATAGTAGAAAAGAATTTTATTATATTTATTTAAAGAAAATACCTCATCTTAGTGGTAACAGATAAATAAATCTGAAAGTTATCTGAGGTGAATTCTTTAAATAGAATTATTAAGGCTTAAATTGGCTTAAAGCTTTTGATATTCATATGTTTAATTATTTTAAGTAATGAAATTTAGCAGGTTTCCTTAATAAACTAAATGATTTCATTTACACGTGATAGATCTCTTACTATAATGGTATATTTTAAATAAGAGTTTATAATTAAGATCTCTTCTGCTTTGAATTTTGAATTTATAATGACTTGGTAATTTCCTATGAGAGATAAATAGTAAAAGTACCATTTGAAGATTTTTGACTCAATTTCTTTTTGGAGTGAATTTTATCTTTTTTGATTTTTTATTGTATTTTTTTGAATTCTTCTATTTTTTTTTGAGTAAAAGGATAGAATTAATAATAAAACTTGAAGAATTTCTCAAATATTCATTCTTTTAATATATCTTTAATAATTAAATTAATTTTTAAATCCAAATCTTAAGTACTTTTAAAGGTTTACAAATATGATATAAGAAATAAAAGCTCATTTAATAAGTGTCAAGATTTGAAAAACCCAAATTGATTTGAATCTTTTTGAGAAGTTTTATCTTTTGGATAATTAATTGAAATTAATTTTCTCAAACTTTTGATTATATTTTCAACTATCCTGAAAAAGAAGTAAATTTATCAAATAAAAATAGATAAATAAAATAAATTCACTTATTTGATTAATTATACAAGTTTATTCCAAAATTTATTGAGATTTTCCTTGTTTGGTAAGGCAAATTTTGGCCAAAATCCCAGAATAAATCATTAATTTATGAATAATTTAATGATTTAAAGTCCAAAAATAGAGATTTTAAATTTTTATGAATTTGCAGACGAGTTTTGATTGAATTTTAAGTTTGGTGAGATCCAATTTGAGTCGAGCTGAATTTTTTTTTTTTTTTTTCTCACGATTTAATTTCTGATTTCTTGAAATTTTTTATTTCTCTTTACCTTGAGTCGCTTTGGATTTTACTTATTTCGAAATTTCATCTTCTTCCTCATCTTCTTCCTTTCTTCATCCTGGGTTATTTACTTTTTGTCTGATTGCGTCCATCCATCCATGACATCTGATATCAATCGGAATGGCAAGAGACCTACTCATTCGATTCCTCAGCCTCATCATCATTCAACACGTCCAAATCATTCGGGAAATTTAGATCAAGAAAGAATTCCTCTAGACCCTTTGATCATAAATCATTCATCGAAGAGAATCAAGACTCAAAATAAAAATCAAACTCATAATCAAAATCATCCAATCGATCATCATTCTTCTCAAAAACGTCCTTCAATAAAAAAATCTTTATCTGGTCTCATCTTCCCTCGTTCTTTATCGTTTAATCATCATCAAAATCAAAATCATCATCAGATTCATAATACTCCTCTAGACCTTCTCAATCCTATCACGACTTCAAATCATCTCAATCATTCTAATCTAGTCAATCAAGCTCATCCTTCTCCTACATTAAAAAAACCTCAAATCCTACTCAAACAACACCAATCTCCTAATCCTATCCATTTATCTAATCTAAATCAAAACTCAATCAAAGATCCTCGTCTAGTCATCAGAGAAAAACAACGTAATAAAGAAGAATTAAAAAAAGAAATCGCTCAATGGCAAGAAAAATATCGTTTGGCTATCAAATCCTTTGTATTCTATCTTGATCGTTTAGATCCTCAAATCGAAATCGATCTATCTAATAAAATTCAATCTTGGGGCGCTGTCAGTCTATCTTGATTAATATCTTTCTAAACTCAAAACATTTCATTCAATTTATTCTTGATTTTTCATCTTTTTTTCTTTTAGAGAATCGATCCATTCTTTTCTAGAGACGTCACTCATGTCATCACTGATCAACCTGTACCAGCTAATATTCCAATCGCTTCTCCTACTGCAACTCATCTGTCAAAACGTAATAGTACTAGCGCTTATCAACTTCCTTTAATCAACCCATCTCCACTTCGTAATAAAGAAAATGGTCAACTTGTCATCACTCGTAGAACTTCAAAACGTCTCAATGGCGCTCATACACCTGAAAAAATTTCTCAACCTGTCGAGTCTACTCCTTCAATCGATCCATTGATTCGTAAAGCTTTAGAGCTAAAAATGAAAATTTGGAAAAGTGAAAGTGAGCTCAATCATAAAGCTTTTTACTAAAAAATAAAATCATTAATCATCATCTTTTTCTTGGATTTTTTTTTGCGGGATTCAGAACTATTAAATGTTTTATGTAGGCTTGAAGATCACAAATCACCTGTCAAACTAAACTCTTTAATAAAACCTTCATTACCTTCACTTCTCCTTAAAGAAGCTCAACAAGGTCACACTCACGAACATGATCCTGTCGCTATTCGATTAGACTATTACTATTTTCCTTCAAAGTCCATGTTTATCATGGTCGAAGACGCCATTCAAGAGTTCAAACCAATCATCGTCAAAGAATACCCCCGCCCAAAGACGCGTGAAGCTATAAGTTGGCCTGTCATGTGGGGTGGTACAGAAGGAAAATCAGCCTTTTCGCGTTATACTGCTAAACAATCCTACTTACCTGTTCGAAATCGCATTCGTTCAATGTTCGAACTTCGTGCACGTGAAATCGAATCTAGTAAACCTAAACTTGTTCCCTCAGAAACAAACAAAATATTTAAATCACCAGAGCTAACAACGCGTCAAATGCCAATCGATTCTGTCATTCCTCCTCAGCATAACCTCAGGCGCGCAACTAGTATGAACATCTTACAACGTCGTCAATCTGCGCGTCTGTTGAGAACTTCACTTAGTCGCAAGATTGTAGAATCCACAGAAATTGATGATGATGATGCTGATGTTGGGGAGATCGATCATGTAAACACAACTGCACCTAATTATCATCGTGGTCCTGGAAAAGAATTCTTGGCTGCCTCTGGAAATAGTGTTAGCATGACCTCTAATGTGGCCTCAGTACCATCAACGCGCTCTAGTGCTTTCAGAACAGGATCAATTGGTCGACAACTAGTAGATAAACGTCTGACTGCTCTCGGTAAGCGACCAACGTTTGAAATGACACCTCAAAATCCACTCGTAGGCGGTAGCTCGCTTAAGCAAGAAATTGGTCTGGTAGAAACTTTTCAAAATAATTCAACAATCTCACAAAAAGACTCTGAAAAGTCAAAAAAATCCAATTTAAAAAGATGTCAATCATTAGATGGAGCAATGATGGCAAAGAAAAAACAATTAGATAAACGATTCCATAGCGGAAGGAAAGGATTGGGCGTTCGTGCCAAATTGGGTAATGGATATGATTTACTTGATCTTCGAAGACTTGCTAAGGTTGAAGAGCCTAAAGCTGGTTATTGTGAGAATTGCAGAATAAAATACTCTGATTTTAGAAAGGTCAGTACATTTTAGCCTTGTAACTAGAATTGCATCCACAATATATATTCGAATTTCAATCACGTTAAAATCTAACCAAGCCCCTAATTTGTTTTGTTTTGTTTCATGTTGCTTGATACATTAAGCATATCCTGACCAGGAGACATAGGAAGTTTGCATTAGATGACGTCTATTGGATCGAATTAGATGACATGTTGAAAAGAACTACGAGGCGATTGAAACCAAATGTTCAAGTACCACCATCTGTAAGAGAGATGATCATGTTATGTGATGAAAAAGATGATGAGGATGAGGATGAGGATGAAGACGAGGATGATGATGAAGAAGAAGAAGAAGAAGAAGGAGAAGAAGAAGAAGAATGTGATGTAGATGAGTTTGATTATGATGAAAGGGAAGAAGAAGAAGAAGAAGAAGATGATGACGATGACGTTGACGATGATGAAGGGAATTTGGAAGACGTAGAAGATCAACAGGACAAAAAGGAGAATGAAGAACTTTGTGGAGTCGATGAGGACGATGATGGAGGTAATGAAGAGGAAGAAGAAATGTTGAATTGTGAGCTGGATGAAAACAAGTACCAGGGTAAAAAGGAAGAAGATATCCTTGATTCAAACACTGCAATAATACAAGGCCTAAAGCTCCCACCTAAGCAATTTGAACATGATGTTTTGATTTTTGAAAAACAAACTTTCCAAATGCAAAATAGCCCAAAAATTATGACAAATCACCCAGCAGGATTAGAAAATCAGCCTCACCATCTTGATGAACATATCGAACATGACCTTCCAAACAGGTTGTCAGAGGAGTTTGACGAAATCAACCAAAAAATTGAAGAAAGCACCGACGTCAGTAACATAAAATCAAAGCCGGAAGGGCAACATGAATCAAAACAAACTCAACCTCCTGTCCAGTCAACTGTTGAACATGATAGTAAACAATTTGTAGAGGCGATGAGACATGAGTTAGAAAATGACGGCAACAATGAAGATGATGATCAAATGGCACGGTCAGAAGTTTGTTCAGAAAAAGATGACAACTGTGCAAAGGAAGAACTCGAAGAAGGTGAATGTTCAGGGGAATATTCAATAATCAAAAATGACTTTCCCACCTTAACAGTCGAATTAGAAGAGGGAGAATGTGATGAATCTGAATTAACTACACATCATTCTCAACAACATCGATTGACTGATGGCGGTGGATCTGCAATGGACTTTTATTCTTATGACTATCAAGCCAATCAACCCATCAGATTCGAACTTTATCCTCGCCCGCCACAGCAATCTTGTCATGTCGGCTTACATTTTAGTGGGAGTGCTGGATCGACAGGCGTGGGAGGAATGGGAAGTAGTTGTGCACCAACTCATATTTATGACATTCCATCTTCCTCATACTTACCATTCCCAGTTCAAGTACCGGTACCCGCTCCACAACAACGTCATCAAAAACAAGAGCAAGGCCAAATGCGTGATTTTTGGATGACTACAACTTAAAAAAAAGAAAAAACAACATTATTTTCTACTGTCTATCGAAGTCGAAAACAATTCATTTTATTTTATTGTCTGTTTGCTTTACTCTTTCAAAAGAGGAAAAAAACAAAACTATGTTTTGTTCTTGGTTTTTTGTTTTGTAAGTTTTGCATTCTAATTTCTTTATCTAAAGTTTTTTAGATACAAAAAATAAAATAATAATAATAAAATAAAATAAGTAAAAACATAAATGTACTACTATTACTATTATCATTATCATATTAAGCTTAAGAGTATGGCAATGTTTGTGAGAAACAAAAAATATTTAGAATTCTATGGAAAAGAACAGTTAGTCTCTTATGGATTCTTTTCAAGCACATAAAATTAATAATTTTTCTAAACTTCAAGACATTGGCGTTATATATCAACATAGAACAATCATAATAATACAAAGTAAAGCTTATAAATTCAAGACTGAAATAAAATTCAGCATTTTGAACGATGAACGTCAAAGATAAGCAAGGATGGAAGCAAATGACACTTACACCAAGCCATTTTTTTTTTTTTTTTTTTTAAAAAAAAGCGAACAATTTTATCTCATTATGATTTATTTTTTGGCTGAGATTGTTTAATTAGCAAATAAAAATTCCAAGGAAATAAAAACTGTCCAAATTATAATAATCAATTTAAGCAAAAATTTATCTTTGAAGAATATAATGTTAATGAGACAATTTTTATTTCAAAGAAATAATGCTTTTTTTTTTAAAAAAAAAAAGAAAACAAATCGAAAACTAAAGACTTTTTTATTTGTATATTTTTATTCTGTTTATAAAGGGGTAAAATAAGAATAAGTTTGAAAAAAGAAAGAAAAAAAAAGTTTTTTTTTTAATAAATAAAATGTTATTTTTTGTTTTAAATTACTAAGGCCTGGTTCATGATTGGGTTTTGAGTTGAATTTGAAAATTATTTTGAAATTATTCTGAAAATAATATAAGCGTATTTTTATTTGAATTTTTGTTCAAATTTAATTCAAATTCTACAAAGTCATTTTGAAAAAAGTCTTTCATTAGAAAAATTTCATTGTCTTTCAATATGTCTATTATCACACCCAATTCACAACTATCAGCATATGAACTGATTCAAAGGAGCCTTGTGCAGATAAATGAATGTGAAGAAGCACAACATTCACCAATTGTGCGCTGTGATTTGGATATACAAAACAAACAAGTAATATGCAAAAATAATAATGGAAGCCAACAAAATATAGATGAATCACCAAGTCAAAGTTCATTTCAGAAATGCAAATGTTGCACACATGAAGAAGCTCAATTGCATCAGCAACAGATTGAACATGAGCACTGGTTGAAAAGACAAAGAAAGATGGATGAGGGAGTAAGCGCTGAGGCACATTGCTTGCAAATAATAAGAGATGCTTGTGATGCAACTGGAGGTGGGGGGGATATTTTGTCAATTGCAGCGACATCATATGATGGAGGAGGTATGTCCAACATTTAAATATATTACATTTATGTTAATGAAATGATTGACATGGTTTTTTTTTCAGGTGTATGAGTTGTTAAAGCATTTAAATTCCAATAATAGTGGGATGAATGTAATTGGAATTGAATCAGGCAGTATTCAAACAATACAAAATGAAAGGGAGACATCAATAATTGAAAACAAGGGCAACTTAAAAGGGGAAGATGGGCTAATTTATGACACTGAAGAGCTTCTTCCAAATGCCAATTGAAATTACCAAACAGAAGCCATAGACAATACTGGGGTTGATTTTGGAACCATGGGGAAAAATTTACCAAACATTATTGATCAAACTCCACAGTGGCCAAAGGTATTTCCATTTGTAAGGAAAGACTCTATGAGTCAATCTTCTTCAATTAGTTTGGAATCAGGTCAAAATGAGCGCAATTTTGAAAATAACATGAATCAAAATATGAAAAATATGCTGAGCCCATTGTTGGTCCTAATCTAACATGGACAGGAGTGAGCAGAGGAGTGGGACAGAATACAGCAAGATCAAGAGATTGAGCTCAGATCTCAAGAAGCTGAAGGGAAAGAGAAGAAGAAAAATGAGCAGAAGAAGCTAAAATGAGAGCTGAGGAGAAAGCTCACAGTGAGAGGCTAAATCTAGTCATGCTTATGGTGTTGGCCAAAATTGGTGGCATAAATAAAGAAGATTTGCAATTGGATTGGTAAGTAATAACATCAAATCAAAATTTACATGGAAATGATGCCTACAGAAAAGCAAAAAGGTGACATAAATAGATTATGGGTCATTTCAGTAAAGACACAAATGAGGTCAACCAGATTGTTTTGGTGAGAAAAAACATATGAAATTATAAAACAAGTTGTAAGAGTATGTATGTTATTGAAATATTTTTCTTGGATGTACATGTTGTAAGTATGTTTTTAATTTCAGAGCTAGATGTGATACTCTGGAATGCTACAAAATAACTGTGTAATACAAGAAATTGTGGAGATAAACCACATGACTCAACATTCATATTCACTGATGTGTGAATTGTGATGAAAAATTGCATTGTGGACAGCATGGAGAGAATCATTTGCAATCACAGAGATGGATGAGATGCAGAGGGGAGTTTAGTGTGCAAGTCCTGGTTTTGATCCTTAACCAGTGATAAGCAATCATAATCTTTGTCAACGTACCTTCCCAGTAACTTAGGCAAATGACCATAATGGGTTATACAAGGGAAGACACTTCAACACTGTTGGGAACTGGATTGGAGTGATGAAGGATGTTCTCATGAGATTTTGTGGACACATTTTTTTATATAATAATCCACATGTCCACAATTTTATTATTTGTTTCAATTACTAATTAAATTTTTTTACATTTCTTCCAAAGCAGAGCCAAAATTTTGAATTCTCAAAAATTCACAATATCTAACATTGTATTGATTCCTGCATAAATATGGATCCCCTTGATAAAACCAAACATCTCTTATTTGAGATTGAGAAGTTACATGATGAACTAAATGAATTGAAAAAAAAGATTGCCAATCAAACACAAGACCAGGAGGTTTTGGAAATGGAATTGGCCTTAAAGGAGCAACTTATTGAAAATTTCCGCAACAAATATCTTGTGGAGCTGGATCTTTTACAACAAAAGTTAGAAAATATGTTGTAAAGTTAAAAATTGCGTATGTTCCTGCTTGATTACCATTGCACGGAATGTTGTACTTCACAAATAAAACACATACACACTTTTCCTAATCTGGAACTTCTAGACTTCATCTTACAAAATACATGTGTCTTTCTTGCATTTAATATTTGAATGCATCTTGATATTTTAGTAAACGCACAATTTGAAAGCATAAGGCATTAACTATCACATATTTAGCAGGCTTAAATTGCCCTACCAATTCAAACACATTGAAATTTCAATTGCAATACAATAAAATCACAAATAATCAAACATTTTCTTTGTACTACATTTTTCTTCTTGAGACAAATATTCTTGTATAACATCATTGAGCCAAGCACCACAGCGTTGTGCACAAATTTTGAATTGAGAATCTCCCACATTGCCCATTAAGTAAGTTGTGCAATATCATGAATGCAATCGTTACCTTAGTTGTATATAAAGGGAGGCTTCCCTGGGGTTCCAGTAAACAACAAAAACAATTTTTTAATTGCCCCAACGTTTGTTCAATCACTATTCTATAATTAATACTTTGTTTTTCAATCAGTGGTGTTCAAGGCTAATGTACTTAATCATTAACTCACATAGTCAAAGAGTGTATATGATTAAAATGTATATGTTCAGTATCATTCTGATTTCTCAATGGCATCAATATTGGTAATTTGGATGAATAACCCAAATTCCCAATAAGTAAAAAATCTTGGGGAAACCTTGCAATACCAATGATGAGATCTTTGCCAATTTGTGATTTGAAAAGCATGCAACTGTCATGTGCTGACCCCGGAAGACCTCCATAAACCTATATTAAAATGATTTAAGGAGAATCAGTATATGTCAAGCATTAATTATAAGACTTACATTACAAAAATTCCCATTCCCATCCACTATGCATTGGAAAGAAATTGAGTGCCATCCTTTACGGTTGACATATGAGTTCCATTGATCATTTGGCAGTGGAATGATAGAAATATGAGTTCCATCAATTGCCCCAATGATATTAGTAAGTCCTTGTCTTCTCTTGAAGGTTTCCTTGAATTTCTTCCACTCCACATTATCATTTACATTGGGAAATATGTAAAGCCGCCATTGCAACATCAATAGAAGGCCATGAGAGAAAAATATATAAACTCACATTATTGTCAAATAGTGCAAAGCTTCCAAAATGGCTTGCACAACATTTTGCAATACATTGTATGCCACAGACTTCCCAATATTGAACAGATGACCCACTGTTTCATACAAGCTGCCATGACCCACATGATACAACATAACTCCAACCTTTTCTTCAATTGTTAAGCCATGAATGTCATGATTATTTTCATTCCTAACATGAGGCCTTAAAAACAAAATTAATCCAAAAAAATCATGAAGTCCCATCCAGAAGACACAAATGAAACGTGATTCATTAAAGAGCTCTTCATTGCTCCATGGATTGAAGCCTCTTTGTTGGTGTACAGGTTGATGTTGATGATTCATCAATTCCTGATAGCATGCTAAATGAAATTTTGTGGCAACTACTATAGTTGTAATTGCCAAGAGGATTGTTGGGTCATCTATGGTTGTATTTTAATTCAGAGGAAGAAAAGTAGATGTTAGAAAAATGTCAAACATAGAACAATGAGATGTGGAATGTTTGTGTGAATGGCTATAGAATTTTAATTGATTTTGAACTAAATTTGAACAAGAATTTAAATAAAAATATTCTTATATTATTTTCATAATAATTTCAAGATAATTTTCAAATTCAATTTAAAACCCAATCATGAACCAGGCCTAAATAGTAAAATTTATATTAATTAATTAATTAATTATTCTTAATAATAATAATTATAATTATTAAAAATAAATAAATAGATGAATATTTTTTTTTTTTTTTTTTTTTTTTTTTCATAAAAAAAAAACTAAAACTGTAAAGAAAAAAAATTAATTTATTAAATATTAAAAAAGATTTAAAAGAAGAAAATTATATATAATATATATATATATATATCATTATGAAAAGAAAAATTTATGAGTTTTTTTTTTTTTTTTTTTTTTTTTTTTTTTTTTAGTTTAAAATATGTTATATATTCTAAACTATAAAAAAAGAAGGACAAATAACTTTTTGAATTTTGAATAATTTATTATTTGAATTTAAATTAATTAAAAAAATTTAAAATAAATTATTATGAATAATTTTTTATATATAAGTGAATTTTATTTATTTATTTATTCATTTCAAATAATAATTAATGATATCAAGAAGAAAAAGTCTCCAAAGTGGGTTAATGTCCACTGTCCAACCTCTTTACATTACTCAGATCAAGTAATTTAGAGCACATTTATAGAAATATTCAGGCTTGTGGCATTCTTTCATGTCTAAATCTTCTCACAAGTTTATCTGAGTCAGGTATCTCTGATTCTGCCAGCCATTAATCTTCATGTATTGGATTTCTATATCTGACAAGATATTCTCATTGATTTTTACTCCTAAGTCTCCTTTCTTTAATGAATTGCTTTATCTTTTTGTCTTCGCTATGTTCAACTGGTGGTACAGTTAAATGAGTTGGGTTTCTTAAAGGAAATGATTCTTTATTAGCTAGTTGATAAGGGTTTATTAAGATGACTGGATAAGCTGGGTGTTTATTTTCTAATTCACTACTCAATTCCACTTGAACTGAACTGGTTCCATGTAAGGCAACAATGACAAAAGGTCCTACATAATGATCTTTCAGTTTCTTTGGGCCTAAATATTTTTAAAATTAAAGGTTGAAACTATAGCTAAGTCCCCTACTTTGAAGACCAGTACTTTATGACTCTTGTCTCACTTTTCTTTTGAATAGTCAAAAGCATCATTCATGCTTTGTTTTTCATGGTGTGTCACTTTATCAAGCTTAATTTTGAATCTTGAAGCTGTAGGATTATTGACAATTAAGTCTTTCCTCAGTGTGTCTGCTGGGAATCTTGAATTCTATTCCTTTTCTGACATAGCAGGAGTTTGACCTGTGGAAAAATGAACTGATGTCTTATATTCCAGTTCCAATTCAGGTATTAGCTTGCACCAGTAATGGGTAAAGCCATCTGAGTCTTTTAATTATCATCCATAGACACAAAATCTCCTTATTATGTCCTCTATATCTTAAATCATTATCTCTGCTAGCCCATCAGTTTTAGGGTGATATGCTGTAGAAAATGATAGCTTGGTTGCAAACAATCTATGAAGATTGGACCAAAGTGCAGATTTGAAATTGGAGTCTATTTCACTCATGATATTCTTAAATAAATCTGTATAAAAAATAAATATATTCCATGGAAGGAGAGCTGTATTCATAGCAGTTTCATCTTTAGGACATGGTAAGAATACAGGAGCTTTCTGTATCTGTATAAAATGACTAAAACAGCATTATAACCTTTTTAACCATTTGGAGGAAGTGCTGTGACCCGATGCATGTTAACAACTTCCCAAGGGGATTTTGGTTATTGAATATGGATCATAAGTCCAAATTCCTTTTCTGTACTCCTGTTTGCCTTTTAGAATCTGTCACAGGTATGGAAGTATCCAATTGTCCCTTTTCTCCAAGATGGCCACCATGCACATTTTTTGACTTTTTAAAGTGTTCTGTCCTCTGAAAGGCGTCTAGAATAGATGCTATCATGAAATTAATGAAGAATAGTATTAATAAGAAGTATACTGCATAATTGTATTACACAAGAATTTTTGGTTTTGTGGTATATTATGCCATAAAAAAATGGAAATCATCCTTCAGAATAGGGAGGTTTCCATATTTAATCCAGTGAATTAACCAGAGCTGTGTTTTTACAGTCTTTATGCAGAAACGATTTCAACATATGGAAATTCATGTCCTGTTTAGAAGACTTTCTGAATTCTTCAAAGAATTCAGTTCCAAAATGAGTTATGTTAATGCCTTCAATTGGAGTCTGTGGTTCTGCCTCCAAAGGTACATAAGCTGGGTTATCAGGGGTATTGGCTAATTCCCCCTGCTAAGTCAATCAGAATTCTTATTTATATTTTCTGATTTCTGAACTATAGTCATGTTACCTCTATATTATTTAATGGTATTTGCCATCTCAACATGTGTCTGTTGGGTGTTTTCATGTTCAGAAGTAATTTCATGGAATTACAGTCATTTATCACTTCAAAAACACTTCAATCAAGATAATAGTGAAACTTCTCAAGTGCCCATAACAAACATAAGAATTCAATTTGGATTGCACTATATCTGGCTCCTGTTGGTTTTATTTGTCTTTAGATATAACAAGCTGGTCACCCTGTGGGTTTGTCATTGATAATTTGAGCTTGATGTAGGCCTTCCCCTAATACATCTCCACATACATCAATGTACAATTTGAAAGGTATATTCCAGTCTGGCATAAGGAGTAAAGGCGCCTCTGTAAGAGCTTTCCTTATCTTATCATAAGCTTTAATTATTTCCTGTGTAATCTCAAATAATGTCTGTTGATCACAGATTCTATAGAGTGACTTGGCTAGAATTTCAGAATCTTTCAAATTTTGCCTTTAATAACTGAGAAATCCAAGAAAAGACATCAATTATTTTTTATTATGGGGTATTGGCTTAAGCAATGCTGCTGCTCCTTTCTTTTTGGAAATACCCAAGCTTAAGCCAGAAAAAATATATCCCAATGATTTAAGTTCTTCAAAGCTAAAATTGCATTTCTTGAGGGAAATCTTCATATTCACTCCTGCAAATTTGTCAAGTACTGTTGTAAGTCTTTCAAGGTGCAAAGACAATGAGTCTGAGAATATAATTATATTATAAATATAAATAATGAGCCAAAATTCAGATAATTCTGTGGGGAAGATGGTATTTATCATTTTTTGATAATAAGATTGAGTATTTTTAATCCCAAATGGCACTCTAAGATACTCATATATGCCACAGTGAGTGATAATATAAGTAATTTCTTGGCTTTGGGTGTCAAAAAACTCTGATGAAAGCTTTTTAATGCATCCATAGAGGTTATATACTTGGATTTGAATAATTGAGTCAAAGTTTCTTGGATTATAGGAATTGGATACCTATCTGGAACTGTTTAGGAATTCAGAGCTCCAAAATATCCAAAAATCCTTAATTTATCATTATGCCAAACAATAATAACAGGAGTTTTAACTTCAACTTCTTCATTATGGCCTACTTCTATTAATACACCAAGTTGTATCAACTCTTGGATATGTTTTTCCAAGGATTATCTAGCTCTGTGGCTTTCTGGATAAATTGGTATTTTAAGTACTGGAGGGTATGGTCTGTCAATATTAAGAGTAATCTAAGCTTTATTTCCTCTGATAGCACCTCATGTTTCATTATCCTAATAAAATGAATTTTTATATGTGTAAAACACATCAATAAGCTCTTTCCTCATTTTGGATGATAATGTTGGATTAACTGGTGCTTTTCCAAGCTTATTTGTCACCAATTCTTCCTTATATGTATCCTTATTTGAAGATACTATTGATATTGGTTTGGGAATATTGGAAAAGGAAAATTTTTGTCTTTTGTTTTCACCAATTGTAAAAGATTTATCTTTATGGTCATTGATGTCAATACCATGAATATGAAAATAATCATTTCCACAAATTATATGTTGCGATGTACAATTGTCCATTGCTACTGTCTCTGTCTTTCTCCTCAAACTTCCTTCAGGGTGTGGAAATATAAGATTAGTGTTAAATATTCTCAAAGGGTAAATATAATTACTCACACTACTAAATTTCACACCTTTTATTGTTAATAGATGGTTCTTCCATTCAGGGAGTATGATTTGAAGGTAGCATCTGCCTGCACAAGTGCAAAATGCTCCTGTGTCTAAATTGACTTTGTCTTCAACATCATTCATCAGGATTTATGTCATAAAAGATCCTCCAGAAGTGTAACATTTTCCTCTAGAAGGTTTAGTCTTACACAATCTGGCCTCCTGGATATTCATCAGGTTGTAGCAATCTTCACTATATTTTGGCAAGTGAGTATAAAATTCAGTGACTTAAAAGAAGGCTGTAATGTTTTCATTAGGATAATACTCTGCTGGTGTGTCATCAGATGTTGCAGAATCTTGGTCAGATTCTTATTTTTTTTCAGTACACTGAACCTCTTCAATGACTTGAAATGAATTGATTTTAGTCTTTTTGGTGCAAGTGTTGGCTGAATGTGAGGTACTCCCACATTTATGACACTAAACACAAAGGATAAAGCAAGTGGAAAGACTTTTGGCACAAGAAAGTCATGATAAGAATGGCAAAGCTTGTTTTTTTTGGAATGAAGACAGCATGTGACAATTATTGGAAATGATGAAAACTTTGTGTATGGAATTTGTAAATCTCAACAGCACAAATTGCAGATTTGTTCCTTGGAGCTGTTTTTTCAAAACAAATGAAAATAAAAAAGAAGACTTTCCACAAATAAAGAATCTATTGTTTGAAGAAATAGAAAGGAGATATAAATCTTTAATGAAAATATACAAGGTACATTTTTGATTGAATCATTTAGTGGAAAAATCTAACAATTTTGAAAATTATAGACTATACAAGATGCATGTAATGCCACTGGAGGGGGAGGCATATATATGAAACTGCAGTTTCATCACATGACTATGGAGGTGGGTCAAAAGGAATTATCTCTTAATTTCATTACTAATTGGGCTTTCTTAACAGGTATATGAATTACTGAAAGAAATAAATATAAACCATTGTGGAACACTTAAAGTTGGGAGGTAATTGGGTGATTTTCCTCAAACAAATGTTGAAGAATATGGATCAATACCTCAAGATGAAATGGCAGTACTGACAGAAGGGTTATGTGAACAAGGTGGGCATTCTGCAAGTGAAATTGTGGAATAATTACCAAGAGAGGTAATGAGTGATTGGCCAGAAGATTGACCCAATATTCCAAGCCAACCAGAAGGGAGTCAGGAAACTCACCATGGAGCTACCCCCTTGCGCATTGGCTGTTGGGATTCTGTCAGTAAGTCATTGAGCATGAGCATGTGAGCAACATAATGTGATCACAATTTCATTAATAACATGAATACAAACATGCAAAATGTTTTGTCACCCTTAATGCTCATGTTACAGCAAAGTCAAGATTGGGCTGAAGAACAAGATCAAATGCAAATGTCTTGAGATGACAAAAGACATATGTTGATGAATGAGTGAGAAGAGGAACATTTTATACAAGAAACACAAATCTGTGCCAACAAACATCAACAAAATGATCAGATGAACATGTACATGATGGCCATGTTATCAAAGATGACTGGTGTTCCTTTGGATGAACTGCCACCTGATTTGCAATTAGGATAATAATCCATTGGTGAGTTTTCATGTTTATTTGGCTTTTGAATACATAGTAATTGTATACAAGTATTGATGTTTTGACCTCATATTTCCTCACATGACCATAAACATACATTTGGTACACTCTGGAAGCATTTTTCAAGATGGATATAATACAGTCAAGAAAGGTCCAAATGCTTGATGTTTTAGATAATAACTAACATGTGTATTGCAAATTTCTTCTTGTAAAGACAATATTACTTGTATTTTAATATGCAGTATATGATATTTACAAAACAATATGACTGTTTTTTGCATGATTTCCAATATAAAACACCAGATCAACTGTAAGGTGTGGATATGAAACTTTGATTAAAAATCAAGTACTTTTCCTGTCCTAAAAATTTGTATAAGGTAAAAATCAATTAAAAAATAGTAAGAAATATTATTTTTAAGAGAAAACACGCCAATTTTATTGTTCATAACTTTATTAGTATAAAACAATAATATAATAAAAATTTATTGTTTTACCAACAATAAAAGTTTATCCCAAAAATACTCTACAAGAGATATTTTAAGGCTACAAAAGAAATTTCTTCAAGAGCAATTTCAATTGGAATTAATTGAGCAAAGAACTGCAAGCAATTAATTAAAAAAAAAGTCTTTAAAAAGAGTATTAAAGAGAAAACAGGCCCAAAAGTGACCAGAGTGAATTTGGAAACAAAGTGACAAAGTTTACAGTGATAAAAGATGCTTTAATTCACTTTTGGGGTGGTTCAGGGGTAAAAATGATTATAAGAGTTACAAAAAATGATTTTAATAATTTTTTCACGTGGCTAAAAGGATTAAAATGATTTAAAAATGGTGGTTGGAATCTTTTATTGATTGGTTTAACAGTGTTTAAACTAATTAATAAAAGGAAAAAGATTCTAACATGAAGAGAAAAGTGGGGCAAAGAAGAAATTCTTTTATAGCCACCAATTTTCTTACTCCAAAAGTAAAGTTTACTCTTGTAAGTCGTGGAAAACAGTCTGAAAACAGAAAAGCCAATTATGGCATCATTGAACCCTGGTTTGGACCAAAAAAGGGCTGGCTTAAGCCATTTTTAGCCATTTTAGACCCTTAAATCAGCCATTACTATAGCAATACCTGGTCTAGAGCCTTCAAAACACGTCATAATGTGTGTAAGAGGCGTAGAAACTAGTTAAAACTGTGTTTGCTAAGTTTGTTTTATCTTAAGGGTAGTTTTACCCTCTTGGCAACAGCTAAAACTACCCCAGTTGGTATCAAAACCTCATCATCAATTGAGTTCACAGACCCTGTAACTCAATTCCAGGCCAAAAGTGATGAACTTTTGCGTAAATTTTGACATCCCACGCCTGTCAGCAAGGATTTTGGGGGTCTGGCTCCCCCTTAGAGCTAGAGTTCCTTTTTCCCCCCAATTTTAATCTTTCCAATTTATTTTTTCCTTTAATTCCTCATCATGTATTATACTTATAATTTACATATGTAATTCAATTGAATTTTACAGTACAATACAGTAATAATTGACACCTCATATGTCAATCAAAGTTCACTTATGTAATACATGCGCACATTTTGACATTTCAATTGAATTCAATTGAAAATACTTCAATTCCTCATAACTTCTAAACTAAACACAACACCTCAATTTTAACACAAAAATTGATGGTTAAAACCACATGTGGTGTGAATTAAATTAGAGTTTTGAGGATTTTAAACCTTTGTATTGAAAATACTAAAAACTTAATTTAAGCTTATTTAGAGTTGAGTTACAAAAATTTCACTCAGAGGTGACCCCACCCAATTTTTTATGAGGAATCAAATGGTGAAATAATTTTTATATGTTTATTCATTGGCTAAAAATCTATCATAATTTTTATTTAACTTTTTTCCAAATTTATTTAATTTTTTACAATTTTATTAAAAATTCATTTTTACTTAATTTTTTCAAGTATAAATGTAATTTTACAATTTCAAAATTTAATGTAATTTTATTTTTAAATTGTAATTAAATTTTTAATTTTATATTTTGATTTTTATTTCAATAATATAAATAAATCTATTTTATTTATATTTATATGTTAATTTTGTATTTTGTGGTCTTTTGGGTATATGAAATTACCTCTAAGGCTCACATTCCCTCCCCCTAAAAAAAGAATATTACTTTGTAATATCGGTATTTCTAGTGTGTCTGAATCTCCTGAGGAGTTTGGTAGACTCTGGTATATCTTTTTCTTCTAACCATTCATCTTCACAAGTTGGGTCACTGTACCTAACAAGGTATTCCCTCACTTTCTTGGTTCTTAATTTTCTTTCTTTAAGAACTTTGGTAATTTTATTAATACCAGATGTCTCAATAGGAGGTATAACTTGGGGAACTTTATTACTCAAGGGAAATTTCTCAGCATCACTAGATTTATATAGCTTCACCAAGCTCACTGGAAATGTAGGATGCTTATTACTAAGCTCTTCAGATAATTCTACTTCAACAGCATTTTCCCCATGGAGGGCTTTAATGACAAAAGGTCCTGCAAAGGAGTCTTTGAGCTTTTTACATACTTTGATGTTATTGAAGTTTGTAGTGGATACTAGTACTAAATCCCCTACCTTGAAATCTGGAGTGGCATGAGATTTGTCCCATTTATCTTTAGCATATGCAAATGAGTCTTCCATGCACCTTACTGCATGCTTTCTGGCTTTGTCTAGCATTCCTTTGAAGCTGGCAGCTGTAGGCTGTATTTCAACCAAATCTTTCCTTAAAGAATCTTGGGGTAATTTGGGATTCCATCCTTTTTCCAAAATAGCAGGAGTCTCATTGGTACTGGCATGAATGGAAGTTCTGTATGCCAGTTCCAGTGCGGGTAGAAGAGTACACCAATCATGGGTGAAACCATCACTATCTTTAAATTAAAGGCCATATGCACAAAATCTTCTCACCATATCTTCTAAGGTTTGAATCATTCTTTCAGCCAGGCCATCAGCTTGTGGGTGGTAGGCTGTGGAGAAGGATAATTTTGTCCCAAATAGCTGGTGAAGATTTGTCCACAGTGCTGAGGTGAATTTAGGATCTCTGTCACTTATGATATTTGTAAATATTCCAGTCCATGATACTACTCTATTCCATATTAGAAGAGCTGTATCCATAGCTGTATCATCTTTGTGACATGGCAAAAAGATTGGAGTTTTACTAAATCTGTCCACAATTACTAGGCAAGCACTGTAGCTCCTGTCACCTCCTGGTGGTAGGCCAGTTACCCAATCCATATGGACAATTTCCCAAGGTCTGCTGGATTCTTGGATTTTGATCATATCTCCAAGTCTTTTGCCAGTGGATTTATTTGCTTTTTGACATCTGTCACAGGTTTTGCAATACTCTGCAACATCTTTTTGCCACATTGGCCACCATATGCAGGTCTTTACTTTCTCTCTTGTTCCGTCTTCAGACAGATGTCCTGAAAAGGGGCTATAATGGCATTCTTTCAGTACAAGATTGACTAATGACCTGTCTACAACTGTCATGACACATGTGTGCTTGGTTCTGTGGTAAATTATACCATCCAGTAGGTGAAATCTTCCTTCATCATAAGATTTTTTCCATACTTCATCCAAGGCATGTATTAGAGAGTTGTCTTTACAGTCTTTGTTAAGTAATTGGCATAAGATGCTACAATTCTTATCTTGAGTGTAACTATTTCTGACTTCTTCAAAGAAGGTGGTGTTCAAGTCTGTAACACTTATTCCTTCTATTGGGATTTGTGGTGAAGCTTCTTCTGGCACATAAGCAGGATTATCAATATTATTTGGTAATGGCCATCTGCTTAGTCCATCTGCATTCTTATTAATATTCCCATCCTTATGAACAATAGCCATATTGCCCCTGTATTCTTGTATGGCTATTTGCCATCTGAGCATATGTCTGTTGGGTGTTTTCATGTTTAAAAGTGATTTGACAGCTGTACAATCTGTTATCACCTCAAAAACACATCCCTCTAAGAAGTAGTTCAATTTCTCCAAGGCCCACACAAGGCATAGACATTCTATTTGACTTGCCCCATATCTGGCTTCAGTTGGTTTGATTTTCCTGGATATGAAACATATGGGTCCTTCTACAGGTTTGTCATTTATGATCTGAACTTGGTGAAGTTCAGCACCTAGCCCATCCCCTGATGCATCAATATACAATTTGAAAGGTAATTCAAATTCTGGCATCAGTAAAAGTGGAGCAGTGGTCAAGGCTTCTCTTAGAGACTCAACAGCTTTGACTCTGTCAACAGTCATTTCAAATACTGTGTCTTTGTCACACAATTTATAAAGTGGTCTTGCTATGGATGAAAAATCTTTAATGTGTTGCCTGTAATATCCTGCGAAACCTAAGAATGACTTAATTTCCTTCTTATTCTGAGGCATGGGCTTTAGAAATATTGCTGCAACTTTGTTTTTGTCAATTCCAAGGGACAAACCAGATACAAAATGTCCTAGTGCTTTAAGTTCTTTAAATCCAAAATGACATTTATTCCAGGAGATTTTCATGTTTACTGATTTGATTTTTGTCAAAGCTCTGGACAATCTTTACATGTGCTCCTCCCAAGTTTTGGAACAGACAATAATGTCATCAATGTAAATGATTAACCATCCCTCTGAGAGCTCTTCAGGGAAGATTTAATTCATCATTCTTTGGAAGTGTGAAGGTGCATTTTTGATACCAAAGGGAATTCTCAAGTATTCATACACTCCACAATGAACAATAATTCTCAAGTATTTTCTTGCTCTTGGTGTCACCACATTTTGGTGGAAACCTTTAAGGGCATCCATAGTGGTCATATACACTGCTTGAGATATTTGAGTAAGGGCAATTTAAATTTTTGGTATTGGGTATCTGTCAGGCACAGTGTAAGTGTTCAGAGCTCTAAAGTCCCCAACCATTCTAGATTTTCCATTATGCCATGCCACTATGACTGGTGTAATTATTTCTACTTCTTCATTGTGGCCTACTTTTCTTATTACACCAAGGTCCAGAAGTTCTTTGATATGAATTTCTAGAGCTTCTCTTGATTTTGGACTTGCTGGATATGCAGGTCTTCTTAAGAGAGGTGGATAAGGTCTCTCAATGTTAAGAATGATGTCAACTTCATGACCAATAATTGCTCCTAGAGGTTCTTTGTCTGAAGAAAATGCTCCTCTGTGGTCATACAAAAGGGAAGAAAGTTCATTCTCTTGTTTATCAGTCAGATGAAGGCTTATTTCAGCCTCATTTAACTGTTCAGACTTAAATTTCTCTAACTCTAAGTTGACTGGTGATACTTTTTTTACTGTAATTTGTCTTTTAAATGGTAAAAAGGAAGATTTTTGGCGCTTATTGTCTCCAATAGTAAAGTATCTGTCTTTGTTGTTATGCAAATCTATCCCATACATGATTAAATAGTCATTTCCCAATATAAAATGGGTACTAGAGAAATTTTCCATAACAACAAATTCAACTGTAATTCTTATATTCCCATTTATGTGTGGGACTATGACATTGGTCTCAAAAATTCCTAATGCTTTCATTGGATTACTTGCACTATTGAATTTTATACCATCAATTGGTAACAATTGGTCTTCAAAATTTGGTACACAAGTCTTAAGAAAAGATTTTCCAACACAAGAGCAGAAGGCTCCTGGGTCAAGTAAAAGTTTCGTGGGCTTGTTGTCAATCACCACTTCTATTATACAGGAGTTACCAGCTGTATAACCTTTCCCCCTGTTTGGTTTTGTTTTCATAAGTTGTGCATCTTGATCTTTTGATAAATCAAGTTGACCATTGCTCAATTGTGGCAAGTGGGAATAAGATTCCATGATGTCAAAAGTGGCATTGATATTTTCTATATCTTTTGAAGATTCAGAAAATATGGATGACTTATCATCTTAATTGTCTTCAATTATGTCTTCTTTTTCAACATCAGGTTCTTTTTCAATGTCAATTTCATTGATTTTCCCTCTTTTTGGACATGTATTGGCTAAATGGGTGGTACTTTGGCAAATATGGCACTTTCTGACTGTATCTGCAGATTTATACTTAATATTACTAGAATTTTCTTTGGAGTTTTTGTCCACAGAATCTTTCCAAGGTGTATTAAACCTTGTTTTGAAATTCACCTTACTAGAACCAATTTTGGTTCTGGTGGTTACTTCTTCTAATATATTGATAATATCTTCTGCTGAAGACTGTCCAGTAGTCCTGCTTTTGACAGCATTCTCTAAGTCACCTCCACATTGTCTCAGAATTTTTCTATGGATCATAAATTCTGACATGTCTGGATATAATGCTGTTAATCTGTCTTTTTGTTGGCAAAACCATGGTAAAGCTTTGTCTTTATCAGCATTAAATTTGGCAGATTCAAAGGCTGTTTCAACTTTAAACCTCTAAGCATCATTTGCCCATTTGTTAATGATTTGGGTTTTCCACCAAGTCCAACTCTGGTGTCCATGTGCTTGTCTTATTTTGATGTACCATCTGTCAGCTGATTTGGTAAACAAGGTGTTAAATCTTGCTGTTACCAATCTGTCTGGTAATTAAAAATCCTCTTTGATCATGTCAATTCCTCTAATGAATTCCATATGGTCATACTCTCCTTCACCACTGAAGTGAGGCCATTCTTTAAGCTTTGGAACTTCTTTCAAGAGTGCTTGGCCCATTGATGGTTCCAAGCTATGAAAAGAAGTAGAAAATTCATCTTTTAACTGTGAATTTTCAATATCCAATACTTGTGGATTAGGAATTCTTGCTCCCTCATTTTGGTTCAGAGGTGTAGACATTCTTGGCAAGGTGTTTAGCAGTTGTTCAATATCATTCATTTTACTGTTGCTACACCTTTGTGAATTTCTTAATTCATGTTGTAAGCTTTGTATAGAGTCTATGACACTCTTTTTATGATCATCCTCTTTATATGTAAGCTCATTACATAATTCTGGTTTTTTAGTATTATCAGATATAACTTTATTTAACTTTATTGTTAATTTTGATATTTCCTCTTTTGAGGTATCAAAATGCTTTTTCAAGGCAATTGTATTTGTCTTTACTTCAGCAAATGATTTTGGAATATCATCAAGAGCTTTTTTATTATCTTCTTTGATAGTGTTTATGGCTTGTTTTATTCTTGTTTCAATTATGTCATCAATATTGAATTTAGAATATTTATCTGTTAATTCTTTAATAATGGCAGATTGTTCATTTATTTGAATTCCAAAAGAATCATCATTATTGGAAGTTTTTATTGTTCTTAAAACTCTTTAAAAGCATTTAAGTGTATCATTTATTTGGCTCAGACTCAAGTTATTTGTTTTAAGATTGTCACAAATTGATGTATTTTTATCAGAAAGATGACTTTTTACGTCAGAAATAGCTTTATACAACTCTGGAATACAATTAAAAGTATCAGAAATCATTTTTGATATTTTAATCTGGCTTCCTCCTTCTTCTGTAATTCCATCATGGTTCTGGCCATCTGAAATACATTTTCCATGGCATCCTGTTGAATCCTTGGCATTCTGTAGCCCTGGCTGTAAGGTTTTGGGGCTGGTGCCTTCTCTTTGCCCTTGTCTGGAGCTTGTGGCTGCTTTTGCACGTTGGAATTGCTGCTGCTGGCCACTGGGGCTGTTTTTGTCACTGGTTTGGGTTGTGGAGGGTTGTTTTTCCTCCATTCTAGTGTCAAAAGCATCATGTTTTTCTTCTCCATCAATGGATGCCATCCATTGAGCAATTTGCAAGTATTGGGATTGCCCAGGAATTTTCTCACAGTCAGGTAAGAATTCATGCAATTCTTCCACAGGTCTGCAAGGATCTGGTACTCCTTGAACTGAAGTGCATTGTTGTATGCACTGTGGCTGGCTTTGTATATGTCCACAGAGGCTTGTTGTGGCGGTGTCAGCTCTTTTTGAAGGTAAAATGGTATTATCAGCTTCAGAATGACCCATTTTAGTTGTTTGGAAGTCATCAACTGACCCTTTTACTTCTGCACCTGATTGGCCTCTGCCATAATCACGTCTATTACCTTTCTGGGAGCTGTTTGAGGGGTTGTAGCTGGCTCCTGACCTGGTTGAAGGCATAATTATGGTTAGAAAAGGCTTAAAATAGTAATTTTACGTCAAAAAACTTTCTATTGGCCAAATATTTGGCTTTTTGAAGAGTATTACTTATTTCTAAGTTGACTAATTCAGAAGAAATTGGCTCTGGTTGAATATTCTGAGTCACAATAATAGTACTGCTATGATCAGAATTAACAGTACTGGCAGGAATAATGCTGGTTACTGTTGAGGCTGTTTCAATGTTTTCTTGTCTTACCACGTCGTCAGACACTAAATCTAATGAAAAAAACAATTAATTAAGTAAAAAAAAAATATTTGCAAAAAGAAATGAAAATATAAGCCACACTTATAATATGAAAAAAAAGTTTATTTTTTATGGATTTTTTGATTATAAGTATTTTTTATATGTTTTTAAATTTTTCAATATAAGAAAAAAGATTTAAAAAGAGTAAAAAAATATGTCACAGGTAAAATATCACGGCTGGGCCCCCAAATGTAAGGTGTGGATATGAAACTTTGATTAAAAATCAAGTACTTTTCCTGTCCTCAAAATTTGTATAAGGTAAAAATCAATTAAAAAATAGTAAGAAATATTATTTTTAAGAGAGAACACGCCAATTTTACTGTTTATAACTTTATTAGTATAAAACAATAATATTATAAAAATTTATTGTTTTACCAACAATAAAAATTTATCCCAAAAATACTCTACAAGAGATATTTTAAGGCTACAAAAGAAATTTCTTCAAGAGCAATTTCAATTGGAATTAATTGAGCAAAGAACTGCAAGCAATTAATTAAAGAAAAAAGTCTTTAAAAAGAATATTAAAGAGAAAACACGCCCAAAAGTGACCAGAGTGAATTTGGAAACACAGTGACAAAGTTTACAGTGATAAAAGATGCTTTAATTCACTTTTGGGGTGGTTCAGGGGTAAAAATGACTATAAGAGTTACAAAAAATGATTTTAATAATTTTTTCACGTGGCTAAAGGGATTAAGATGATTTAAAAATGGTGGTTGGAATCTTTTATTGATTGGCTTAACAGTGTTTAAACTAATTAATAAAAGGAAAAAGATTCTAACATGAAGAGAAAAGTGGGGCAAAGAAGAAATTCTTTTATAGCCGCCAATTTTCTTACTCCAAAAGTAAAATTTACTCTTGTCAGTCGTGAAAAACAGTCTGACAACAGAAAAGCCAATTATGGCATCATTGAACCCTGGTTTGGACCAAAAAAGGGCTGGTATAAGCCATTTTTAGCCGTTTTAGACCCTTAAATCAGCCATTACTATAGCAATACCTGGTCTAGAGACTTCAAAACACATCAGAATGTGTTCAAGAGGCGTAGAAACCAGTTCAAACTGTTTTTGCTAAGTTTGTTTTATCTTAAGGGTAGTTTTACCCTCTTGGCAACAGCTAAAACTACCCCAGTTGGTATCAAAACCTCATCATCAATTGAGTTCACAGACCCTGTAACTCAATTCCAGGCCAAAAGTGATGAACTTTTGCGTGAATTTTGACATCCCACGCCTGTCAGAAAGGATTTTGGGGGTCTGGCTCCCCCTTAGAGCTAGAGTTCCTTTTCCCCCCCAATTTTAATCTTTCTAATTCATTTTTTCCTTTAATTCCTCATCATGTATTATACTTATAATTTACATATGTAATTCAATTGAACTGTACAGTACAATACAGTAATAATTGACACCTCATATGTAAATCAAAGTTCACTTATGTAATACATGCGCACATTTTGACATTTCAATTGAATTCAATTGAAAATACTTCAATTCCTCATAACTTCTAAACTAAACACAACACCCCAATTTTAACACAAAAATTGATGGTTAAAACCACATGTGGTGTGAATTAAATTAGAGTTTTGAGGATTTTCAACTTTTGTATTGAAAATACTAAAAACTTAATTTAAGCTTATTTAGAGTTGAGTTACAAAATTTCACTCAGAGGTGACCCCACCTAATTTTTTATGAGGAATCAAATGGTGAAATAATTTTTATATGTTTATTTATTGGATAAAAAGTCATAATAATTTTTTTTTAACTTTTTTCCAAATTTATTTAATTTTTTACAATTTTATTAAAAATTCATTTTTACTTAATTTTTTCAAGTATAAATGTAATTTTACAATTTCAAAATTTAATGTAATTTTATTTTTAAATTGTAATTAAATTTTTAATTTTATATTTTGATTTTCCTTTTAATAATATAAATAAATTTATTTTATTTATATTTATATGTTAATTTTGTATTTTGTGGTCTTTTGCGTATATGAAATTACCTCTAAGGCTCACATCAACCAAAACATAATATTATAATGTTGAAATGAGGCAAAAATTATTCCATAGCTACCTCATAAAGGAGCTAGATACTGTATCATAATGAATTTGTTGCCAATTTTCCACATAATACTTTACTTTACCCCGCTCAAATATTTATCTCCCCAAAATCCATATAGGTTCAGGAGGTTGTTGAAGGTATAATTAATTAAATAATAACTAATCATATTTGATGATCATGAGTCCATCACTGTCCTCCTTCAATCGTCAAAATAGAATTGAGCCTAACACCAATGTCAATAACAATTATTTGGACTGTCTGCATCAAATTAAGAGACACAAAATCATGCGTCAACTGACACTCCTTCAAAGGCAAAATGAGGCTAAGGAAAAAGCTATAATTTTATTACAACACAATCTTCAAGTGAAAGAGAATATTTTGAATGAGTTGCAAGCCCAAAAATTACAAGAATTACACAATTACTCAATTTTATGCCCTCATCACAACAATTGTGCAATTAGGCAGGAATATTTTATTTCCTCTTATGAATGACTGGCTTGAATTTTAATTATTTTAATTTTTGATTTTAGCTCCTTATTCATTGGCTCTTACAATTTCATTCCCTGAACAGCTTGGTGGATAATTTTATTTTGTTACAAACACCTAGTATTCATTTCTCCAGTTTGTGTCTATTACTAATTGACACTACCAATATGTGTTACATGTAAAATTTGTAAACATGTATAAATACCATTATACCTACTGTGTTTCCACCTTCTTTTCTGTCTTGCATTCTTTTAACCCATCCGCTCCTCTTGAACAGTTCAATTAGCAAATAAAAATTCCAAGGAAATAAAAACTGTCCAAATTATAATAATCAATTTTAGCAAAAATTTATCTTTGAAGAATATAATGTTAATGAGACAATTTTCATTTCAAAGAAATAATGCTTTTTTTTTTAAAAAAAAGAAAACAAACCAAAAAATAAAGACTTTTTTATTTGTATATTTTTATTCTGTGTATAAAGGGGTAAAATAAGAATAAGTTCGAAAAAAGAAAGAAAAAAAAAGTTTTTCAAAAAAGTTTTCTTTTTTATAACTAAAATGTTATTTTTTTTGTATTTTTAATTTTTTTTATGAATTACTAAATAGTAAAATTTATATTAATTAATTATTCATGATAATAACAATTATTATAATTATTAAAAATGAATAAATAAATGAATAGTTTTTTTTTTTTTTTTTAAAAAAAAAAACCAAAGCTGTAAAATAAATAAATAAAATAAATTATTAACTTTCAAAAATAATTGAAAAGAAGAAAATTATGTATAATATACATATATATATATATTATTATGAAAAAAAAAAGAAATTAATCAGTTTTTTTTTCTTTTTTTTTTAGTTTAAAATATGTTATATTTTCTAAATTATAAAAAAAGAAAAAGAAAAAAAAGGAAGATAAATTTTTAAACCTTGAATAATTTATTATTTTAATTTAAATTAATTAAAAAAATTTAAAATAAATTATTATGAATAACTTTTATATATAAGGGAATTTTATTTATTTATTCATTCATTTCAAATAATAATTAATAATATCAAGAAGAAAAAGTCCCCAAAGTGGGTTAATGTCCACTGTCCAACCTCTTTACATTACTCAGATCAAGTGATTTGAAGCACATTTATAGAAATATTCAGGCTTGTGGAATTCTTTCATGTCTAAATCTTCTCACAAGTTTATCTGAGTCAGGTATCTCTGATTCTGCCAGCCATTCATCTTCATGTACTGGATTTCTATATCTGACAAGATATTCTCATTGATTTTTACCCCTAAGTCTCCTTTCTTTAATGACTTTCTTTATCTTTTTGTCTTCAATATGTTCCACTGGTGGTACAGTTAAAGGAGTTGGGTTCCTTCAAGAAAAAAATTCCTTATTAGCTGGTTTATAAGGGTTTATTAAGATGACTGGATAAGCTGGGTGTTTATTTTCTAATTCACTACTCAATTCCACTTGAACTGCATTGGTTCCATGTAAGGAAACAATAACAAAAGGTCCTACATAATATTCTTTCAGCTTCTTTGGGCCTAGATATTTTTAAAATTAAAGGTTGAAACTATAGCTCAGTCCCCTACTTTGAAGTCCAGTACTTTATGAATCTTGTCCCACTTTTGTTTTGAATAGTCAAAAGCATCATTCATGCTTTTATTTTTCATGGTGTGTCACTTTATCAAGCATAATTTTGAAGCTGGAAGCGGTAGGATTAATGTCAATTAAGTCTTTCCTCAGTGTGTCTTCTGGGAGTCTTGAATTCTATTCCTTTTCTGACATAGCAGGAGTTTGACCTGTGGAAAAATGAACTGATGTCTTATATGCCAGTTCCAATTCAGGTATTAGCTTGCACCAGTAATGGGTAAAGCCATCTGAGTATTTTAATTCTCATCCATAGGCACAAAATATCCTTATTATGTCCTCTATAGTTCAAATGATTCTCTCTGCTAGCCAATCAGTTTGAGGGTGATATGCTGTAGAAAATGATAGCTTGGTTGCAAACAATCTATGAAGATTGGACCAAAGTGCAGAGTCAAAATTTGGGTCTCTGTCACTCATGATATTCTTAAATAAATCTGTATAATAAATAAATAGATCCCATAGAAGGAGAGCTTTATCCATAGAATTGTCATCTTTAGGACATGGTAAGAATACAGGAGTTTTCTGTATCTGTCTAAAATGACTAAAACAGCATTATAACCTTTTTAACCATTTGGAGGAAGTGCTGTGACCCAATGCATGTGAATACCTTCCCAAGGGGAGTTTGGTTCTTGAATATGAATTATTAGTCTAAATTTCTTGCCTGCACTCCTGTTTGCTTTGTGGCATCTATCACAGGTATGGCAATATTCAATGGTTTCTTTTCTCCAAGATTGCCACCATGCACAGTTCTTCACTTTTTCAAGTGTTCTGTCTTTTGACAGGTGTCCAGAGTAGATGCTATCATGGGATTCATGAAGAATGGTATTGATAAGCAATCTGCTACACAATGTCATTACACAAGAATGTTTGGTTCTGTGGTAAACTACCCCATCAAACAAGTGAAATATTCCTTCAGAATAGGAATTCTTCCAAACTTCATCCATTGAATTGACTAAAGATGTATCTTTGTAGTATTTTTCTAGTAGGGAAGTCAAGATGTGGAAATTCTTGTCTTGCTTATAAGATTCTCTGACCTCTTCAAAGAATTCAGTCCCAATATTAGTTATGTTAATTCCTTCAATTGGAATCTATGGTTCTGCTTCCAAAGGTACATAAGCTGTGTTATCAGGAGTATTGGTTAATGAACACATGCTAAGTCCATCAGAATTCTTGTGAATTTTTCCTGCCTTATGAGCTATAGTGATGTTACCTCTATATTCTTGAATGGCTATTTTACATCTCAACATATGTCTGTTGGGAGTTTTAATGTTAACAATTGATTTCATGGCATTACAGTCAATAATCACTCCAAAAACACTTCCATCAAGATAATAGTGTAATTTCTCAAGTTCCCATACCAAACATAAGCACTCCATTTGGCTTGCACTATATCTGGCTTCTGTTGGTTTGGTTCATCTTGAGATGTATCAAACTGGTCCCTCTTTAGGTTTATCATAAATAATTTGGACTTTATGTAGGGCTTCCCCTAATCCATCTCCACATGCATCAATGTGCAATTTAAAAGGTAGATTCCAGTCAGGCATGAGGAGTAAAGGTGCTTCTGTGAGAGCTTTCCTTATCTTCTCATAAGCTTTAATTCTTTCCTGTTTCATCTCAAATACTGTCTGTTGATCACAGATTCTATAGAGTAACTTGGCTAGAATTGCAAAGTCTTTCAGGTGTTGCCTGTAATAACTGGCAAATCCAAGAAAAGACATTATTTCTTTCTTATTCTGGGGTATTGGCTTAAGTAGCACTGCTGCCACTTTATTTTGATCAATACACAAGCTTAAACCAGAAACAATATGTCCCAAGGCTTTAAGTTTTTCAAACCCAAAGTTACATTTCTTGGGTGAAAGTTTCATATTCATGCTTGTATCTTTATCAAGTACTCTTGCAAGTATTTGAAGGTGCAAAGACCATTAGTCAGAACATATGATAATATCATCAATATAAATGAAAAGCCATCCTTCAGATAATTCTGTGGGGAAGATGGTATTCATCATTCTTTGATAATGAGATGGTGAATTTTTAATACCAAATGGCATTCTAAGATACTCATAAATACAACAGTGGGTGATAATTCTAAGTAGTTTCTTAGTTTTGGGCGTCAAACGTTTTTGATGAAAGCCTTTCAATGCACCCATGGATGTTATATACTTGGCTTTAGACAATTAAGTCAAGGTTTCTTGAATTCTAGGAATTGGATACCTATCTGGAACTGTGTAGGTATTCAATGCTCTAAAATCTCCAACCATCCTTGATTTATCATTATGCCAATCAATAATAACAAGTGCTGTCACTTCAACTTCATTATATCCCATGTCTCTTAGTACACAAAGTTGGATCAACTCTTGGATATGTTTTTCCAAGGCTTCTCTAGCTCTGGGGCTGGCTGGATAAGGTGATCTCCTAAGTACTGGAGGGTATGGTCTGTCAATAGTAAGAGTAATATCAACTTCATTCCCTGTAATAGCACCTAATGGTTCATTATCAGAAGCAAAGTAACTCTTATATGTGTACAATACATCAATAAGGTGATGCCTCATTTTGGGTGATAATGATGGATTAATTTATGCTTAAACAAGTTGATTAGCCACAAATGTTTCCTTATAAGTATCTTTAACAGAAGATATCACAGATATTTGCTTTGGCATATTGGAAAAGCAAATTTTTGCCTTTTATTTTCTCCAATTGTGAAATATCTGTCTTTATGGTTATTGATGTCAATACCATGAATATTAAAGTGATAATCCACAAGAATTATGTGCTGAGATGTGCAATTGTCCATTACTACTATCTCAGTTTTCATTCTTACACTCCCTGCTGGATGTGGAAATACAAGATTAGTGTCCAATATGCCTAAAAGGTACATATTATTACTGGCACTACTAAATTGTACACCTTCTATTGGTAATAGATGGCTTTTCCATCCAGGGAGTATGGCTTGAAGATAATCTTTGCCTACACAAGTTGAAAATTCCCCTTTATCCAAATTTACTTTGGCTTCAATATAATTAATCAGGATTGATGTGATACAAGATTCTCCAGAAGTGTATCCTTTACCTCTAGCAGGTTTGGTTTTACACATTCTGGAATCCTGGATATTGATAAGGTTATGAAAATCCTCACTGTACTGTGGCAAGTGAGTATGGACTTCTGTGACCTCAAAGAAAGCTGTAATGTTTTCAATGGGATAGTCTTCAACTGGTCTATCCTCAGAGAATGCAGAATATAGGTCAGATTCCTCTTTCTCTTCAGTACTATGAACATCTTCAATGACTTTAACTTCATTAATATTTGTCTCTTTGGTGCAAGTGTTGGCCAAATGTGAGGTGCTTCCTCACTTATGACACTTCAAGACAGGTCTTTCAGGCCTCTTATCTTTGGAATTCTTAGAGACAATTTTGAATTCCATAGGGACTCTAGTTTAGGTTTTACCAATTCTTGTTCTAGTAATGATATCTTCCATGGCATTGATGTAGTCTTCTGTTGAACAGGGATCTACACATATGCACTTGATAGCATTTTCTAGTTCTCCTCCACATTTTTTTAATATTTTCATATTAATCATAGAGTCAGACATATCTGGGTGTAAGGCAGATGATCTGTCTTTCTGTTTGAGGAACCATGTAAGTGGTTTATCCTTTTCTGAGTTGAAAATGGCACTTTCAAAATCATTTTCCATTCTAAATCTCCAAGAATTGTTGGCCCATTTGGTGATTATTTCATATTTCCACAAAAGCCAATCATGTTTACCACATTCTTGTCTCATCTTATGATACCACTTCATTGAAGGTTGAGTAAAAAAGGAATGTAATTTCCCAAATACCATTTCATTAGGTATATTAAAATTTTCTTTCAACATATAAATTGTTATAATGAGCTCAATATGGCAATATTCTCCTTCACCAGAGAATTTTGTCCATTCTTCTAGTTTGGGAATATCTCTTTCAGAGATCAAATTTTCTCTTAGAAAAGGGGTTAAGGTTTCTTTCACAGGAAGGTTTTCTTTATTAAAAGGTGTAGAATGTCTGGGAATATGCAAATTTGGTTTGTAATTCTTATGAATTTGATCCACATGTGCATTCATTTCATTCTTAAATTTCTGCCTTTCACTGTCACTTCTTGCCAAATGTGTGGCAAAAATTTGGTATTATCAACTATTTCTAAAAGATGTTCATTCAGAATTATAAGTTTCTCATCAATGTGATTTTCCAATTTGTCATTTTTTACTTGATGTTTTCTCTCAATTCTGTCACATGTATTTGAAACTGACTCAAGTCTCATATCAGTCACTCTACACTATTCAGTGAAAGTTCTGTCATTGTTTCTTGGGTAAATAATATTTGATGTTAATTCCTTTGATTTTTTATCAAATTTCCCAAGTTGAAAATCAATAATGGATTCAATATGTATTATTTTATCCCTTATTTGCATGGAAAGGTCCCATCCATCCTTTCCTGCTCCTTGGAAGTGAATTCCAAAAGGGCTCTCCCCATATTGAATACACTGTCCATGGCTGAAGGCTTGAATTGGGGGATCCTGTACAGCTGTGGGTAAATTCTGTGCCAATTGGCTTTGGCTTTTACCTTTCCTTGAGTGTTCCTGGTACCTCTCTGCTTCTTCTGAGGTACTTTAAGCTTGTCTTTGGACCCTTCTGGAGCTAGTTGACACAAATGGGCCTTCTTTCTCCAAAGATGGGGTCATATCTAACTCTTTCTTCTGGTCTATGGATAAAAGAATTTTGTTCTTCAACCAATTTTTCATCTGTTTGACCTTGTCTTTGAAAGACAAGGGATTCCATCCTCCTCAAAGATCTATGTTCTTCTCCGGACCCAGAAAGCTCTTTATGTGTAAGTAGAAGTTCATGGCCCCCTTCCAAGTGCTTGGAAAAATTTCCCATTCCTCTTCCTTGGGTGCTCAGTACCAGTTTTTTCACTAGGAATAATATATTTCTATGGCTGCCACTTGAAAATTGCTCAACCCTTGAGAAATTACCTTGAATCAGTTAAGGCTCAGAGCTAATTTCAAGGGCTGTTAGTACAGACCTTTGAGAATGGGGTGAGACTCTGGAATTCTTCAGATGTGTCTTTCTTGAGGAAGACTTGCCTACTCTGGCCCTGGTATTGACTCTTCCTTTCCAAGATACATCCTGTTGGACTGAATAACTGCTTTGATTTCTGGTATGCACCATTTTCACATAAATTTAAGAAAAATTGAGTATGAAGCCAATGAGTACACACCTTTTTGAGGTTGTTTGGCTAACTCTGTCTTGAATAAAGTACCTCTTTTAGAAATTTCCACTTCAATAATTCCGTCAGAGTATGGACTGGTGATATATTTCTTACTGAGCATATTCCCAGCTAAAATATAATCTATTAAAGACACTCAAGACAAAAAATTGATAAAAAAAATCATTTTTTTTACTTTTAAAATATCTTTAAGATTTTTTTATAAATTTATATATTTTTATATATTAAAAAAATACTCTTTCTAAAGAAAAAAAATCAAAATTTAAAATTTTGAATTCAAAATTAATTCAGAGTAACTCAAAGAAGAATTTGAGAAGCTTATGGATGTGAAAAACCATGTAAAAAACAATCTAAAATTAATCCAAATCCCTCAACAAAATAAGATTTGAGACAATTTCAAAAATAAAAATGTTTTAACTTACAAATTATAGAAAAATAATTATTCAAATTAATACATTTTAGAGCTTAAAAATATATTAATAAAGGGTTAAAAGTTCAAAAAAACATGGCCAGGCCCCCAAACTTAAGATGTGTCTATGAAACTGTTGATAATATTACTATTAATCAACAGTACTATGACTATTTTTTTAAAATATAATAAATAGATTTATTATAACCACAATGAAATAATTAATTACTTAATTATTTATTTTACTTGGTATAAACTACTAGTAATTATAAAAAGAAGAATTAACTGTCTACAAGAATCAATTACAACAGCTATTTCATAATAAAACTTTTATTAAAATAATAAAGTTATTTTAATATATAATTATCTTTTGCAAGAATAACTATGAAGATAGTTCTTGAAGAAAAATTCACAAATTAATGAAATCCCTCACTAATGCTTCAATAAAACCTTGAAAAGAATTGGCATAGAGATTTGACAGAGAAATTCTGGATTTAAATGAGCAAAATCGCTTTAAAAAAATGATAAAATGATATAATAGCTAAATAACATTGAAAATGGTATATTTCTATGATTTAAGGTCTTCCTGATTTATTTGTAAAAACTTAAAGCACTTAGGAAAAGATTTTAACTAATACCTAGCTGTTAGTACTAAGGATATGATTGAATAATAAGATGATTTGGAAAAAACAGCAAGAGGAGGCCTCTTTTAAGTCAAAAAAAGCTCACAGAGGTGTGACATGGAGAAAAATGAAAAAACAGTGAGGGAGAAACCAATTATCCTCTTTTTATTATTGGTTGCATCATCTGTTGTCATGTAAGATTATCATAATTGCTTAATTGAGTCTTTTATGTGACTACCAACCCATTTATGGTTAAGAATAAAAGGAGTAACAATTGTAAATATTATTTTGTTTCCAAATGGAAATTAATTTATTAAAGTAATAAATGTTATTGGATATTTAATCAAAAGTTTTATTTTCTGTGAATTTTTGAAGATTCAGTGTTTCATGTGGAATCATCATAATGGACTGTAAGTAAAAATTTGAATTTTAATTAAAAAGTAATAATTATTTTTTGTTTATTTATGGATCATACAGTTATACATTGGTCCTGGAATATTAAGAAATATTAATTCAGAATAATATTCTCAATGAATTTTTGAAGCTTCTACCTTATTTTGATGTAGAATTGCAAATAGCACAGTTTAGACAGTTACCATGAGGTAAATGAATGGATACTAGTACAACAAGGGGCTTAATTACTCTTTTAAGGCTTATCAATGGAAGATAACTAAGAACTGAAATGGTTACAGGATTCAGAGCTGCTCTATACCTCCTTGTCATGTCAAAATAGAAGCTTATTTGCAATTTCCTTATCATTTAGTGGGACTTGAGATTGGTAACCAAGTTCCAAAAAGGTTTTTGTATTCAAATTGGGCCATTATCATCCAAGGATACAAGCTTTGGAGCTTTCCATTCCTCAGAGGAGTCAGAAGCCGGGTAACCTGGCTCTCTTTGATGTATTTACTATCCCTTAGCTATTTTCACATCAAAAATAGTAATTCAGGCTTCAAGACTGATATGCACTATGGGTGTACCAAAAATGTAGGTAGGAATACTATTTTTTAAGGTCCAAAAAAAAGCATAAAACCAATCTTAGTGTATATGTGACATGGAATTTCTCACATTGCCATTATCTCTGCGCAAAATCGAGAAAACAAACATTTTCACAATTCATTTACGTGGTGTTGAAGTAGTTTCCATATTACCACCTCATAGAATTAATTTAAGCTTATTTAATATATGAAGCTAATGTAGGTGAATTCTTTGTTCAGGATTAAAATCTTGCCTTAAATACATGGGTTTATTTACTCACAAAAAACTTATTGATCTTTTCTTTAATTAAAAATGATGAATTTCAGAGATATGTGTAACTTATGGGTTATACATAGTTCAGAATTTATCTTAATATTAATTATGGGCTACTTGGGTATGTAAAATGTACCACAAGGCTCACAGAAAATCACCTAAAAGGACCAAAAAGAGTCTTGCAAAAGATAGTACAAGTAAATATGAAAATTTCCTTGAAAAGATGTCAATTTGCATATAGTATAATGCAAGGAATGGGACATGTTGTATCTGGACTAAGCTTGAGAATAGATAAAAACAAAGTATCAGAAGTACTAGTAAAACCAATTTCCCAAACCAAGAAATAAATGCAATAATTTCTAGCATTTGCTTGTTATTACAGAAAGCATATAAAGGACTTTGCAAGAATTGCCAAATCCCTGTATAAATTATGTGACCAACCAAAAGTCTATGAAATTACTAAAGAAATAGCTAAAGAATATGAGGAACTAAAGAAATCACTCAAAAATACCCCATTTATTTCAATGCCAGATTGGAAGATAACTTTCAATCTATATATTGATGCTTGTGGAGAACAACTAGGTGCTGCACTACACCAGACATAAATCATCAATAACAAACCTGTTTAAGGACCAATATGCTTTATTTCAAGAAAACATAAGCCAAAAAAAGCAAGATATGGAGCAAGCCAAGTGGAATGCCTTTGCCTAGTGTGGGGTTTAGAAAAATTACACTATTATTTGGATCAAACAGTGCTTGCTGTAATCAGAGACTGTAATGCTGTAGAATATTTATTAAACATAAAGACACCAAATACACATATGCTAAGATGGCATATTTCTATCAAAGAATGTAGAGGAAATATGACTCTAGTTCATAAAAATGAAGAGGGTCTTTAGAAAACACACCTGAAAGCCCAGCATGGGTACCACAGGAAGAACATCATATAGAAGGGATATGTGTCACAGACATTGGCACAGAATTTGTTAATCAAGTCAGATAACGCTATAAGATGGACAAAAACTGTCATATCTTATGCCAACTCTTAATGAAAGATTGTAAATACCCATAACTATCTTCCAAACTAGATTAAGTATGGAAAAACGCATAACATGAAGGAAAATTACACCTCCTTGATGGAATTCTTTATAATAGGACTAGACAAACATGTGCTATTACTTTGAAAGATAAGAGTCTCATAAATAATATATGAAATTAATACAATGATGGTGTTGTATCTGGACATATTCCAGAAGATAGGACACTAGAGAAAGTGCAAACCTGCTCATGTGTCACAGGGGCTCTTCTAAAATGAAGAGGGCCTGGCACTCAGTGAACAGACTTACTTATGGAGGGCTCAAAAGGAAATACTCAAATGATGAGAGTAATGGAATAAGAGGATAAATTCCTAGTCATAAAATAATAAGTATAAAAGATAAGAGAGACAAAGCAAAAGCAATAATAAAGAGCCAACCACAAATAATCCTGAGTCACTGTTTCAACCTGTTCAGAAAAGAGAAAAGGGATTAATAAGGATATGGCCACCAGGACTCTACTGAACAGGTGAGGGAAGGCAAAGACTAACTTAATAAATAATAAAATAATATTCCAAAAGTGAGAATAAAATAATATTAAATAATAAATCAACTATTTTAATTAACTGGGGGAAAAACCCCCAGGTGGGTGAAGAGGGGCTGGTATATGTGAGAAATACCAGCCTTGGAGTTTGAGTGTTGAGATACTTGTCTGTATGCTGGAAGAAGTTGGATGTGGGATTGAATCCTGTATTGGTGAATCCAATACAGGTTATACAGTCAATACAGGTATTTGCGCCTGTATTGATTACAGGCCTGTATTTGGTGAATCCTGTATTTGGGTCTTGCCTGTATGAAACTGTATTGAGGTTTGAAACTGTATTTGGATCTTGCCTGTATGAAAACTGTATTTGGAGAGTCTTGAATGAAACCCCCTTGCTGATTGGGTTTTGAAGGGTATCCATGATATAATGATTTGCTGATGATGATTGGAAATGCCCCTGCCTCCTTGGCTGTGACATTATCCCCCTCTTGAAAGTGGTGAGCTGTGAGCACCATAAGTATAGTGAGTCTTGATGAGCTTGCAATCAATTAAAACAGTTCTTCCCCCCAATTCCTTGAGATTTTCCCCTTAAAACTTCTTCTTCAATCAATACTCAAACCAATCTTCATTTGACTATTGTAGGTATCTTCCCCTTGATTTTGATTCTGAATTTCCTCTGTTTCATTCAAACTGCCTTCAATCTTCATAAAAATTTCTTTAATCTTGTCTTGAGTGTCTTCATCAACTTTTCTTGAGTCCTCATGGCTTTGAAAGGTGGTTGATTTGAGTTTTTGTCCCAAGACCACTTGAAATCATCATAATTTTGAATTTAGAGTGTTGGCATAAGGTGGCCAACATTTGAAATTTTGGACCAAATGAGTAGTCCTGGCCAAAATCCCTGAAAATGTGAATAAATGGGTTTTTTGGCCAATTTGCGCAAAAAATGTGCAAATATGCCATATTTGGCATAAATTGGTGAAAGTAATGAAAAAACTGAAATCTTGTGAAAAAATGGCCTAAAGGTGGGTTTTGGCCATTTTGCGCATTTTTGCGCGAAATGCGCAAATATGCGCAAAGTGCACAAATTTTGCGCAAAATGCGCAAATGCGCAAATATGCTATATGTGGCATAAATTGGTGAAAATGATGAAAAAATGGCCTAAAGTGGGTTTTGGCCATTTTGCGCATTTTTGTGCAAAATGCGCAAAGTGCGCAAATGCGCAATTATAATGATTTTGGCCAAAAAGGCCTTTTGAAGGCTTTTGACAAGAAAAAAGGCCCTTTTGCGCAAAAATGTGCAAAAGTGCGCAAATGCGCAAATCACCCAATATGCACAATTAAGCATATTATGATAAGAATTGATGAAAAATGGCTGTTTTGATGCTTTGAGGTCTGATATGGCCAATTGTGCCAAAGTGCATACCTTGATGAAATTGGCCAATTGGGCCATTTTGAAACAGTTTCTTCTATGAACTTGATTTTTTTCTTGAATATCTTCTTCTTATCCCCTCCTTGATTGGTCAATTGCCATAAACACCTTGCTGATTGGGTTTTGGCTTTCAATTTTGATCTTGAGGAATGAGTTCAAGGCTGACATTCATATTTGACTCCACTGCCTCTGGTTCCCCGCCTTTTGTGATTTGGAGATGCCTTGGTTATGAAGTTTAAAGAACCCTTGAAGAAATTTTGATGAGGATTATCTGTAGCTGGTCTTTACCATTACTAGTGTTTGCTCTTGATTATTGACTAAATTCACTCCCCAAACAAGATATGGGAGTTATGATTGCTGCTTTTGAAACAAGAAATGAAAAAATAAATCATACAAATAAAAGAAAATGAAATAAAAAATAAAAAATAAAAATGAAAAAGAATTGAGAGAAAAAGAGAGTAAAGAAAGAAATAAGAAATGCCTGAGGGTTGTCCTTCTTGTGGTGAGTTGCTTGATTTTTTGGCCAAAAGATTCTGAAAGATGAAATCAAGCATTTGATGCTCACAGCGTGGCCAAGGTAATGTTTTTACAAGAATTAGAACCCTCAGGGATGCATACCAGGAGATGGAACTTACTTTCATAACTTCCACTCCCCACCAAGCACCATAAATGAAAATTGAAATATGCCATAAGATGAATTTGATAATGAATGTCTTGAAAGATGATTTATGGCATTATTAAAGAAAGAAGAGAAAATAAAAGAAAAGATTGGGCCATATCTTGATGAAAAGGTCCAAATCTTGAGGGTATGATGTTGCAAGGCCTTCTGAACCTGTCCAAAGAATTGACAAGTGCTCACAAAGTGGCCAAGGTGATGCTTACAACAAATTTGGGTAGAATACCCCCTTAAAGGTGCATGCCAGGAGAGGAACTTACTTTCATAAACTCCAATCCCCACCAAGCACCATAAATCAAACTCTTGAGGCATTTGGGCCAGGCTTGTCTGGATACAAAGTGTGAAAATCCTTGACAAGGTCTGGGGAGCTGGTAAGGTTGGAAGCTGGTTCCCAAGTTGTTCTTTCTGGGTCTTCATTGAATCCTTTCCACTCCACTAAATACCATAATGAACCTCTCTTGAGTTTTGAGTCCAGAACCTGAGCCACTTCCCATTCTTCTTGCTCTTCCACTATTACTGGAGGTGGTGGCAATTGGTGTCGATTTGGGATAGTTGATTGCTTGACTGGTTCTAATAAGGACACATGGAAAACAGGGTGAACTGACTTCCATTGTTGAGGCAACTTGAGGTGATATGCATGGCTGCCAATCTTCTTGAGAACTTCAAAGGGTCCCAGCCATCTTTCTGAAAGCTTTTTGGTGGGTCTTGTTGTCATGATGTTCTTGGAAGCTAGCCATACTTTGTCCCCAGGTTGGAAATCAGGTGGAATTGCTCTATTTTTATCTGCATACTTCTTAAAACGCTTTATTGCTGACTCTAATTCTTCTTTGACAACTTCCTGTACTGATTGGAGTTTTGATGATAACTTTCCAGCAGGTGTATCTTGAGAAATGTGAATTGAATCAAAGCTGGGATTTCTTCCATAAATAGTGAAAAATGGAGACTGTTTTGTTGATGAATGTTCTGCATTATTATAGGCAAATTCAGCCAGAGGGAGCCAGGTGTGCCAGTCATCTTGATGGTAACTGACATACATCCAAAGATACTGTTCTAGAATCTGATTTACCCTCTCTGTCTGTCCATCTGTTTCAGGGTGAAAGGCAGTTGAAAGATCTCTTGATATCTTGAGCTGCTGACACAATTGAGTCCAAAATGATGAAACAAATAATGAACCTCTATCACTAACAATACTGATTGGAAGACCATGTTTGGAAAAGACATGATTAATGAATATTTGAGCTAAATCCAAAGCAGTGATTGTTGAATAAGTTGGAATAAATATTGCCATTTTTGAAAATCTGTCTACAACTACTAAAATTGAATCAAAGTTGCTTGACAAGGGCAATTGGGTGATAAAGTCCATTGATAAGGAATTCCAAGGACCAGATGGAATTTGAAGAGGCTTGAGTAATCCAAACTTCTTATGGTGGATGTTCTTGTTTCTTGAACATTGCTGACATGAGGACACATAGTCCTTGATGATTTGATTCATGCCAGCCCAATAAAAATCCCTCTTGATGAGCTTGAGGGTCTTCTCCTGGCCAGGATGGCCAGCCAATGGTGAATCATGACGCCTTTGAAGAATGTCCAATTGAACTTCATGATTGCTTGGAATAACTACTCTATCTTTGAACAATAATAATTTTGCTTGGGGTTCAAGAGAATAGTCTGGGACTGATTCTCCTCTTGCTAATTTCTTGAGGATCTCCTTATAGTCTTTGTCTTGCCATACTTGTCTCTGAATCTGATCAACTAAATCTGAAAACATTTCAACTTTTATGGAAAAGAATCTCGACTCTTGAATTTCATTTTGCTTGAGAACTTGATGAAGGTTTTGAGGATTCTTGATGATGAAATCCACCCCCCTCTCTGGGTACACGTCGTCCCGACGTGACAAGGCATCTGGTAAAGTGGCCAGCCTGCCTGGGCGGTAAGTGATAACAAAGTGAAATTCAGACAAAAATTTGGCCCAACGGGCTTGACGACAAGTAAGGACTTTAGAGGACATAAAATATTGGAGAGAACAATGGTCTGTCAAGACCTCAAAGGAATCAGAAAGAGAAAGGAGAAAGGCTCTCCAGTGCTTGAGAGCCCAAACTATGCCAAGGAGTTCCTTGTCATGAATTTCATAGTTGAGTTCAGCTGGTAAGAGCTTGCGACTATCAAATGCAATGGGATGCTTTCCTGAGTCATTCACCTGACTCAGTACAGCACCCAAGGCATAATCAGAGGCATCAGTCTCTACAATAGTTGGAAGAGAAGGATTAAAGTGAGAGAGGATAGGAGCAGTGGTGAAAGCTTCTTTGAGTATCTGAAACTGACTAAGAGCTTCCTCATTGAAGATAAAGGGAGAATCTTTTTTAAGGAGGGAAGTGAGAGCAGAGATTTTTTTGGAATAATTTTTAATGAAACGACGATAAAAGTTGGCAAAGCCAAGAAAGGATTGAAGGGCCTTGATGTTCTTGGGCTGAGGCCAATTGAGGATTTGTTGAACCTTTGAAGAATCCATCTTGAGGCCATCACTTGAAACAACATAGCCCAAGTATTCCACACTTGAGGCATGGAATACACACTTTGAGGCTTTAGCAAACAGATTATTGTCTCTCAGTCTTTGGAGAACAGAGGCCACATGTTTAACATGTTCATCCAAAGAGCTAGAGAACACCATAATATCATCTAAGTACACTACAACAAAAACATCCAAATAATCTGCAAAGATGTCATTCACAAGATTTTGGAATGAAGCTGGAGCATTGGTTAAGCCAAATGGCATAACCAAATATTCATAACTGCCATATTTGGTTCTAAAGGCAGTTAAGTGCTCATCCCCCTCTTTGATTCTCAAGAGGTTATAAGCACCACGCAGATCTATCTTGGAGAAGATAGTAGCACCGTTGAATACGGTAAGAAGCTGATTCATTGGAGGAACAGGATACCTGTTCTTCCTAGTGACAGCATTAAGTTTGCGGTAGTCAACACACAAATGAAGACCACCATCCTTTTTCTTAACAAAAAGGACAGGTGCTCCTGTTGAGGAGGATCTTGGTCTAATGAAACCTTTCTCTACATTCTCTGAAATGTAGGCCCGCAGTGTTTCTGACTCATTTCTTGATAAAGAGTAGATAACACCAACTGGAGGTAGAAGACCCTCCAGTTCGATATGATGATCACAGGCACGGTGTGGAGGAAGTTTCTCTGCTTTCACTTTGGAGAATACATCCAAATATTTGTGATAAACAGGAGGGACTACCTTCAGCACAGTTTCAATCTCTTCTGGCTCTTCCTCCTCATCCCACTGCTCCTCCAGGGAGGAATGAAAAGATAAAGGAGGAAGGTCCATATCCCCTTGAAAGAGGTGAAGTGAAGATATAGCAACATCTTCTCCAACATCTTTTATCTCTTTGAAGACTTCATCTCTTAATGGAAGTAATGACTGAGAGGAAAAAATGGAGGGGTTATGGACAGAAGGAGGAAAGGAAGGTGTCTTAAGTTCACCAACCAGAGAAACACTGTTGACAGCAGTGGAAAAGTCATTACTAGTAGAAGGAATAATACCACTAGAATCCTTATGATTAGAATCATAGGTGATCAATCCATTTTTCCAATCAATAATGGGATTGAAATGGTAAAGAAAATCATAGCCCAATATTAGGTCTTCTCCCTTGGGTGAATCTATGATAAAAAAATCCCATTCAAAGCTTGGGAAGGAAGGTAAATCAACAACCCACTTGGTATAATGGGTGATGAACAAGGAAGTGGATTCACTGGAATCCAGAATGAAAAGAGGAATCTTTTCAGGGAGCTCTGACATGGTCAATGAGTACTTGAGAACAAAAATCTTTGCAATAAAGGAGTTTGTAGCACCAGAATCAATGAGAATACTATAAAAAATATCAGAGATTGAAGAAAAAATAAGAAATTTTAAAGATTTCTTGACACTAGTATTCAGAGTGCACAATTGTGCTCTTGAAGGAAATAAGTGAGAACCATTGAACACATCATGATTCCCACTCAGGCTTTTCCCTGCTTGCTAGGGAAGCCTTTTGATGACCCTTGCCTATTCTCAGGCCTCTTGAAGGATTTTTCAAATGGGTGTTTACCACCACAATAATTGCACAAGCCTTCTTTAATCCTCCTCTCCTTTTCAGAACCAATTAATTTATTGTCCTTATTGAGGAGAGCAGCATGAGGCTTGTCTTTGGACACTTGAAAATTCTTCCCCTTCTTATTCTTCTTGTGATAAGGCTTCTTTGATGATGAACTTTGAGGGGGCTTGGAGGAGTTGGATCCACTGATTGGAGGCTTCTTCTCTTGATGGCTACCCTTTTCCTTCTGCCTCTCATGGTACCGGGTATCTAATTCCAAGGTGATGTCCATGAGTTCTTGAAGACTATCAAAAGTTCCAGGGTGAGAAGCCAATTGGTTCAACAACCTTGATGCCAAGCCTCTCCTATACACATGAATATAGGCTCTTTCCCCCCAGTCTCCAATTCTTGACATTAAACTTCTAAAATCAGCTATGTACAAGGAAACTTGACCACTTTCCCTCATCCTCAAATTGTCCAACTCTTGTTCAGATTTTCTGACTTCATTGGGATCACCAAACAGAGTGAATAACTGGGTTTCAAACAACTGCCAGTTATTGAGGAGATAAGAAGGGTCTTCATTGGAGATATTTGAGAGGTAAGGTTCAATCCATTTGCCAGCTCTACCAGTAAGAAAAGAAGTTGAGTACAAAACCTTCTTCCTGTCAGAGAAGAAGTTTGCTGGGTCATTATGGAAAATTAATTGACAAGATTGAATAAATCCTCTCAATTTATAAGCTTTAGTACCATCAAAAGAATCAGGTGCCTTCATTGATGGAGTCTTGAATGCAGGGACTTTTGAAGTGTCCCTTGGGGCAACTGCTTGAGTGAGTTGTCCCATAAACTGAGTCATTTGCTCCATCATCTTGAGGAAATTTGGTTCAGCTTGAGAGACAGAAGGTTGATTAGAAAGGGCTAGATTTGGAGCCTCAGGAGCTTCAGAAGCACCTGCCAAGGCAGCTGCCACTTCAGTCTCCTCAGATTCTTCCTCTTCCACAGACTCCTCCCCCTCCTCATCTTCAGCTTCTCCCAATCTACTACTAGGCCCTTGAGGAATGCTTGGATAGCCACCCAACAGTCCAGAGAATGATCTTGATCTTCTAGACTTCACACCTCCTCTTCTGGAGGGTGCTTCTCCTTCCATTGGTGGTCCTCTGTCCAAATTTGCACTCAGTTGATGAACTGATGGTGTGCGGTCAAGAGGAGCCCTTGCTGTAGGAGTGAGAACAGCTTGATGTCTTTGAGATCTTGTCTTCTTGGCTGGAGGGCTATGCTGAACTGGCATTATGAAAGAAGAATAAATAAAACTTGATGATACTTTGAATAAAAGAAGGCTTGACCGAAACAATCAAATGAAAATCTTGATGAACTTGAGAAATCAATCAATAATCTTGAAGTGAATCAATATGAATAAATCTTGAAGAGTGAATATGACAAAGTCAAATTCTTATGAATAATCAATTTCAATCAATAAGTCAAATCAAGTCAATCAAAATCAAATCAATTAAGTCTTGAGGAATTCAATCAATATCTTCAAAAGTCAATTCAATTTTCTTGAGGAATCAAATTCAAATCAATCAATTAAATCAAATCTTGAGGATAAATCAGTTATCTTGAGTAGTCAAATCAAGTCAATAAAATCAATTCAATCAAAGTCAATTCAAAATCTTGAGGTGAAATCAATGTCTTGAGGAATCAATCAATCAATCAATAACTTGAGAAATTTCAAAATCCAAAATCACTGAATACCCCAAATCAATAAAATCCCTGAATGAATAATCAATTAACCCAAATAATTCCACTCAAATGACCTGATAAACCTGAATTCAGACAAAAAGATAAATGAGAATGATAATGATAAAGTGAAATGGTCAGCAGAAATTTTGAAATGAGAAAGAGAATCAATTTTCATTTGAATGAAAAGAATGAGATGAAAATTGATGAGAGAGAAAAAATCATAAAAATCATAAAAATCATAAAAATCATAAAATCATAAAATCATGAAAATATCATAATTGAAGAATGAGAGAAATGAATAAAATGAATGAAAGAAAAGAAGCAATTATGAGTTAATTAAAATAATGTCACAGGGGCTCTTCTAAAATGAAGAGGGCCTGGCACTCAGTGAACAGACTTACTTATGGAGGGCTCAAAAGGAAATACTCAAATGATGAGAGTAATGGAATAAGAGGATAAATTCCTAGTCATAAAATAATAAGTATAAAAGATAAGAGAGACAAAGCAAAAGCAATAATAAAGAGCCAACCACAAATAATCCTGAGTCACTGTTTCAACCTGTTCAGAAAAGAGAAAAGGGATTAATAAGGATATGGCCACCAGGACTCTACTGAACAGGTGAGGGAAGGCAAAGACTAACTTAATAAATAATAAAATAATATTCCAAAAGTGAGAATAAAATAATATTAAATAATAAATCAACTATTTTAATTAACTGGGGGAAAAACCCCCAGGTGGGTGAAGAGGGGCTGGTATATGTGAGAAATACCAGCCTTGGAGTTTGAGTGTTGAGATACTTGTCTGTATGCTGGAAGAAGTTGGATGTGGGATTGAATCCTGTATTGGTGAATCCAATACAGGTTATACAGTCAATACAGGTATTTGCGCCTGTATTGATTACAGGCCTGTATTTGGTGAATCCTGTATTTGGGTCTTGCCTGTATGAAACTGTATTGAGGTTTGAAACTGTATTTGGATCTTGCCTGTATGAAAACTGTATTTGGAGAGTCTTGAATGAAACCCCCTTGCTGATTGGGTTTTGAAGGGTATCCATGATATAATGATTTGCTGATGATGATTGGAAATGCCCCTGCCTCCTTGGCTGTGACATCATGGTGGCCAAATTGGATAAAGGATGATGGAGAGTACTTCCAAGCCTGTGGAAGATGTCAAAAAAAAAACAGAGCCACAGGCAAGAGATTTGGAATGATGATTCAAATCCAAGAACCAAGATACCCATGCAAAATAGTTCACATGAATTGGGTAACAGCCTTACCTCCAGGAGGAGACCAGAGTTTTGATACATGCCTAGTGTTATTCAAAAGGTAAAGTAAAGCCCCAATGCTCTTACCATGTCATAAAGATGACACAGCTATGGACACAGCCATGATGATATGGAATAGAGGAATTAGCCATACATGCTTATTTCAAAATATCATAAGTGATAGAGATCCCACATTAACTTCAGCATTATGGAAAAATCTCCACAACTTGTTTAGAACAAAATTATCATTCTCAAAATTCTATCACCCTCAGACTGATGGTCTATAAGAAAGAATGATACAAGCTCTAGGGAAAATGTTAATAATATTATATGCTTATGGCCTAGAAAGCAAAGACTCTGATGGCTTTAGCTATGATTGGTGTACCTTAATACCAGCTCTTGAACTGGCATATAAGAAATAAATTCATTCTTCAACTGGAAAAACAGCAGAAATTTTAGAAAAGGGTTGGAATGGAAGACCTCCTTATGACACTCTCAAAAAGGGCTTAGTGTATATACAGTTAGCAGCAAGCATATTAAAAATAATCCTTGACAAATAAAGACATCATGCAAATAGATGTATGCAAGATTATTTCAAATATGCAAAAGAAAGATAGGACAAAAGTCATAAGCAGCCCAAGTTTGAAGTAGGATACTTGGTCTTAGTATCAACTATAAGCTTGAATAACATCAAAGGACAAAAGAAATTGAAAGATTTCTTTGCAGGACCCTTAATGATAAGAGCACTACATGGCCCTAATGCTGTGCAACTAGAATTGGCAGGTGAATTAATGAACAAACACCCAAATTTCCGTGTAAGTCTGATAAAAACTTACAGCTCAAGTGAGAAGAGATTATTTACCCTAAGAAATAAACCACCACTTGAAATTCCCCCTTAGGAAGAAGGAGAAGAAAAGAACATTGTCCCAGTCCTTAAAGAAAGGAGGACAAAAAACAAAAAAGAAAGGGAATACCTTGTAAGGTATAGAAACCCAACTCAAGAAGATGAATGGCTACCTGAGAAAGATATAGCTACTGCTGATAAGCTATTGAGTATTCCTAGGAATTAAAGAAGAACTAAAGGATAGAAAAGCTAAGCATTATTGAGCTTCAAGACTAAATAAATCTATTGAAGAGGTAGAAAAGTGGATGATAACCTACTTCACTATGTCAGATTTTGGTAAAATATTTTGTGGTGGTAGGGAATGTGAGCCTTTGAGATATAACAACATATCCAAAAATGGTTACAAAACAGCTTTAAAATACATATTTTAATAATAAAAATTTAAATTATTATCTCAAAATAAATAAAAATGCCATAGAAAGGAATAAGATCTTGATTATCTCAGAAACCAATTATTAAAAAAATAAAATAAATTACACAATTGGATTCCCAATTAAAAACTACACATATAAAACTTTCTGCCATATCTGTAAAGTCAATACTTACTGAGATAACCTGAATATATGCACTTTTATGATCAGCACATATATTCATGGCTTTTAGCTCATGGCTCTTGAGTTATGAATGATAAAGAGTTTCTCCAAAAATAGATTTACCAGAAAATAACTGAAATAATATAGATATAAGCTCTATTTGACACATTATAAAAAAGCTTATAACCTACAAGGGTTTATTGAGAAAAAGAGCAATAGCTATTGACCACTTTGATTTAAAAGTAGTCCAAACTTTAAAAAAGTGTATATTCAAATTCTACCAGTTAATATGTGAAGAAAGATGTAATTTTCATCATCATATTCAAGGTATAACCACTTGAAATCTTGGTTTGAAGTTTAAAATGGTAGATTTGGACAGAAAAGATGAGCTAAAGAAAAATGATCAAAAATAGGGTTTTGATTATGTAATAAACTGCTCTTGGAATCTTATTAAGGAAATGCCAAGCTATAAGAATTAAGTATTTGAATGGCTGCAGGGTAAATAAATCCAAAGGTATCAATGATCAAAGTTAAAGCTTCAAAATGATTATTTAGATCACACACTGTGATCTTGCTTTAAGTTTGAAAGTTATATAAGTGATGAAGCTTGTGGATACTAGTATATTACAATGAATAATAATAAAATGAACAAATTTTTAGCTTTTTCCAAGCCCATGCTTTTGGAAAACTTAGAGTTACAGTGATAACTGTAAATAATGGCATAATATTGAGATAATAAGGTTTGATTATGATGTAGTAATCACTAAAACTTGAAATACTGACTGATTTCAGTGGATAAAATCAGTAAGCGTCTACTACAAGCCTTCTGGACTCTAGGAGGGAGAAATTAACTATAAGTAGAGCTCTTTTTCCTCTATTTCCTCCTCAGATGCATCAAAAACACTAAAAATATTAAAACAAAAGGGAAAAGCTTTATTCTTTTTATATAATTCTATTATATTATTGAAAGACCCAATTTCATCTTCATAGTAATCACCACTTTTGATGTTATTAGATCAATATTATTTTTTTGTTAATTTCTCTCTAATAATCTTTAATTCCACATAAAATCAAGAATATTTGTAATTGTAGATACAGTTTAAATAAGCTGTATTTACATTATTAGGCATAAAGGTATTCAAAACTATTACACTAAGTGTAAAAAGTAGTTCATTTCTCCTTTCATAATAATTTTCCCTTTAATATCATTCTTAATAATTCTTTGATTAATATAAATAGTATTTATATTCATAAATAACTTTAATATTAGTAATATTGTTGCTTTAAACTGTCTTTTATTATTAAATAACACTTTATTACACATTCATTATTTTTTGGTAACAATAATAAATTTCCACAGACATATTAATCATCAAATGTTAATATATTTATCTTTATTATATTATATTATTTATTTAAATAATATAGATATTTTCTACACCATAATTATAATTATTTTTTAATCTTATTCATCATCTTAATAAGTAAATTAGGAGTACAATAAGTAAAATATTAGTAGTATTTACTTATTGTTTCAAAGTCAAAACTTCAAATTTGGCCCTCACTTGAACTTCATATTTGTCCAATTTCCAGGATTTTAATCATAAAAATATTCCTTCCAGAAACATCAGTGACCTATCAATTATGCTATAGGTAATTCAACTATTATTCACCAATTACCAAATGTAAATAAGGAATTAGAAATATTTTGTATAAGTAAAAATAAAAAACCTAAAACCATGAGTAGTATTTTTTTATTTTTGTTTTTTATGGCCTCTTTTAATGAAAAAAAGCACCAAAAAGGGAAAAAAATTGAAATTTACTTATAATGTTTATTGATATAATAACATGATACTGGTAATAACAATTATGATATTATAATAATAAGCATATAGCTATGACAATGAAGATGAAAATAATAAGAATCTTATCATTATCATAATAATTAATATTATGAATTTTTGAAAAATGAGGATAAAAAGAGGGAAAAATGCTGAAAAATTATGTAATAAATTTTATCCATATGAAAAAAACCTTTTGTCTATCACAGAAAAAGTAAAAATACTATTAGTTATTTTAATTAATGTCTTTGGAAACTATGATCAAGATATGCCAAAAAATCAAAATGAAAAGATTCAATGAGCTTAATAAATATCAACCTCCTCATTTGGTGTTCCTTTTCAAAATAAAAGCTATTTCAGGGGGTGTAAATCCCCCTAAATCCAGAAGGGTATACTTCAAAATCTCTGATCACCCTGGAGTGTTCTCGGTAATTAAAGATCCACTAGGTGACTTCCTGTGGTCAAGTGGTTTTTACACCTTCTGGAACGCATTTTGGGTCAAAAGAAACAACAAACCACAGAAAAATATAATAAAAATTATCTTTTGTTGAGATTTTTCAATTTTTTCAATTTTTCCCCCATTTTTTGGCCTCTTTTAATCACAAATGGGCGAAAGTAAATCAATAATAACAATAATGGCAATTAATTTATCTCATTGATGTTCATGCAAAAAGATTCATTTTTTATTCATTTATTATTTTGTTTACCTTTTTCCCAATTTTTATGGCAAGTGGCCAAAAGATATTACAGAATTTCTAGTTTAATATTACTAATTTATGTTTTTAAAAAAGAAGAAATTGAAATTCCCTCACCCTGAATTTTGTTTTGAATGAACTCACAAAAATATGTGTGGGCTCCATTAAAATTGTTGCTCTGAATTATTAAGAATGTTTGTGAGTGATCCATAAGCATACATTATTTTCAATACTTGTATTAACTAAATGGAGAGAGTTTGACTTTAGGTTTGGCATTATATCAGCAAGCTTGTGTTAAGTGAAGATTTACATCAGGATAAATGATGGAATTGGCTCTTTTTGTAATTTTTAGACTTCTCTGGTTCAAGAAAATCACAGAATTTCATTTCCAAGAATTAGAAGACTGAAAAATATTAAAAGGAACATTTTTTTCTTGCATGCTGCTGTATCAAATCTTAATTCAATTTTTCTAACTGTATGAAATTGTGGCTTGGAGTATAGCCAATTATTTTCTCTTTTGAGGGAAGGTTAGAATATTGTATCCAGCTGGTATGAAGAAGCTTTCCTCTAGGTTTGAGCAAGGTTAAACCTATGGCACCTGTCATCAGGTGCTACCTTTTGCATATTGATTGAGACATTTTTAATGATAGAAGGATATTTATTATAAAGAAAAGGGAACTTGTCTGGTAAAAATAATTCACCAAAATAAAAAACTGGCTTATATAAAACTTTCACAGGGGCTCTTCTAAGTGAAGAGGGCCTGGCACTCAGTAAACTGGAGCTCACTTATGGAGGGCTCAGATGGAATAAGAATTGATAAACTTTATAGTATAATAAGAATGATATTTCCAATAAAATTGTATAGAAGAAAGCAGCAAAAAATAAGAATAAGAGTAAAGAATAAAAGAGCCAACCACAAACAATTCCAAGTGCACTTTTTCAACCTTTCAGAACTAAGGAGATGGGTTAATAAGAATATGGCCATCACAGCTCTACTGAGCAGGTGAGGAAATGCAAAGACCAACTTAATACCAAATAAATAATATATTACAAAAATAAGTGTAAGAATATTTATGAAATGATAAATCAAATATATCAATGAACTGGGGAAGAAAGAGGGGCTGGTATATGTGCAAATTCACCAGCCCTGATCCAAAGAGTGAACTTTCTTGAGAGGAATATTGATTTGAATTGATTTGGATAATACAGCCCCTATATGAATATACAAGGTGTGTATAAGAGGTGTGGTGGAGTTTAGTGATAATAAAGCTTCAGACTTGTGAATCCAAAACTGTATTTGGTGAATTCAACCTGAAAAATGTTGAAAGGCTGTAATGATGAACCAGAATGTATGCATGTTTCACAAAGAAGATTTTCTAAAACTGATTACACACAATGGATTTCTGGATTTCTGAGTTTGAGTAAAGTTGAGATTGAATCCCCTTGCCCCTAGGTAGTGGCTGTGACAGAATACCCTCTCGAAACTGGTGGGCTCTTGACCACCATAATACCCTGCCCCTGTTTAGTGTCATCCCCATATCCTGACATTCATTTTGAAATTCTCCAAATTTCAATTTTATTTCCTCTTGATCATTAACCTGAAAATTCCCTGCTTTATCTTCTTTACAATTTTTCCATTAATCACTTTACCCCTTCATTAAGTAAGTAGATTGCCAATTTCTTTGAGTTATCCATGCCTTGAGTCATTTCTGTCCAAATTTTCCTTCCTTCATAGGCCTTGGGTTGTATCCCAAAATGAAGGCTTCCATGTTTGAAATTTGATGAAGGATGGATATATGGATCTATAGCACTGCAATAATTTGCCAAATGATCTTCCGGGAATTTTCTATTGTAACCAGTCCTGAATATGCATATACTGATGTTTGAAATGAGGGATCTTGTCTCCATATTCCTTGAAGAAATTGGCTCAAAATGACTTTTGGGGTCATCTTGGGTCCTTGCTACTTTTATGGAAATTTTGGGGCTCCTACGGCGCACATTCCATAGTACATGGCTCACGGTCTGTAGGATCTATTGATGTCACCCTGGGAGCAAATTTGCTGTGGTTCCAGGGGGTCTAAAGAACTGATTTGGGTGTTTTTGACCCATTGAGTCTGGTCCAGTATCATAAAGAAGAGTGACCTCCCCAGGCTTGAAGGATAGCTCTTGGCTTGTTTATTGGGACACAAGATAGTCTTGGAGTTCCATATTGAGGACCTTGAGGCGGCCATAAATGAAGTTATGTCCCCCACAACCTTGATGACTTTCATAATTGATATGAATATCTGACTAAAATGACTCTTTTGATTTGATAACTCTAGAATTGACTTCCAAACTGACTGGAATCACTGACTCTTCCTCTTCTGTGGCACTAACATCTTTCCTCTCTGGGTATGGCATCTTCAGTCAATTAGGTTCACCCTGATCAATGGCTTCCTTTGGCACCTTTGACTCTTTTAAAACCTATGATGAGTACAAGGAAGGTTAAATCTTGGATCCTCCTTGTACTGAGTGCTTGATGAAGGGTAAACAGTGCTTACAGCACTTTAATCCTAGACCTTCAAAGTGCCATCATTGCTTTGTTGGGAAGAAACAATGTAAGCATCCAGGAGTGCCACTTTCCAACATAAAGAGAATATTGTGGAGCAAGGAGGATGGGCTTGTTGGGAAAGAGCTCCCAGTCTCTGAGGCCCCTTCTCCTGATGGCACTTCAGGTTATTCCAGATGCAAGCTCTTGGATTTTATTGTTTGACTTGATACTGGCGGCTTGATTTAGTGACTGGATCCAGGCAGAGGGAGGTTGCAAGATGGAACAATGTTGGAGCTCCTATTCCAACTGGTGGTAGGAAAAATTACTCCATTTGAAAAGTCCCGATTTCCAGAATAAACAATCAAGATATGGTGAAGAGAATAAGAAGAATTGCTGATTCACCAGCTGATCTGGATGCTTAAGGAAGTGATGAATTGGATTGTGAAGAAGCTGAGGTGGTAAATCAGTCCATTGGCCATCTCTGAAGTGCTTTCCCTACTCAACCCCCTTCCAGAAATTTCCACAGCCAAATTATTCCCAGCACTAAAAAAACTTCCAACCTATCCTTTACACTGCCCCATCTTCAGTTCCTCCTCCTTCACCTAAATCTTCCACTGCCAGGCCTTTCCTAGCTTCACCAATGAAGCAATCCCCCATCCCACAGCCCATGCCATCACCAGCTCCAACATTACAGAAATTGAAACTTGTGGCCAGAACCAGCAGAAGAAGAGAAGATTAGTCTCATTTGCAATCCCCAGCCACTCAATTGTTTCAAAATAGGAAGCATTGGCCACTTAGGGTTACCAGAGAAGATAAAAATGTGGTTAATGAATATCAGGATGCTGTGGCCAGGTTTTTCAGAAAATTTGATAGAAATAGTAGGTAAGTGATTATGTATGCCAATGATATAATGATTCCTGGTACTGCTTCTGAAAAGATGGCTGCCAAGTTTGGCTGGTATGAAGAAAAATTGAAAAATAATTCCAGAAAGCATTTGATGATTTCAGTAAAAATAAATAGTATTTTGGCTTTTTTTTGTATTTGATTTGTCTTTTATGCCCACTCTTATTGATACCAAAAGAAAAATGGAACCTCAAAATATATGATATGGGAGGGGATGCTGCTGCTTTGATAAAGAAATCAAATGAACAAGAATTATACAAGTAAAGAAATAGAGAAATAGAAAAAATTAAGAGAAAGAAAACTTCTGAGGTGACCTTCTTGAGATGAGTTGCTTGATTTTGCCATATATTTTCCTTGAAAGATAAAGCCAAGAATTTGATTCTCACAGAGTGGCCAAGGTGTTGTTCCACAAGTAGAAACCCTCAGAGATGTATACCAGGAGATGAAACTTACTTTCATAATTTCCACTCCCTACCAAGCACCATGAAATAACAGAAAAACATCTGCCATGAAATGACTTGATGTAATGAGTGTGTTGAATAATGATTAATTGCATAAATAAAAAAGGAAATAAAGGAAGATGAATTTTGGTCATATATTGATGAAAAGGTCCAAATTTGAGGGTAATGATGTTGCAAGGCCTTCTGAATATTTCCAAAGACTTGAAAAGCTCTCAAAAAGTTGCCCAGGTAATTCTTACAAAACATTTGGGTATAATACACCCTTAAAGGTGCATGTCAGGAGAGGAACTTATCTTTATGACTTCTACTCCCAACCAAGCACCAAAAAAACAAACTCTTGAGGCATTTGGGCCAGGCTAATCAGGATACAGAGTGTGGAAATACTTGAAAAGGTCTGGTGAGCTGGTAAGGTTGGAAGCTAGCTTACAAGGTGTTCTTTCTGGGTCTTCACTGAGTCCTTTCCACTATACAAGATACAATAACTTACCTATTTTGAGCTTAGAGCCCAGAACCTGACACACTTCCCATTTCTATTTCTCTTCCACTATGACTGGTGGTTGTTGAAATAGATGTCAGTGTGGGATAGTTTACTGCTTGCCTGGTTCTAACAAGGACACATAGAATACAGGGTGAACTGAATTCCATTGTTGAATCAACTTGAGGTGATATGCATGAGCTCCAATCTTCTTCAAGCCTTAAAAAAGGTCCCAGCCATCTTTCTGAGGGATTCCTGGTGGGTCTTGTAGTCTTGATATTTTTTGAGGCTAGCCATACTTTGTCCCCAGGTTGGAAATTGGCTGAATTGTCCTATTTATATCTTCATAATTTTCAAAACACTTTATTGCTGGATCTAATTATTCTTTAATAGCTTACTGTACTGATTGGATTTATGTTGATAGCTTTCCAGAGAGTGTGTCTTGAGAAATGTGAATTGAATAAAAGCTGGAATTTATTCCATAAATGGTGAAAAAGGGTGATTGTTTTGTTGATGAGCATTCTGGATCATTGTAGGCAAATTAAGCCAGAGGGGGCCAGATTTGCCATTTGTCTTGATGGTAACTGACATAAATACAAAGATAATGTTCTATAATATGATTTAACCTTCATACCTGTCCATCTGTTTCAGGGTAAAAGGAAGTTGAAAGATCTCTGGATATCTTGAGCTTCTGACATAATTGGGTGCAGAATGATGAAGCAATTAAGGAACCTCTGTCACTAAAAATTCTGAATATGAGCTCAAGCTTGGAAAAGACATGGCTAATGAGCATTTGAGCTAAGTTCAGGAGAGTAATTGTTGATTGATAATCTGGAATGAAGATTTCCATTTTTAAGAATCTGTCCACAACTACTAAAATTGAATCAAAGTTTTTTGACAGGGTCAATTGAGTGAGAAAGTTCATTTATAATGAATTCCAAGAACAAGATGGAATTTGAAGAGGCTTGAGTAATCCAAAATTCTTATGGTGAATGTTCTTGTTTATTGAAAATTTATGAAATGAGGACACATACTTCTTAAAAATTTGATTTATGCAAGCACAATAAAAATCCCTCTTGATGAGCTTTAGCGTCTTCTCCTGGCCAGGATGGCCAGCCAATGGTTAGTAATGATTCTTTTGAATAATATCCAATTGAATTTCATTATTTCTTGAGATAGCTAATCTATCTTTCAATAGTAGCAACTTGTATTGAGGTTCAATAGAATAATCTGAAAATTATTCAACTCTTCCTAGTTGGTTGAGTATTTCTTTCTAGTGTCTGTCTTGCCATACTTCTTTTCAAATTTGGTAAACTAAATCTGAGAAAAATTTGACCTAAATTTCAAAGAATCTTGATTCTGAAATTTCATCCTCCTTGAGAACTTGATGAAAAGTGGGAGGAATATTTCTGAAGTCCACCCCCTCTCAGGGTACACATTGTCCCAACATGACAAGGCCTGTGGTAAAGTGGCCAGTCTGCCTGGGTGGTAAGTGATAGTGAAATGAAACTAAGAAAGAAATTCAGCCAAGCAGGCTCAACAGCAAGTTAGACTTTAGAAGACATGAAATACTGCACAGAGGAATTTTCTATCAAGACTTCAAAGGAATTAGAAAGAGACATAAGAAAAGCTCTCTAGCACTTGAGAGCCAAAACTATGCCAGGGAGTCTCTTTTCATGAATTTCATAGTTGAGTTCAGCTGGGAAAATCTTGTGATTATTGAATGCAATCAGATGCCTTCCTGAGTAATTCATCTGACTTGGTACAGTACCCAAGGCATAATCAGAAGCATCAGTCTCTACAATAGTTGGTAAAGAAGGATGGAAATGAGAGAGGATTCGGGAAGTGGTGAAAGCTTCTTGGAGTATTTGAAAGTGGCCAAGAGCTTCCTAATTGAAGATAAAGGGAGGATATTTTTCAAGGAGGGAAGTGAGAGCAGTGATTTTTTGAATAATGCTTTATGAAACAGAATTAAAAGTTGGAAAATCCAAGAAAATATTGAAGAGCCTTGATGGTATTGGGCTTGAGAAAATTGAGCATTTGCTGAACCTTTCAAGAATCCATCTTGATGCCATCACTTGAAACAACATATCCCAAGTATTCCACACTTTAGGAATGGAATACACACTCTGAGGGTTTAGAGAACAGATAATTGTCCCTCAGTCTCTAGAGGAAAGAGGAAAAATATTTGAAATGTTTCTCCTCACAACTAGAAAAGACCATAGTACCATCTAATGAGAGTACCAAAATAATATCCAAATAAATATGCAAATATATCACTCACAAGAATTTGGAATGAAGTAGGAGAATTAGTCAAGCAAAAAAAGCACAACTAAATAACCATAGCTACCATATTTGATTCTAAAAGAAGTTAAGTCATCAACCCCCTCTTTGATTCTCAGGAGATTATGAACACCATGCAAATCTATCTTGGAGACGATAGTGGAATCATTAAAGACAGTAAGAAGCTGGTTCATTGAGGGAAGGGGATACCTGTTCTTCCTAGTGACAGCATTGATTTTGAAGTATTAAACACACAAACAAAGGCCAGCATCCTTTTTCTTGACAAAAAGAACAGGTTCTACTGTTCAAGAGGAGCTTGACTGTATGCGAAATTTCTCTACATTCTCTGAAATGTAGGCCTGTAGTATTTCTGACTCATTTGTTTATAGAGAGTAGATGACACATACTGGAGGTAGAGACCGCTCCAGTTAAATATCAGTATCACAGGCACAGTGTGGAGGAATATTCTCTGCTCTTACTCTGGAGAATACATCCAAATATTGGTTGAAAGCAGGAGGGACTAATTCCAACACAGTTTAAATTTCTTCTGGCTCTTCCTCCCCATACCACTGCTCTTACACAGAGGCATAAAAGGATAAAGGAGGAAAGTCCACATCTTCATGGAAGAGATGAAGTGAAGATATAAAATCATATTCTCCAAAATATTTCATGTCTTCGAAAACTTCATCTCTTGATAGTATTAATGACTGAGAGGAAATTATGGAAGGAATATAGACAGAAGATGGAAGGAAAGTTGTCTTGAATTTTCCAACTAGAGAAAAACTGTTCACAGCAGTGGAAAATTGATTACTAGTCAAAAGAATAGTACCACTACAATACTTATGACTATAATAATAGGTGATCAATTAATTTTTCCAATTAATAATGGGATTAAAATGGTAAAGGGAATCATAGCCCAATATGAGGTCTTCTCCCTTGGGGGATCTGATAAAAAAAGTACCATTGAAAGCTTGGAAAGGAAGGAAAGTTAACACCACACTTGGTATAATGGGTGATGAACAAGGAAGTGAATTCATTTGAATCCATAATGAAAAGAGGAATCTTTACAGGGAGCTCTAGCATAGTCAATGAGTAATTGAGAAAAAAATTCTTTGCAATAAAAGCATTTGTACCCCCAGAATCAATGAGAATACTATAAAAAATATCAGAGACAGAAGAGGAAATGAGAGAATTTAGAGATTTCTGAACACTAGTATTAAGAGTGCAAAATGTTTCTCTTGAAGGAAAGAAGTGAGAACCATTTAACACATCATGATTTGCACCCAGGATTTTCCTGCTTGCTAAGGAAGCCTCTTGATTACCTAGGCTTGTTCTGGAATTTCTTGAAGAATTTTTCAATTGGGTGCTTTCCACCACAACAAGTGCATAAGCCTTCTTTAATCCTCCTCTCCTTTTCAGAACAAATCGATCTGCTGTCCTTATTGAGGAGAGCAGAATGAGGCTTATCCTTAGAGCCTTGAAAATTCTTCCCCTTCTGATTCTTCTTGTGATCAGGCTTCTTAGAAGATGAATCTTGAGGAGGTGTGAGAAAATTGGATCCAGTGACTGGAGGATTCTTCTCTTTATGATTACCCTTTTCTTTCTTCCTCTCATGGTACCTGGTATCTAACTCCAAGGTAATGTCCAGGAGCTATTTAAGGCTAACAAAATTTAAATGTCAAGAAGCCTATTGGTCCAATAGTCTTTATTTCAACAATCTTCTATAAACATGAATATATTCCCTTTCTACCCAATCTCCAATTTTCAAAATTAAGCTTTTGAAAGCTGCTATTTACAAAGAGACATGGCCACTTTCCTCCATACTGATATAATCCAACTTTTTTTCATCCTTCCTGAATTCATTAGGATCACCAAAAAGAGTGAATAACTGGGGTTCAACCCACTTCCAGTTATTGAGGAGTTAGGATGGGTCTTCATTGGAGATATTTGAGAGATATGGTTCAATCCATTTTCCAGCTGTACCAGTGATAAAAGAGATTTAGTAAAGAGCTTTATCCCTGTCAGAGACTATACTGGCTTATTACAAAAGATTGATTGACATGATTTGATAAATCCTCTCAGTTTATGAGCTTGAGTACCATCAAAAGAATCAGTTTCCTTCATGGAAGGAGTCTTGAATTTTAAGGCTCTTCAGTTGACCCTTGGGGAAACTGCTTGAGTGAGTTATCCTATGAATTGAATGATCCATTCCATCATGTTGAGAAAATTTGGTTCAGCTTTTGAGAGAAGAGGTGTATTAGAAAGAGCTAGATTTGGGACCTCAGGAGCTTCAGGCACAGATTCCACTTCAGTATCCTCAAACTCCTCCCCCTCTTCATCTTCAGCTTTCCCCAATATGCTCCTAGGACCTTAAGAGATTCCAGGGTAGAAACCCAATAAGGCAGAGAATGATCTTTATCCTCTTGACTTTGTACCTCCTCTTCTGGAGGGTGCTTCCCCTTTCATTGGCGGTCCTCTATCCAAATTTGCACTCAGTTGATGAACTGATGGTTGATGGTCAATAGGAGCCCTGCTGTAGGATTTATAACAGCTTGACTTGTTTGAGATCTAGTATTGTTTTCTGGGGGCTTTCTTAAAAGAAATTATGAGAAATATACATGTAAGAAACTTGATGTAACTTGAGAAAAAAATGAGGCTTGACCATAGCAAATAAAATAAGAATTCTTGATGGAATTGAGGAACCAATCAACAGTATTGAGGTGAGATAAATGTGAAACTTCTTGAAGGATAATGATGAAAGAGTCAAAATATCATGAATAATAAATTTCTTTAAGAACTTCAAATCAGTTTTAATCAATAAATAAATTAATTCAAAATCAATATCAATTATATCTTGAGGAGTTCACTCAATCATCCAATATCTTCAAGAGTCAATCAAATAGCTTGAGGAATAAAATTAAAATAAATCAATCATATCAGATCTTGAGGATCAACCAGATATCTTGAGGAATCAAAATCAAGTCAACCAAATCAATCAAAATATTGAGGTTAAGTAAATTTCTTGAGGAATCCCAATCAAAAGTTAACAAATCAATTATTGAGGAATTCAAAATCAACAAATGATCAATCCAAATCCAATGAAAAATCCTGAATCTCTCAATCAATTATCAAAATGAATTTCAATAAATCAAACGCTGAAAAAAACCTGAATTCAGACAGAGAAAAATAAGCTGAGAATTGATTAAGAATTCAGAATAAACTGAAAACATCAGCAGACATTAAGAAATGAGAAAAAAGGTCAATTTTCATATGAATAAAATGAATGAGAGGAGAATCAATGAGAAATCATAAAGGATTAATAATTGTTGAATGAGAAAAATGAATATAAAATGAATGAAAAGAAAGAAGCAATTGTGAATTAATTAATATAATGTCACAGGTGCTCTTGCAATTGAAGAGGGCCTGGCACTCAGTAAGCTGGAGCTCACTTATAGAGGGCTCAGATGGAATAAGAATGGATAAGCTTAACAGAATAAAAATAATGATATTTATAATTAAAGTAAATATAATAAAGGATAAAAATTAAGAATAGGAGTAAAGAGTAGAAGAGCCAACCACAAAGAAGTCCAAGTCCACTGTTTAAACCTGTCAGAAAGAAAGAGAAGGGTTAATAAGGATATTGTCACCACAACTCTACTGAACAGGTGAAGAAATGAAAAGACCAGCTTAGTACCAAATAAATGATATATTAAAATAATAATAATAACAATATCTATTAATTAATAAGTCAAATATATTAAGCAACTGGGGAAACGTCTGTGGGGGGAGAAATAGGGGCTGGTATATGTGAGAATTCACAAGCCCTGATCCAAAGAGTGAATATCCTTGAGAAAAACTTTGATTTTGATTGATTTGGATAATACAGCCCCTTTATGGATGTACAGGGTCTGTACAAGAGGTGTGGTGGAGCTTAGTGATCATAAAATTTCAGAATTTTGAATATAAAACTGTAGTTGGTGAGTCCAACCTGTACAAGTGTTGACAGGCTGTATTGATGAAGCAGACTGTATGCATGTTTCAGAAGGAAGATTTTCTGAAATTTATTACACAAAATGAATTTCTGGTTTCCTGATTTTGAGCTGGGTTAAGATTGCATACACTTAACCCTGGGTAGTGGCTGTGACAAAACTGCTAATTCAGAAAATTTGGCTCTTATCCTGTGACTTAAAGCCAGAGGACAAGAAAAACACCCAAAGTACCATGAAATATGGTACCTAATCAGAAGAGTGGAGTAAACATCTTTTTCCTTCATTAAATCAAATAAATGATAAATGGGGTCATACAGATGAAGAGAAGTACTGTGAAAATACAGCCTTTAAATGTTACCATATGAGAAAAGTAGATCTTCCCCTTTAATAAAATGTAATTCTCATCACAAACCAATGATAATTGACTATGTCAACAAGGCTGGGAACCTTTTGTGAGAAGAAACCCCAATCTCTACCTCTTATATAAGATCATTATTCTTAGATAAAAGGCCCGTGATTTTTTGTCTTCTATTAAATCCCAAAAAAGGGATACTTGGTGGTACTAGAATCAATACTGTAGCTTTATTGAATTCAGAGTTACTATATTGTTACTCTTTGACTAAATGAAGAATATTTTACTCTTCTTCACCCCCATCTAGCTTTTTCAGCTTTTATGAAATACCAATAAAGTAGCATATTTATTGGAGCATCTACTATACAGATACACAAGAATGTAGCCATTACACCTGTATTTCCAAAAGATCAAACTTTATAAGAAGTTTTCCCTTGAAACAAGAAAAGTACTATTTTTCAAAAGTAAGAATGCTTTTATCCTGAATGAATTTGACACATAGGCCAAAATAGGGCAATGTGTATTCACTCTGTAAAGTTCCCTTCATGATAACATTTGAGCCACTTTCTAGCCCTGTGCTTTAAAAACTGACAATGCTATTAAGGATTAGAGGCTATAAGCCTTCACCAAGTGGTGTTGTGAAATAAGATCCCATAAAAGTTAATTTAAAGGTGTCAAATCTGTCAAAATTTGGCTTATCAATTGATCATTAACAATTTTGATAATAATTTCCCACACCTGGTGGTACAGGGTAGGACATGGGATACTCTCCCATATAGCTAAACCATTAGGTGTCAAAGCTATTGAAATAATTTATATAATTTGATGACTCATAACTTGACCAATCAGATGACCCCAGAGCTTTCCTGTAGCATTGTTACTTTATCAGAAGAACACACCCAAACAAGTATGGAGCTTCTGTAGAAGAAACGTTTAACCTTTCATGGGGAAAATAAGAAATTTTAATCCCAAAACCACATCTCAGCTGTCAGACTGTGACTCAAAACCAGAGCACAAGCATGACAGCCAAATACCATAAACCAATGGTAAAGCCAAGATACCACCAAAACATGGAGCTGATCCAAAGAAGCTCAAAAGGTATTAAAAGAAAGAGGAAACTCACCCCTTTCCAAATATAAAAGTCACATAATAATAGGAAAAATAATAACAAAGTTATCCCTTCTCAAAGTTGTTTCTGAGCATAAACCTTAGTTTTCACCTCTCATCTGAAATCCAGAGGAAGAGGCTTAACCCCAGAAAATTGGTATTCAAATCGAAGCTCTACATCAGGGCTATCCAATTGTATTAGCCAAATTGAGATAACACCAAAAGTACGGGACCTATAGCCAAAATGATGCCAAATAAGGGTGAATAAAATATTCACCTGACATCTAACTTCTACAGTTTTAGTGTGAGATACTTAAAGTGGGTTTCTTTTGGAAAGAGCGCAATCAGGGCTATCTGATGGTGCCATTCATTTCCCCATATCTCATTTAGAACAAAATTTATGGAGCAAACAAGCTCCATACAGATATTGAGAAAAGCATATATCTGAATAACAAAAATTGTACATGGCATAACATTGCCATATTGAATTTTACCCATATGAAATGAGGCACCATTGTGTAGATCTCATCCAAGAATACAAAATGAACCAGCTTTGAGCTTGCTATCTCAAAAACTGACAAAGGTATAGCAGCTTTAAGGTTGAAATTCCACAATTGGGCCAATACACCTTTTCTGTGGGATATCATCCCATAACCATGATTATGAGGTGTCAAACAGACAAAAAAGGATGTTTATACTTCAATGACTCACAGTTAATCCAATACTGGGGTTTCATACAGGTTCTGTATAGCATTGTACATGTCATACATGTCAGAAGAGGGCTGTGTGGTCCCCAGATGGAAGGTTTCACCCTGTTTTGGTGAAAACTGCCCAGATGTGGTTTCAAAACCAGATCTGAGCCCAATACAGGGCATAAAGGCCTAGTGAAAACCACAAGTCAGTACTCTGAAGTAAAGCTTTTTCACTTCATCTACATGGATGGTGTGGAGGGCCATTCCACCCCTTTTCAGGATAAAAGGAGGCCTTTCCTCTTCCAGAAAAGGAATCCCCATACTGCGCTTCAATTCCTAAATAGTACAACTTTTGATAATAATTATACTCTTATAAAATAAACAGGTATAATTATAAGCTTAATTATTGTAACCCAACAAATAAACACTGAGCCCAGGCCTTTCAACAGCGCTCACCACTGCTAAAAATCTTTAGTAAAGCCTTTATTAGATTCTTTACAAACATTTTTTTAACTATTTCATTCCAGTCACAGTCATAGTGAGAGCTTTATATCCTATTTAAATACCTCTATCATAGACTTAGCCTGAAATCAGCTCAATCAAAGGCTTTATTGAGAATTTGGGACAACACGTGAGCCACAGGAGTGAAATATTTCACTTTGTGGGTGTCTGAGAAGGTGAATAACCTACCACTACCCCTTAGTAACATAAGAAGAGGTCTTCTCACTAAAATAATGAACCCTAATTTTTCTTGGAATTCTTACATAGTAAAGCTCTCACAAACCTCATCACTATTAAAATTAACCATATATAAGTATAAGTCTCATTATAATAGTGATCCTTTCAATAGAAAATTGATAATAATTTGATAAAAGAGCTCAAATGAAGCTATTAGAACTGTATTATTATGGTAGATCCCTTTTAGGTTTTTTGTAGCTGTCAGCCTGTGACTTTAAATAGAGCACCAGCATGACATCCAACATTCCAAAAGTAATTTGATTTAAAGTATTGGACAAATATAGCCAATACAGTTGCTATATGAAGACAGAAAATCCTCAAATAGAAAAATACAAAACTTACCCAAATAGGATAAGAAAAGACAAAGATATTCCCTGTCAAAGATAAGAGCAAATAAGTAAAAACCATTATTTTAACCTCTAATGTAGCTTATTCATAATCAATTAAAACACTGCAAATATAATTTTTTGTTAAATCTCTCAAGGAGAGCTATCTGATGGTACCATTAATTCCTCTGTAGCATTTATACTTCAGGAGATACTATTACACCACCTTTTTTCACTAAGAAATCCTCAAACATCCAAGAGGGCTGGTACAAAACTGCACAAGAGTACAGCAAAGTGAAATATATGAGTTACAGATTTAATTTGAGATACTTTTCACCTATGTATCTCCAAAATGGGCAAATGGATCTTTGCTAAAAGGTTTGCTACTCAAAAGACAGGATTTCTGAAAATAGCAATATAAAGAGACCCCTGTATCTTTGCCATATATTCTTACTGCTGGACTTTGAGGTATACCAAGCTGTAGAGCTTATCAAGACCTAAAGTTCTGTATCATTTCAATACAGATATTGTCTAAATTGTAAAAGATATCTGGCTTGAAAGTTTTTGAAGCCACATACTGATGTACAAAAATACATCAAAAAACTTAAAACCCTCATAGCTTTTCCCATTTCCAAGAAGGGTAAACACAAATAATATCAAATTGAAGAGCTGATTAAGAAATCGGTTATGTGCTCTTGGATTATTGATATCTCAAAAACTGACTGAGATATCCAGTTAGAAAGGTTTTTGCCCAATACTGGCTTAATAGCTAAAATGGGTTTTGGTAAACACACATAAGCCCTTACATCTTTTTAGAAAGAATTCCTCAGGATTAGCTTTGAGGATTTTCAAAAAAGAAATGCCATCATTATCTAAACATGAGATGTGAAGATCACCAAATTTGTTTCAATTTTTTTCCCAGTTCAGAAAAATGGCCTATTTATTAGAAGAATTAATTGAAAATGCTGCCACTTATGAATTTACATCATTTTCTTTCAAAATAAAGGGAAGAATCTTGAGAATATAAAAACAGAAGCCCAAAATTTGGTTTTTTTTGCTGGGACAATTGTAGACCCAAAAAGTCCTTCTTTATGCTTTTTTTCATATTTGTAATTAAATTGAAAATGCCATTTATGAAATTAATGTAATCAAAGGTTCAAGTTAAAAGTTCCATTTATGCCATTGAAAGTTCCATGAATGGCATCACAAATGACATATAGCTGCCATTTATGGAATTGAAAATTCCCTTTATATCCTCAACAATGGCACAAATGGCCTTAACAATGCCATTGATGGAATTACCAATGCCATAAATGGAATTGAAAACTCCATGAATGACCTTAACAATGTCATTTATGGAATTACCAATGCCATAAATGGCATTAAAAGTTCCATAAATGGCATTAAAAATTCCATAAATGGCATTAAAAATTCCATAAATGGCCTTAAAAATGCCATACATAGCATCAGAAATTCCATAGATGGCATTACAAATTCCATAAATGACATCAGAAATGCTATAAATAGCTATATTTAATTTAAAAAAACCCCCCATGTGCTTTTACCAATTTATGGCAAAAACAAGTAAGGGATCACATGTTTTTACCAACACCCCTTAAAAAATGATAGTTGATGGCTTAAACCCTTTCATACTGACTAATATTGGTCATTAAAACACCTGGGAGAGGTCATAACAGCTCTGATGTGGCCTTTGAAGGTGCTTTCACCCTGTATTGAGCCAGAATGAGAATTTGTGGTCTCAAAACCACAATTATGACTATACTGCCATCAGAATTGATGGTATAGACACACAATTCAGCCTTCAGAGTAAACGTTTTCACTTCACAGACATGTGAAGAGCCTACCAGCCCCTCACAGTCCCCAGAAGAGATAACGAAAGGCTTTTCCTCACTTGAAAAGACCCATATCATTATCATATATATTTAAAATTCTTACATAGTAAAACTATTAATAAACAGTAGTACTCTTAGAATAATATTGATAAATCTAAAGTATTGATCATTGTAGTTGATTGTCATATTCAGTAGATATTCAAAATCTGCAACCAAGACCCTCAATAGATTCATCACCACTTTTACAAATAATGGTAGGGTCTTATTCATCCTTTTTTAGCTATTCTTAATGTGTCAGTCACACTACCAGCTTGTATTCAATATTGTTTGGCTTCTACATAGCCTCATCATAGCAATTTGGTGGCCTGGCCATGGTTTGAAGCATTTTTGGATGTATTTTGAATTCCTTTAGGCGTAAAATTGCTACCTCCAGAGATATTTACCTATAAAAGTGAGTAAATTTTGATATTTTTGTTATTATTCATTATCATTATTTCAATATATAATATATTATTATATATCATATACAACTTTAATTTTTTCTCCAAAGATATATATTTTTCTGTTAGTAAAGAGTACATATACTGTTAATACTGTAGAATATTAAAATTTCTACAAAAATTGATTATAATACCACTGTATTATTCAGTTTTCTTACATATTTGAATATAAAAGTAGTATATTTTAATATTTGAACTACTATTTTGCACCAAGGTGCTTGAAATTAAATAAAGAAACAATATTTATTAGTAATTGACTAATAAATATTAATGATAAAGTAGTTTTCATTATTTAAAAAGGAATATTTCAGTTGAATATACCTTCAAAAAAGTATATCACTAAAAGTGACGTGAGAAATTGTATAAATTTAATACTTTGATAAATAATCCAATATTGAAAATAAATATCATTTTTATAGTATTTATAACCATAAAATGCATTAAAATTGATAAATTTGACGTTTTTTTTATTAAAAAACAAAAAAAACAGTATCCAAGTGAATCATTCACCAAAACCTGGGATATTGAAATTTCACTTATAGTGTATGATTAAAAGACTCCAAAAGACCGTTATTTTTTGAAAAAAAACCTTCAAAAAAATATAAAAATGCCAAGAAACCTGAAAAACCAAAAAAAATAACCACAAAAATAAATGAAAATATTTTGTTTAACTCATAAAACCTATACAAAAATTAGTTTTCCTTTTTCTTAAAAGTGGAAAGATACTATATCCCACTGGAGACCCATTTTCAAGGAACCCCCTCAGTGACAGCCTCAGAAGACAGGGATTCTTCCAAAAACCAAATACAAGCGGAAAAGACACAGTGAAGTGCCCATAAGCTCAAAAGAGTGGACAGCAATAGCTGCACCAAGGGCCAACAAACCAAAAAAGGCACCAACCAAACCAATTGGATCACCAAAAGTAGTTTAAAGACAGAAAATCACTTTCATCAACCCAATTGTCAGCTCCAAATGCAAGTTGCTAAAGAGTATAGAACATGAATTTTTACATGGGCCTGCTTAAGGTAAATAAAGCTTGAATAATACATCATTTTTTGTTGTCTGTCATCTTTTAACATTGTTAACATGACACCTACATTTCTTAGAGATCTTGGGTTCCCCAAAAATCAACCAGAACACTGGCCCAGAAGAAACAGAGGAGGAAGAAGACAACCAATTTCTGTATCAAATGAGCAGAAAGGTACTTACAATAAGGGAGCTCCTGCCCAAAGTCCCATTCCAGATCAAATTCAACCCAGAATTCCAACCATGGAATTGCACAGATGCAGAACAGGTCATTCAAATCCACAAACTCCACAAGAACTTTTTACATGGAGTATGGAAAACAAAATTTTCAGCATTGCAGCATCATGGAAAGAAGTAGGAATAAAAAACCAGAAGATCTGTCTCATGAAAATGCCTTGAATGGATCTCATGGAAGAAATTAAGAGCTGTAATCCCAATACCAATTTGAAGCTCTCAGAAGAAAGAACAACAACAATAAGAGAGAACCAGGAAGCCATACAAGCCCTAGAGAACTCTTGGAACATGGAAGAGTCCAGTCAGATTCAGGTACCCCAAGACAGGGAATAAGGAGTCCCATCTTCCCCACAACAATCCAGCAGTTTCAGGACTCACAAGCCAAAGGAAACTTCATTCAAGGATCTCCAATCATCCCTAGTAGTTTCAAGAAAAAGAAAAGGAGCCCAAGGGAAAATAAAGCCTTCATCAACCACAGGAAGAAAGAAGCATACCCCTTGGAAAAGAAACTGATGGACTTAGTCCAAGAGGTACACAAAAGTAAAAAATAGTTGTAACTACAAATATTATTCATAGTTCAGAATAAATTGATCCTGAACTAATGACTGAAAATAAAATTCATACCTATGAATTTGAAAACAATTATCTGGTGAATGATAAATTCACATAGGTCAAATTGGCCCAATTCATGGAGTGTAAACATGAAACCTTGCATAATATGAGGACAGAACTGAAAAAAAATAAAGGAATAAAATTCCTTCCAAGAAACATTAATTAAAGACTTAAACACAAATATGGCCAAATTTTGGACAGAATTTGAAAAAAATTAACAGAAAGTTTAACTAAATATTGGTGGAACAACAAACTGTAAGGAATATGAGAAATTTCTAGAAGCAGAAGGCAAATCTTGGAAAAGAGATTAATTACCTCTATGAAAAAAGAGGAACAATAAGACAATCTCTTTCTGCCAATGACACAAGGGGATGAAGGCATCATTAATACCCCTCAAAAATTAAAAGAAGAGGAAAAATCTAAAAATCAGGAACCTTAATACCAGGACCCAAGGTTGAGATCAAAGTCAATTGACCAAGATGGTTAAAACCTCAGCTAATAAGAAAAAAAGGCACTCAAACATTAACCAAAAGTGGTAAATTGGCCAAGATTATCAGCTGTTGGAGAATATTATCACATGAAATCATTGATTATAGTGATGGACTCTTTGTTGATTTCCCAAAGATACCAGATTACTGGATCAAAAAAAAGACTAAATACTGAATTCAGAGGCCAAGAAAACATATGGTACACTTAAATGAAAGAAATAAATTGCAGAAAAATATCTCCATGGTGTAGGAACCAGACTATATAGAATTATAGTAATGGTACATGTATTTGGCAAAATACCATTCCTTTTGAAAGTGACAAATACTCCACAGAGAAAGACCCATATGAATTGTGTCTTAAACAAACAAAAAGACTCAAATGCATTGATGCTAAGATGACAGTAGAAATGAGGAACCATAAAATATTGACAAAACAACCAGGAGATTTGGACCTTGAAATAATCTGAAGATGCATAAAAAGCAGAAGAATTTATGAAATAGCAAATCTCATTTAAGATTTAAGAAAAAAGACATCTATTGGGAGGTACACCTCTTACAAAATGAACTTCAGAGACAAAAATAAGCCTGAAGTAAAACAAACCCATAAAGATAAGGGGAAAGAGACACAAAAAAGAAATATGTGTGCCAAAACTGTTGATCACCAAACCATTATGCAAAAAATATCAAAAAACCAAAAAATAAGATATATGCAATTGATGAAGAATCAGGAGAAGAACCAGTAGGTGATAAGTATGAATGTAAGATGTGACTATGAAACTGATGATAATATTACTATTAATCAACAGTACTATGTCTGTTCTTATGAAATATAATAATAAAATATTATTATAACCACAATTAAATAATTAAAGAATTATTTCTTTCACGTGTTAAGCACTACTAGTGATTTTAACAGTGAGCAAGTAATTGTCTACAAGAATCAATACCAAGAAGATTTTAATAATAAAACTTCTTTTATTAAAATAATAAAATTATTTTAATATATAATTATCTTTTGCAAGAGTAATTATAATGATAATTCTTGAAGAAAACTAATTTTAGAGAAAAACTTTGAGAATTAAAAATAAATCACTCACTATTATTCCAAAGAACTTATTGAAAGAAAATATAGAGAGATTTGACGTAGAATTGTGGATTTTAAGGATCAAAATGGATTTATAACAGTATTACAACAATATATAGTTGGATTCTATGATTTCACGTCTTTCTGATTGATTCTGAAAGATTTAAAACACTTGAGAATAGCTGTAACTAATACTTACTTGTTGGTAATAATGGCTCAAATGATAATAAGATGATGATGTGGAAAAAACAGCAAGAAGAGGCTTCTTTTAAGTCAACAACAGCTCACAGAGGCGTGCCATGGAGAAAACTGAAAAACCAGTGAGTGAGAAAGCAATAAACCTTTTTGGATTATTGATTGCATCATCAGTTGTCATGTAAGATTATCATAATTACTTAATTGATGCCTTTACATGACTACCAACCCCAATATGGTTAAGAACAAAAGAAGTAACATCTGTAAATCTTCTTTTATTCCAAAATAATCATTGATTTCTCAAAGTTATCAATGTTATTGTCAATTTCATCACAGGTTGTTATTACTGTGAATTTTTGAAGATTCAGTGTTTCATGTAGAATAGTGTCACAGGGGCTCTAGTGGAAATACAAGAGTGGCCTGGCACTCAGCAATCAGGGAGCTCACTTGGATGACTCCAAAAGAATAAAGAATAAAATTAATAAGAATGAATTCCTCTAAAAGATATGCAGGTACAAGATGAGATGCAAAAGAGGAAAGGGAAGCCAATTGGCCAAAGAGCCAAGCAAGTAAGTCCTTAATCACTGTTTCAACCTGCCAAAAATGAATAATGGAATTAGTAAGGATATGACCACCAAATATCCATTGACAGGTGAAGAAAGAGAAAGAGAACAGTGCTAAATGACTGACTTAATAATATCAGTATTTGCTTAACTAAAATGAAAAGAAAATAAAGATAAAAATAAATCAAAGTATATTAATTAACTGGGGAAAAACCCCCCAGGGTGGAAAGGGTAGCCGGTATATGTGAAAAGTTGAGAGCTTGAGTTCTTCAGGCTGAAAACTGATCTGTATTGATCTTTGAGGCTGTATTGATTGTTTTGGGAATTGATACAGCTGGCTAATATTGAAATTGAATTGGGTTTAAAGAATTTCTCATGCTTGAAAATGAAATACAGTTCTTGATGGATCCAGACTGTATTTAAATGAAGGTGGTTGCGAAGATGGATTGAGGGGAGCTTTGACACTTGACATCTCCTTTTGGCACAGCCTCTTGGAATACACCTTGAGAATGAATTGACAGTATTCCCTTGGAAGGAATACTTGGAGTGAAAATAACCAATGACTGCTTGATGGTGTCATTGGTATTTGGGGTTTTGACACTTGCCCTTGAGCCTTGATGAATCGTCTTGATGACGTGACTGGATGGCTTGATGGAAAGTTGGAATAACCAGATGATATTGCCTCCAATGGATTGCTGCTGAGAAAAGATGCATAATGGTGTATGACACCATATATGGCATTTTGGTTATTGGAGGTTGAAAATGGCCATAAGTATTTAGAGATGACACCAGGAGGATATTGGTGAAATTTGGTTTTGGAGGGCTTCAGAGGTGTCAGAGTGTCTTTTGAGGTATTTGGCCAAATACAGCTCATACAGCATTAAAACTGTATTTGCGCAAAGTGCGCAAAAATGTGCAAAATGCGCAAAAGTGCGCAAATGTGCAAAATGCGCAAAAGTGCGCAAATGTGCAAAATGCGCAGAAACTGTATTTAAAGCCAAATACAGCTTCTTGGGCTGTATTTCCCCTGTTGACTGGGAAATACCAAAATAGCCCAAAAGTAGAGAAAAGGCCAGGAAAGGCCTGATGACGGTGAAGGGCCCAAGTTGGGCCCAGATGATGAAATGGCCATAAAAGGCCAAATGAAGTGAGATGGCCAATTTGGCTAATGATTTATGGATATGGCCAAATTGCCATATATTGGACGTGGCATGGATATGCCATATTGAAGTCCAAGGGGATGAATTGCCATGGTTGTGACAAAAAGTCAAAAATGGACTGTAAGTAAAACTTTTAATTTTACTAGTAAAACCATAATTCTTTTTGGTTGTACCATAGATAATACAGTTCTCTATTAGTCCTGAAAGTTTCAGAAAGATTAATTAAGAATTGTATTTTTAATGAATTTTTGAAGTTTTTACCTCATTTCTATGTAGAATTGCAAATATCAGTGTTTCACTGGTTGCTATGAGGTAAATCAATGGATACAAGTCCAAAAAAGGGTTTTAATTACTCTTTTGGGGTTTATCCATGGAAAATCATTAAGAATTGACATGGTTACAGGAGTCTAAGTAGCTCTTTACCTCCTTGGCACGTCAAAATAACAGGTTACTTGCTATTTTCTTAAGATTTACAGTAGTTGTAACATGGTAACCAAGTTCCCAAAAGGTTTTGGTTTATCAATTAGGCTAAGATCAGCCATGGACCCAAGCTTTGGAGCTGTCCACGCCTCTGAGGCCTCAGAAGTTGGGTACCCTGGCTCTCTTTGATGTCTTTTGTCCCCCTTGCTTATTTTTCATGTCAAAATAGAAATTTTAAGCTTCAAGTGAGATATCCACTATGGGTGTACCAAAAGTCCATGTAAGAATAACATGATATTAAGTGCTCAAAACATGCATAACACTATTCTTAGTATATATGTAACATGGGATTTCTCACATTCCCATTATTTTAGCATGAAACTAAGAAAAACAAAAATTTTCACGGATCTTTTATGTGGTATTGATGATGTGGTATTGAAGTATTTTCCATTTTACCACCTCAAAGAGTTAATTTGAGCTTATTCACTCTATGGAGCTACCCTAGGTGAATTTTTGTGTAGAATCCAAATCTGGTCTTAAATCCATGGATTTACTTACTCAATAAAAGGCTATTCATCTTTTCTGAAATTGAAAATGATGAATTTTGGATATATGCATGACTTATGAGTTATGCATAATGCAAAATTTATTTTTAAGATAATTGTGGCCTATTTGGGTATGTAAAATATACCTCAAGGCTCACAATGATTATGATGGCATGGGGAATGGTATTAGGGAATATTCACATAGTGAATCTGGAAACATGGAATAATATATAGTGGAATGTAATTCAGAAAATTCAATTTACATACAGGATGTTGAATTAGACTCAGGAATACCACAGTAAAAACAGACAAAGAGCTCTGTAACGACACACAGGATGCACACAAATTCCTAGTAGCACTAAATAAGGGGTGGGATTGATTCATGGAACACCCACAAAATTTACAGTTTATTGTTAAAAGATCAAACACCTCATGATTATTGACACTGGGGCTAGTTTCCCCATAGTGGCAAATGAATATCTGAAGTACCACTTCCCCAAATGGGAAGAGGAAATAATCCCAACAAAAGCAAGGAACTTCAAAAGTGCATCAGGAAAAATAAACTCCCTGGGGAAAATTCTCCAAGAGATAATTCTCCCACATAAAAACAGCAATATCATACTGAAACCTTAATTTTTAGTTTTAGAGAATACACAAGTACAAGGATTCCTTCTGGGCACAGAAAATTAAATAAAATATGATATGGAAATTCTTAATAGTAAGAAAAGATATCTTACTATAGGAACAAATCAGGATAAAAAGTTCACCTTTGAAATAAATCGCATGAAAAATTACAACATCCTTAAGGACTGTTGGAAGACTTCAAATTAGCCCAATATGGAAGACAGCTCACTAGTAATATGAGACTCGACTTACTTGAAATATTGAGAAAAAACAGAAACACTTTTGAAATTGGGGATGAGTCCCTGGGAAAACTTACAAGACATGATGTGGAAAGGCCCTATTCACCTATTCCCAGAAGGCCATCTTATCCGGATAGCCTGAAAGCTATGAAAGAAATTGAGAAGCAAATCAATTAGCTCTTAGAAATGTGGGTATTAAAAAATACAACAATATTAGATAGTAGAAATCACTACAAAAGTACTGATAACCTGGAATAATGGCAAATCCAGATTGTGTGGAGACTTCAGAGCTCTGAATAACTACACCAAAGAAGACAGGTACCCCCTGCACTGGATAAAATTTCAAAACCCAACTTCATAAAAAATATTGACTGCATAAAAGGTTTACACAAAAATGGAGTGAAACCAAACTATGTCAAATTACTAAGAATCATATGCCATATGGGCATATATGATTATACTAGAATGCCTTTTGGAATCAAAATTTCACCAGCCCATATTTAAAGAATGATGGATACCATCTTTCAAGATTAAATAATTGAAGGGTGGATTGTATTTTGAATTGATGAAATCATTGCATACTCAGAAACATGGGAAGAACATGTAAGACAATTTCACAGAATATTGAGCACATCCACACCTATCATTATGAAAATATCTCTCAAAAAGTGCAGCTTTGTGCAACAGGAGCTATTGGAACTAGGATACAAGATTTCAGGATTGAGTTTAGCCATAGAGCAGAACCAAGTAGCTGAAGTACTGAAAGAACCAGTACCCCAAAACATAAAGGAGATGAAATATTTTTTGAGTTTTGGCAGTTAATATAGAAGTCACATCAAAATATTTGCGCATATCACCAGTATCCTATACAAACTATGTTCAAAGGATGTATTCTTTGAGATTAGAAAAAAATGAGGGATTCATTTAAATATATGAAATTTAGACTTACTCATGCACCTGTGTTAATTATTCCTTACTTTGAGCTACCATTTGAGGTGTACATGGATGCAAAATGTAGCCAAGGACTAGGAGAAGCACTCAGCTAAAGACAATTAATAGATGGGATAACCAAAGAAGGATTAATGTTCTACATATCTAGACAGCTGAAAGATTCAGAAGCTAGATATTGATCTACCCAAAAGGAATGTCTCTGTCTGGTATGGGCATTAGAAAACCTTCACTACTACCAAGAAGGATAATTCTTTAAATGTTTCACTGATTGCACAGAATTAAAGTCACTTTTCAATATGAAAACAACAAACAGACACGCTTTAAGGTGGAAAATAGCTATACAGGGGTAGAGGGGAAATATGGCCACTATCTACAAAGAAGGTAAGATTCATACAAATGCAAATGGCCATTTACAAATTATCAAGAAAATACAGCTTATGATCCAGAAAATGGGGCTAAAATACCCATAAATTACATGGAAATAGACTGGAGAAGAAATTTTAAACTGTCAAATTGAGAATTAAAAAATGATTCAAAAAATACAGCAAAGAGCTTTGAAGATGATAAAGAACTTCCCATATTAGGAATAAGATCTTCAAATATAAATACAGAATTCTTCCAATGGTGCGGTCATCATAAAAAAAATAAAAACAGTGTAGTATATTGAGACAGCTTTTAAAACAAAAGTAGAGAAGTGCATAAATAGAGAGCCATCTGTAAGAGGCATAGATTAAGAGCTTTAAGGATAAAAGAAATTCCCCTATAGATGAGCTTCTTTACTACAGGTAAAAAACACACAAGCTCCCTATTAATAGTAGACAGAGACAATATTTTTCTGATACTAAAAAAATGCCATTACTTTCCTTATATGGCGCACATGAGTGAAAAAAAAACTAAAAAAAGAATCTTTAGCACATCATGGTGGCCAAAGTGGGAGTAAGACTTGAGTAAATATATCTATACCTCCACCAGATGACAGAAGGATGAAAAAAGACATGGGAACAGATAGGGGCTACTGGGGAGCATAAATCTTAGATGAACCTGAGCACCCTTGTGAAATTATGAAATCAGACTGGGTGAAGATACTTGTCCTTGGAGGGAATGTATGAGCCTTGAGGTATATTTTACATACCCAAATAGGCCACAAATATATTTGAAAATAAATTTTGAACTATGCATAACCTATGAGTCAGGCATATATTTAAAATTCATCATTTTTTATTTCAGAAAAAATGAATTACTTTATTTTAAGTAAATGAACCCATGGGGTCAATGCCAGATTTTGATTCTACACAATAATTCACCTAGGGTAACTCCATAGAGTGAATAAGCTTAAATTAACTCTAAGAGGTGGTAATATGGAAAATAATTCAATACCACATAAAAGAATTGTGAAAATGTTTTTTTTCTCAATTTCATGCCAAAATAATGGGAATGTGAGAAATCCCATGTTACATATAAACTAAGAGTAGTGATACACCCATAGTGGATATCAGTTGTTAAGCCTGAATTTCTATTTTTGATGTGAAAATAGCTAAGGGGGACAAAAGACATCAAAGAGAGCCAGGGTACCCAGCTTCTGAGGCCTCTGGGGCATGGATAGCTCTAAAGCTTGAATTAGTAGCTGATCTTGGCCCAATTATTATACTAAAACCTTTTTGGGAACTTGGTTACCAAGTTCAAATCTCATTAAATCATAAGAAAATTGCAAATAAGCTGCTATTTTGACATGCCAAGGAGGTAAAGAGAAACTTAGACTCCTGTAACAATGTCAATTCTTAATCATTTTCCATTGATAAGCCCCAAAAGAGTAATTAAGAACCTTTTTTGGACTAGTATCCATTGATTTACCTCATAACAACCAGTAATACAGTGCTATTTGCAATTCTACATAGAAATGAGGTAAAACCTTAGAAAATTCATTAAAGATACAATTATTAATGAATCTTTCTGAAACTTTCAGGCCCGATGTAGAGCGGTATTATCCATTAATAAACTCAAAATAATTACAGATTCATAAGTAAAATTAAATGTTTTACTTACAGTCCATTTTTGATAATTCTAGGTGAAACACCAAATCTTCAAAAATCCACTGAGAATACAACCTGTGATGAAATTTCCAATAACATTGATAAATTTGAGATATTAATGCTAGTTTTTTAAAAAAAGAAGATTTAAAGTTGCTAATCCTTTTATTCTTAACCATATTTGGGTTGGTAGTCACGTAAAAGCATCAATTAAGTAATTATTATAATGTTACATGACAACAGATGATGCAATCATTAATACAAAAAGTATTATTGTTTTTTCACCCACTTTTTTTTCAGTTTTCTCCATGGCATGCCTCTGTGAGCTTTCTTAGACTTAAAAGAGGCCTCCTCTTGCTGTTTTTTCCAGATCATCTTATTATCTAATTATATCTTTATTACCAACAAGTAAGTATTAGTTAAAATCTTTTCTTAAGTGTTTTCATTCTTTCAGAATCAATAAGAAAGAGGTGGAATTATAGAAATCAACTATATATTGCTGTAATATTTTTATAAATCAATTCTTATTCTTTAAATCCACAATGATACGTCAAATCTCTCTACCAATCTCTTTCTAAGGTTCATTGTAGTATTAGTGAGTGATTTATGGTTAATTCTCAAAGGTTTTTTTTCTAGTAATAGTCTTCTTCAAGAATTATACTGATAATTATTTTTGCAAAAGATAATTATATTATTTTAATAAAGAAGTTTTATTATTAAATACTTCTTGTAATTGATTCTTGTAGACAATTACTGCTTACTGTTATAATCACTAGTAGTGAATAACAAGTAAAAGAAATAATTAATTAATTAATTATTTAGCTGTGGTTGTAATCATTTTATTATTATATTTCATAAGAACAGTGATAGTACTGTTGATTAATAGTAATATTATCAACAGTTTCATAGACAAATCTTTCATTTGGGGGCCTGCATGTGTTTTTTGAACCTTGTACCCTCAATTAATATATTTTTAAGCTCTAAAATATATGCATTTAATAATTTTCTTCTTTCAATTTGAAGCTATATCATTTTTATTTTTGAAATTGTCTTTGAAATATTTTTCATTAAGGAATTTGGTTTAATTTTATACTGTTTTTGCCCATGGCTTTTCACATCCAAAAATGTATAAAATTATTCTTTGAGTTACTCTGAATTAATTTTAAGTTCAAATTCTTAAATTTTGATTTTTTTATGCAAAAAGAATCATTTTAATATTAAAAAATAATAAAACTTATAAAAAACCTTAAAACATAAAAAATAAATAAACTTCTTTCTTTTATTAATTTGTTCAAGTGTCTTTAATCAAGTACAGTGCAGCTGTTAATAAACTCAGTAAAAGATATATTACTAGTCCAGAATCTGAAGAAATCATTGAAGTAAAAATAGCCAAAAGAGGCACTTTCTTTAGAACAGAGCAAGCTAAAAAACCACCAAAAGGTGTGTTTTTCTGTCTTTATCTTTCATTTTCTCTTAAATTGACATGAAAAATGATGCATACCAGAAATGGAAGCAACTATTCAATCCAGCCAGATGGATGCGGACAAGGAAGAGGCAAGACCAGGGCCAGATCTGGCAAGTCTTCCTCAAGAAAGACATTTCTGGAGGATGCCAGAGTTTCCCCCATTCCCCAAGGTCTGTACCCACAAACATTGATGTGAACTCTGAGCCTGAACTAATTGAAGGTAATATTTTAAGGGCTGAACCATTTCCAAGTGGTAGATATAGAAATATATCAGTCCCAATACAAAAACTGGTTCAGAGCAGAAAACAAAGAGGAGTGGGACATATTCCCAAGCCTTTGGCAGCAGGCCATTAACTCCTACTTACACATCAAGAGCTTTCTGGGTCAGGAGAAGACCATAGAACTCTTAGGAGGGTGGAGCCCACTTTCTTGCAAAGACAAGGTCAAAAAGATAATGAATTGGTTGAAGAACCAAAGTCTTTTATCCATAGACCAGAAGAAGGAGCTGTAAATGACTCCAGATTTGGAGAAAGAAGGCCCAGTAGCATCTACCAGCTCCAAACCAGCTCCAGAAGTGTCCAAAGACAAGCCCAAAGGACCTCAGAAGAAGCAGAGAGGTCCTGAGAGCCATTAAGAAAAGGGAAAAGGGAAAGCCAATTGGCACAGACCTTACCCAAAGGGGTACAGGATCTGCAAATTGGAGCCTTCAGCAGTGGAAAGTGTCTTCAATATTGCCAGGACTCTTATGGAATTCACAGCCAAGGAGCAGGAGAGGATGGACAGGAATTTTCCACGAAAATGAAACAAGAAATACAATTTGTTAGAAGTAGAATTAATGTAGTACTTGGTAAAATGAATCCAAAGTTAACTAAAATAAAATTAGATATCAATGAATTGAAGAAGAATAACAAAAACTCTGCTTAATTTCATAAGTCTACAATTGCCAAACTTGAATTAATCTCCAATAAATGTGACATAATTGAGAGTAAGTATCAAGTCCAGGATGATGAAATGGAAGATCTTTCAACTAAAAACATTAATGACTATCTTAAGATTCTGAAAGATAATATTTTAAAATTATTTAATAATACCAATCAATTTGCCATACATTTGGCAAGGAGTGACAGGGAAAGGCAGAAATTGAAAGATAAAATACTTGCACATTTAGAACACATTCATAAGAGTTAAGAACCAAATCCACATATTCCAATAAATTCCACACCTTTGACTGAAGAGAAACCTTCAGTAAAAGGAATTCTAAACCCTTTTCTAGGAGAAAATGCTATCTCTACAAAAGATGTTCGTAAATTAGAAGAATGGCCAAAATTCTCTGGTGAAGGAGAATACAACCATAACGAGCTCATAAGAACAATTAATATGTTTCAAGAACATTTCAATATACCTGATGAACTAATAGTGGGTAAATTGCATTCCTTGTTTACCCAAAACTGCAAAGAAATGGTATTACAAAATAAGACAAGATCATGGAAAGAATGATTGGCCTTGGTGTAAATAAGAAGTAATAGCCAAATAGGCCAACAATTCTTGGAGGTTTAAGATGGAAAATTCTTTTGAAAGTGCCATTTTTAACTCATAAATAGATAAACCACTTACTTGGTTCCTCAAACAGAAAGACAGATTGTCTGCCTTACACCCAGATATATCTCAGTCAATAATTAATATGACAATATCGCAAAAATGTGGAGGAGAACTAGAAAATGCTATCAAGTGCAGATGTGTAGAGCCCTGTGCATCAGAAGACTACATCAATGCCATGGAAGATATTGTCACTAGAACAAGAATTGGAAAAACTTTTACTAGAAACCCTATAGAGTCCAAGATGGTCTCCAAGATTTCCAGAGATGACAAGAGACCTGAAAAACCTGTCTTTAAGTGTCATAAATGTGGGAGTACCTCACATTCAACCAACACTTGCACCAAAAAGACAAAAATCAATGAAGTTTAAATCATTGAAGAAGTTCAGTATACTTAAGAGAAAGAAGAATCTGACCAAAATTCTTCAATCTCTGAAGAAACACCAGTAAAAGATTATTCTATTGAGAACATTACAGCTTTCTTTGAAGTGACAGAAGTCAATAATCACTTACCACAGTATAGTGAGGATTACCAAAATGTGATCAATATCAAAGATGCCAGAATTGGTAATACTAAAGCTGCTAGGAACAAGAGATACACTTATTGAGAATCTTGTATTACATCAGTCTTAATAAATGATGTTAACGCTGAAATCAATTTAGACACAGGGGCATTGTGCACTTGTATAGGAAAAGACTACCTTCAAATCATACAACCTGAATGGAAAAACTATTTTTTACCTATAGAAGGTGTGAAATTCAGTAGTTCCAGTAATAATATGTTCCCTTTGGGCATATTGGACACTAGAATTGTATTTCCACATCCTGCAGGAAGTGTAAGAATGAATACAGAGATAGTAGTGATGGAAAATTGTACATCTCAACATATCATTCTTGGAACCAATTACTTGAATATTTGTGGTATTTACATCAATAACCATAAGTACAGATATCTCACAATTGGAGAAAATAAAAGACAAAAATTTTCCTTTTCCAATATTCCAAAACAAATATCAATAGTATCTTCAAATAAGGATACTTATAAGGAAGAATTTGTGACAAAACAACTTGTTGAAGCACAAATTAATCCATCATTGTCACTCAGAATGAGGAAGGAACTCATCAATGTATCGTATACATACAAAAATGCTTTTGCTTCAGATAATGAACCCTTAGGCGCTGTTACAGGGAATGAAGTTGATATTACTCTTAATATTGACAGACCATATCCTCCAGTACTTAGGAGACCAGCTTATCCAGCCAGTCCCAGAGCTAGAGAAGCCTTGGAAAAACATATCCAAGAGTTGATCCAACTAGGTGTACTAAGGAAAGTGGGCCATAATGAGGAAGTTTATGTGACACCACCTGTTATTATTGCTTGGAACAATGATAAATCTAAAATGGCTGGAGATTTTAGAGCACTGAATACCTACACAGTTCCAGATAGGTACCCAATTCCTATAATCCTAGAAAATTTGACTCAATTGTGTAAAGAAAAGGATATAGCCTCCGTGGATGGATTGAAAGGCTTTCATCAAACTTTTTTGGCGCCCAAAACTAAGAAATCACTTAGAATTATCACCCACTGTGGTATCTATGAGTATCTTAGAATGCCATTTTATTTTGAAAATGAACCATCTCATTATCAAAGAATTATGAATACCATCTTCCCCACAGAATTATATTAAGGATGGCTTATCATTTATAATTATGATATTATAATATGTTCTGACTTGTGGCCTTTGCAACTTGAAAGACTTACAAAAGTACTTGAAAAAGCTTCAGGAGTGAATATGAAGATTTCCGTCAAGAAATGCACTTTTTGCTTTGAAGAACTTCAATAATTGGGACATATTTTTTCTGGCTTAAGCTTGGGTATTGCCAAAAAGAAAGGAGCAGCAGCGTTGCTTAAGCCAATACCCCAGAATAAAAGATAAGTGATATATTATATTGGATTTATCAGTTATTAAAGGCAAAAATTGAAATATTCTACAATTATAGCCAAGTAACTCTATAGAATCTGTGATCAACAGACAGTATTTGAGATGACACAGGAAAGAGTTAGAGCCAATGAGAAAATAAGCAAAGCTTATACCGAAGCACCTCTAATCCTCATGCCTGACTGGAATATAAATTTTAAATTTTACATTGATGCATGTGGAGATGAAGTAGGGGCAGCCCTACATCAAGTCCAAATTATTGATGACAGACCTACAGAAGGACCAGTTTGTTACATCTCAAGAAAAATCAAACCAACAGAAGCCAGATATGGTGCAAGCCATATGGAGTGCTTATGCTTTGTATGGGCACTTGATAAATTTCACTATTATCCTTATGGCAGCATTCTTGAAGTGATGACTGACTGTAATGCCATGAAATCACTTCTTAACATAAAAACTCCCAAAAGACATATGTTGAGATACCAAATAGCCTCTCAGGAATATAGAGGTAACATGACTATAGCTCATAGGGCAGGAAAAATTCACAAGAATGCTGATGGACTTAGAAGGTGGGCATTAGCAAATACTCCTGATAACCTAGCTTATGTACTGTTGGAAGCAGAACCACAGATTCCAATTGAAGGAATTAAAATGACTGATATTGGGACTCAATTCTTTGAGGAAGTCAGAGAATCTTATAAGAAGAACAAGAATTGCCATATATTGACTTCCTTGTTAGATAAAGACTGCAAAGATATATCTTTAGTCAATTCACTGGATGAGTTTTTGAAATATTTCTATTCTGAAAGAAGATTTCACTTGTTTGATGGAATAATTTACCACAGAACCAAACATTCTTGTGTCATGACATTGTGTAGCAGATTTCTTATCAATACCATTATTCATGAATGCCATGATAGCCTCTACTCTGGACACTCTTCAGAATACAGAACACTTGAAAAAGTGAAAAACTGTGCATGGTGGCCCTCTTTGAGAAAAGAAACCATTGAATATTGCCATACCTGTGACAGATGTCAAAAAGCAAACAGGAGTACAGGCAAGAAATTTGGACTTATGATCCATGTTAAAGAACCAAAATACCCTTGATAAGTTGTTCACATGGATTGGGTCACAGCACTTCCTCCAAGTGGTGATAGAAGTTGTAATTCTTGTTTAGTCATTGTGGACATATGTAGTAAGAATCCCATATTCTTACCATGTCATAAACATGACACAGCTATGGATACAGCTCTTCTTCTATGGAGTAGAGTTATTTCTCATACAGTACTATTCAAGAATATCATAAGTGACAGAGATCCCAAGTTCACATCTGCACTTTGGACTAATCTTCACAGACGTTTTGGGACTAAGTTATTATTCTCAACAGCATATCACCCTCAAACAGATGGACTAGCAGAGAGAATGATTAAAACTTCAGAAGACATGATCAGGAGATTCTGTGCTTATGAGTTGAATTTTAAAGACTCATATGGCTTTACCAATGACTGGTGCACTCTAATACCTGCATTGTAGCTGGCATATAAGACATCAGTCCATTCTTCTACAGGTCAAACCCCTGCTATGTTACAAAAAGGATGGAATCAAAGACTCCCAGAAGACACACTGAGGAAAGATTTGACTGACATTCATCCTACAGCTTCCAGCTTCAATATCATGTTTGATAAAGTGAAACATCATGCAAAATAGAGTATGTATGACACTTTTGACTATTAAAAACAGAAATGGGACAAGACTCAAATGGTACCAGACTTCAAAGTAGGAGACCTAGTTATAGTTTCAACCTTGAATTTTAATAATATCAAAGGCCCAAAGAAACTTAAAGATTCTTATGTAGGACCTTTTTTTATTGTTGCCTTACATGGAGACAATGCAGTTTAAGTGGAATTGAGTGGTTAATTAGAAAATAAACACCCCACCTTTCCAGTCATCTTGATAAAACCTTATCAACCAGCTGAAAAAGAATTGTTTCCTTTAAGGAACCCAACTCCTTTAGCTGTACTGCCAGTGGAACAGAGTGAAGACAAAAAGATAAAGAAAATCATTAAAAAAAAGGAGACTTAGGGGTAAAAATCAAAGAGAATATCTTTTCAGATATAGAAATCTAGTACATGAAGATGAATGGCTGGCAGAATCAGGATTACCTGACTCAGATAAACTATTGAGACAATTTAGTCATGAAAGAAGGCCACAAGACTGAATATGTCTATGAATGTGCTTTAAACTACTTTATCTGAGTAAATTAAAGAGGTTGGAAAGTGGACATTAACCCCCTTTTGGGCCTTTTTCTTCTTGATATCATTAATAAAATTATAGTACAATCTTATTTTTTGGTGGGAGGGAATGTGAGCCTTGAGATATATTTTACATACCCAAATAGACCACAACTATCTTTAAAAATAAATCTTGAACTATGAATAACCCATAAGTCATGCATATATTCAAAATTCATTAATTTTATTTCAGGAAAGATGAATAACTTATTTGTGCATAAGTAAATCCATGAATTTAAGGCCATATTTGAATTCTACACAAACATTCACCTAGGGAAACTCCATAGAGTGAATAAGCTTAATTTAACTCTAAGAGGTGGTAATATGGAAAATAATTCAATACCACATGAAAGAATTGTGAAAATTTTTGTTTTTCTCAATTTTATGCCAAAACAATGGGAATGTGAGAATTCCCATGTTACATATACACTAAGAATAGTGTTATGCATGTTTGTGGCACTTAATATTATAGTATTCATACATACACGTTTGATACACCCATACTGGATATCTCACTTGAAGCCTGAATTTCTATTTTGAAATCAAAAATAGTCAAGGGGGACAAAAGACATCAAAGAGAGCCAGGGTACCCAACTTCTGAGGCCTCTGAGGCATAGAAATCTCTAAAGCTTAGGTCCATGGCTGATTATGGCCCAATTGGTATACTAAAACCTTTTGGAAACTTAGTTACCAAGTCAAAACTTCATTATATAATAAGGAAATAGCAAATAAGCTGCTATTTTGATGTGCCAAGGAGGTAAAGAGCAGCTTAGGCTCCTTTAACCATGTCAATTCTTAATTCCTTTCCATGGAGAACCCCCAAAAGAGTAATTAAAACCCTTTTTGGACTAGTATCCATTGTTTTACTTCATAGCAACCAGTATAACATAGTGCTATTTGCAATTCTATGTAGAAATGAGGTGAAACCTTCAAAACTTAATTGAAAACACAATTCTTAATGAATATTTCTGAAGCTATAAGTACCAATGGAGAGAATTATTATTCATAAATAAACCAAAAATAATCACAGTTTCATAAGTAAAACTAAAAGGTTTACTTACACTCCACTTTTGATGATTCCACGTGAAATACTGAATCTAAAAAAATTCACAGAAAATACAACCTGTGATGAAATTTCCAATAACATTGATAGCTTTGAGAAATTAATATTTACTTGAAAATAAAAGAAGGCTTACATTTTGTACTCCTTTTATTCTCAAACATATTTGGGTTGGTAGTTGGGTAAAAGCATCAATTAAGTAATTATGATAATCTTACATGACAACAGATGATGCAATAATTAATCCAAAAAGTATTATTCTTTTCACTCACTTGTTTTTCAGTTTGCTCCATGGCATGCCTCTGTGAGATGTCTTAGACTTAAAAGAGGCCTCCTCTTGCTGTTTTTTCCAGATCATCTTATTATCCAATTATATCTTAATTACCACCAAGTAAGTATTAGTTAAAATCTTTTCTTAAGTGTTTTAATTCTTTCAGAATCAATCAGAAAGATTTGAAATAATAGAGATAAGCTATATATTTTTGTAAGATTTTTATCAATCAATTTTGATCCTTTAAATGCACAATTATATGTTGAATCTCTTTACAAATCTCTTTCTAAGGCTCATTGGAGTATTAGTGAGTGATTTATTATTAATTCTTGAAAGTCTTTCTCTAGTATTAGTTTTGTTGAAGAACTATAATTATCATTATTCTTGCAAAAGATAATCATATATTAAAATAATTTTATTATTAAATAGTTCTTGTAATTGATTCTTGTAGACAATTACTGTATACTGTTATAATCACTAGTAGTGTATAACAAGTAAAATAAATAAATAATTAATTAATTAATTAATTAATTTTGGTTATAATAATCTTATTATTATATTCCATCAAAACAGTCATATTACTGTTGATTAATAGTAATATTATCAACAGTTTTGTAGACAAATCTTACAGAAAGACAGTTTCAATGCATGTCTAGTAGTGGTAGACAGGTATAGAAAAAGTTTCAGATTCCTTCCATGAAATAAAGAAGATACAGAAATGGAAACAGAAATTCTGTTCTGGAACAAACTTATATTCAATTTTGGTGCTTCAAGAATCATAATCAGTGATATAGATACAAAATTCACATCAGAATTTTGGACCAACCTATGAGATTTTAGGAACCAAACTAGAATTTTCCAAAGCCTACCTACCATCCACAAACAGATGGTCTGGCAGAAAGGATGATCCAGAAATTGGAATATATAATCATAAGATTCTATGCCTATGGAATGTAACAAAAAGACCATGAGGGATACACCCATTCCTGGGTATCCCATCTACCAGCAGTGAAATTAGCACACAACACAAGTTTACGCCTAGTGACAGGAAATACATCAGCTATATTAAAGAAATGATGAGATCCACTTTTACCAGTAGATTACCTGAAGAAAAGACTTCTCTCAGTACACCCTACAGCTAAAGATTTCTAAACAATTTAGAAAAAAGCACATGATAATTCAGAGAAATGTATAGTAGAAACAAAACTATACAATAAACAGAGATATGAAAAGAGTCACCAAGAACCTGACTTTAAGGAAGGGGGCCAATTCATTATCTTGAAATTAAACTTCTTCAACCTGAAAAATCCTAAAAAATTGAGAGACTCATTTGTAGGACCATTCACCATAATCATACTGTTGCGAAAGAATGCATTTGAGATCAGGATAACTGAGGAGTTCTTCAGGAAACACCTAGTCCTTCCAGGCCACCTATTGAAATGATATCATCAGAAATATGATGAAAAACTTACTAACAGGAAGAAATTTATCACCCATGAGAAACTGGTAGAAGAAGATGACGAACCTGGACCAGTTAAGAAAATCATCAACTCCAGGAAAATAAGAATCAATGGGAGAGATAACAGACAATACCTGGTTATATTTGAGAATCAACCAGCAGATAAAGATAAATGCCTATCTGAGAAAGACATCCCAGATGAACAAATACACCTCAGAAGATTCAGAGCCTCTAGTAGTACAGAAGATTCTCATCAAGGATGAGCCTTCTTTTGAGGGAGGGTATGTCAGGCTGTGACTCTAAACAGAGAACCAGCATGAAATTCAAAATACCATAAGTAATTTCATGAAAAGTATTGGAAAAATTAGCCAATACAGGTATTATATAAGGAGGGAAAATCCTCAAATATAAAAGTGCAAACATTACCCAAATAGGATAATAAAGGACAAAGATATACCCTGTAAAAGTAAGAGCAAATAAGCAAAAACCACTATTTTCACCTCTCATATAGCTTATAAATAATTAATTCAAACCCCACCAAAGTTCTATTCTTCTTAAAGCTCTCAAGGAGAGCTATCTGATGGTACCATCCATTCCTCTGTATCATTCTTACTTCCAGAGATACTATTACACCACCTTTTTTCACCAAGAAATCCTCAAACATCCAAGAGGGCTGGTACAAAACCTCACAAAAATAAAGCAAAGTGAAAGATCTTAGTTAGAGCTTTCATTTGAGATACCTTAGCCCTATGTATCTCCAAAATTGGCAAAGGGACCTTTGCTCAAAGGTTTACTACTCAAAACACAGGATTTCTGAAAATAGCAATATAAAGGAACCCCTGTATCTTTGCCATATCGCCCTACAGCTGTACTTTGATGTATACCAAACTGGAGAGGTCATCAAGAATTCATATTATTCATCATTTGAATACAAATATCCTCTAAATTGGAAAGGATATCTGGCTTGGAAGTTTTTGAAGCCACTCACTGATGTACAAAAATACATAAAAAAATTCAAAGCCCGTATACCTTTTTCTATTTCTAAGAAGAGTCAACATAAAGAATATAAAATTGAAGAAATAATCAATCCCTTCAATTTTGTGCTCTCATAATTTTGATATCTCAAAGACTTACTGTGATATCTGTATTGGAAGGTTTTTGGCCAATACTGGTCTGTAACAAACCTATACCAACCAGTACTGGATTAATACTTAAAGTAATAGTAGTTTAATGCCAGAACCCTTCCTTAATGACTAATATTAGTCATTATAAAACCTGGGAGACATAAAAACAGGGCTTATGTGTTTTGTGAAAGCCTTTTTCACCCTTTATTTATCCAGAATGATTATTTGGCATCAAAACCCCAATTCTTACTATACTGACATCAGAATTGATGGTATAGACCCACAATTCAGCCTTCAGAGTAAGATTTTTCACTCCATAGACGTGTGAAGAGCCTAGAAGCCCCTCACAGTCCCCAGAAGAGATACAAGCAGTATTTTTATCACAGGAAATGACCCATCTTATCATATATTTAAAATTCTTATGTAGTAAAACTGTTAATACCAGTAGTAATCTTAAAGTTATATTTATATAATTATAGTATTACCTATTGTAGTTGATTGTCATATTCAGTAGATATTCAACAGCTGCAACCAAGACTCTCAGTAGATTCATCACCATGGTTACTCATAGCAGTAGGATCTTATTTATTATCTTTTAAGTATTATTACTATGTCAAATTCATAGTACCAGCTTGTATTTATCATTTTTTGGCTGCTATGTAGACTTACCCTGACAGTAGCTAAGAATTTGTGTCAGACTCATAGTTATAGATTTTTATCACTATAACAAGGAGTAATTTTGGAATTAGTCCAGAAAGCTAGTCTGTCTGAAATTGAAAAAAGACTGAATTAAAATCTCAGTGGTAAAATATACTACTTAAATTGATTATTGAGCTAATAGACTGTAAAAATCATGAATTTTGAAAATGATATATACCAGCTTTTAGCTAATATTATTTATGAGAAACACTAGGATACTGTTATCAAATATAGTAATGGAAATATTCAATCAGATTAGCTCATAAAACAATCGGTAAATTATTTAAGCTAATATTATATATAAAGAAATTTTACATTGATACTGAGCTTGTATAACAAGTTACAAATAAAAATAGAGATGGACACATATACTTCTGAGCTTAGCTACTGAGTATGTTTAATTAACTAGTATAATATGGATTTGGCAAGTGGATTTCCCTGACAGAAATCATTTGAAAGTTAAATCTTTTTTATGTTCCTCTTTCTAGGAAACGAAGACAAAATAATTGGGATGAGGGGAGAGAACCTCTATCCCTAGTATATGCGCACTGTCAGGGGCTTTCAGGGAAACAGGGACTTGAAATTTTTCCATTTTATCCAAACTTCTTTCATATATATTGGGGCTGTGAAATGCAGTTTTTTTCAAAGTGAAAAATTATGGTTACAATACAATTTTCTGAGTTTTATTTGATACAACTTATTAAAATTGTGGGGAAAATTAATGTGTTACCATGCTGAAAATGTAACTAGTCAAAATCAGCTGGTCATAAACTGTGAGCCTTGAGGTATATTCTACATGCCCAAATAGGTAAAAATTAATATTAATATAAATTATGAACTATGCATATATCCAAAATTCATCATTTTTGATTTAAGAAAAGATGAATAAATTTTTTGTGAGTAAGTAAATCCATGGTGTTAAGTTCATATTTGGATTCTAAAAATATTCAACCCAGGGTATCTTCATAGAGTTGATAAGCTTAAATTAACTCTATGAGGTGGTAATATCAAAAATACTTAAACACCACATGAAAGAATTGTGAAAATTGTTGTTTTTCTCAATTTCACACCAAAATAATGGGAATGTTAGAAATTCTGTGTTACAAATACACTAATATTAGTGTTATTCACGTTTGTGGCACCTGAAAATACAGTATTTCTACATACAGGTTTGGTACACCCATAGTGGATATTAGTCTTTAAGCCTGAAATACTATTTTTGATGTGAAAATAGCTCAGGGGGACAAATAACATCAAAGAGAGCCAGGGTATCCAACTTCTGGGGCCTCTGAGGCAAGGAAAGATCTAAATCTTAGATCCATTGCGGATAGTTTCCCAATTAGTATACTAAAACATTTTGGGAACTTGGTTACCAAGCTCAAGTCCCATCAAATCATAAGAAAATTGAAAATAAACTTCTATTTTGACATGACAAGGAGGTAAAGAGAAAATCTGACTCCTGTAACCATAAAAATTATTAGTTATTTTTCATGGGTAAGCCTTAAAAGAGTAATTGAAACCCTTTTTGTACTAGTATCCATTCATTTACCTCATAGCAATTTGCCATACTGTGATATTTGCAATTCTATGTAGAAATGATTTAGAAAATTTAAAAATTCATTAAAACTACAATTCTTGATTAATATTTCTAAACCTTTAAGGACCAATGAAGAATGGTATTAATAATAAATAAACCAAGAATAATTCTGATTTTATAAGTAAAATTAAAAGCTTTACTTACAGTCCATTTTTGAGGATTCCATGTGAAACACTGAATCTTCAAAAATTCACAGAAAATACAACTTGTAATAAAATTTCTGATAAAATTGATAACCTTTAGAAATTAATGTTTATTTTGAAATAAAAGGATATTAAAAGTTGTTAATCCTTATATTCTTAACCATAAATGGGTTGGTAGTCATGTAAAAGACTCAATTAAGCAATTATGATAATCTTACATGACAACAGATGATGCAATCAATAATCCAAAGAGGATAATGGAATTTTCACTAAATAGTCTTTAATTTCACTCAAGTGAATTTGTCTGTGAGCTTTTGTTGACTTAAAAGCAGCCTCCTCTTTCTGTTTTTTTCAAATCATCTTATTATCCAATTATAGCTTTAAATACCAGCAAGTAAGTATTAGTTAAATCTTTTCTCAAGTGTTTTAAATTGTTAAGAATAAATCAGAAAGGCCTGAAAACATAGAATTAAGCTATAATATGTGGTATTATTGCCATAAATCAAATTTTGATCCTTTAAGTCCACAATTCATCCACCAATTTTTTTCAAGGTATCATTGGATTATTAGTGAGTAGTTTTGATTAATTCTTGAATTCTTTCTCTAGTATTAGTTTTTGTCAAGAACTATATGTATAATTTTATTGCAAAAGATAATTATATATTAGAATAGTTTTTATTATTAAATACTTCTTGTAATCGACTCTTGTAGAAAATTACTGCTTACTGTTATAATCACTAGTAGTGTATAACAAGTAAAGGAAATAATTAAGCAATTCATTAGTTTATTGTGGTCATAATAATTTTCTTTAATATATTTCATAAAAATAGTCATAGTAATGTTGATTACTAGTAATATTATCAACAGTTTCATAAACACATCTTACATAAACTGAACTTTTTATCACATTGTTTTCTTTGATTGAGCTTTTGTGGTGGAGATATGGTCTTAGGTTGTGTTTCATACAATGAAACCAAGAATTTATAGCTTGTGGGAAAAGCAAAAATTTAGTTTGTGGATCTATTGAAATAAAAATTGTAGGGGAATTTTGGTAAATAATTATTTGTGTTCATGGTCATAATTTTAATTTTTGAAAATGAAATAAAATGGCTCAAGTGAGGAGTAACTATTATTAGTCTTATGTGTAAAAAACAGGGACAAAAGAGACAAGACTCATAACTTGAGGAATTTGGGACTCTTATCAGTTTCAACCTGAAAAAGAGGGACAGGAGAGACAAAATTAAATCCCAGATCAGTAATAAATATAAGAGGAGAACAAAACAAGATGAATTTCAAAAAAGAGAAAGTAAATAACAAGTAGAAAGAACCTCAAGGAAGGCAGTATTATTATTATTAGCTGTAATGAATAAGGATAGGAGAGATGCAAAAATTGAACCTAGAGAAGTGAGAAATAGAAGAGGAAAACAAAATGAGATGATTTACCAAGAGTACGACCAGAAGGTGTTCTTTCATGAATTACAGGTCAATCATCTTCTTTATGGAATAAGTACTGTTTCAATGATGTGAAGAAACACTTATTGGATTTTCTGCTAGGGTATTCAAGGCTTCTACTAGACTAGTTAAGCTAAAAATATATATAGTAGAAGGGAAAAATTAAATTAATATCAGACTTAATGAATCTGATTTTTGGTTACTGAGTCAAAAAATTGTAGATAAGTAGTCTTGGAATGGCTCCCTTTTATAAGTAATCCTTTCATCTTTCATTACCCATCCTACTCAATCCAGTATTATACTCTTTGAGCCTTGGAGCTCTTATCTAATGACTACTTATAAATATTATTACAGAAACACATCTAATTTTCTCTGTATATGTATTATAGCTATAGGATATGTACATTATAGATATGCAAAATCTCAGTTAATCCTCATTATAGCATACCTTCTCTTTTCTTTTATACCCTTACTCCTTATTTTTAACTCCTTGTAGTTGCCTATCACACATATTTAACTTGGTTTTTCAATTTAATCCTACAAATTTCCCACCTCATGCCACAATGCCCACCTTAAACTTGTGATTTAAGCTTAATGATAAATGTTATTCATATTTCTTGTTCATTTTTTTAATAAAATTAATACCCAATGGGGTTTCATTCACAATTTTACAATTTTAATAGCACTATCAACCAAATTAAATCTCAAACTTAAATTATTTGCCCCAATTTAATCCTTTAAATAAATTCTATTTCCTTTTACCTGACTGTATATTAGGACTAATTATCCAGGGAAGTATTCAATTATACTAAATTTAAAGGAGAAATAAATGAATAGTACCATAGATAAAATTATTTAGTTGATATTTTATTGTCTTCATTCCTCATATATCTCTGAGAAAGTTTCACAGGGGCTCTTGGGGATAAAAATATTTCCTCCAAAGATTGAAGAAGAGAAAATAAATTAAGAATAAATTTCTCTAAGAAATATGCAGGTACAGAATGAGATGCAATAATAAAAATAAGAAGCCAAATGTCCAAAGAGCCAACCAAGTAAGTCCTTAATCACTGTTTCAACCTGCCAGAATGAATAATGGAATTATTAAAGAATATTCCCACCAATATCCACTGACAGGAAAAGAAAGAAAAGAAAAGGTGCTAAATGACTGACTTGATAATATCAGTATTAAATTAACAAATAAAAAGATAAATAAAGATAAAATAAAATCAAAGTATATTAATTAACTGTGGGAAAACCCCCCAGGGTCAAAGAAGGCTGGTATATGTGAAAAGCTGAGAGCTTGACTCCTTCAGGCTGGAAGCTGATCTGTATTGAATTCTGGAAGATGTATTTGTTGTCTGTTGGAATGTATACCTTGCCAAATTGAGAAATGAGCTGGGTTGAATGATCTTCCAATGGGGTATGATTGAAATACAGGTATTGATGAATCCAGACTGTATTGAATGAATGTGGTTGCCAAGGTGGATTGATGGAGCATTGACACTTGATAGATTGTTTTGGAACTACCTCTTGAATATCCCTTGAGAATGAACTGCCAGTATTCCCTTGGAGATATACTGTGAATGAGAATATTCAATGGCTGCTTGATGTTGCCCTTGATCTTTGAGAGTTACACTTGTCCTTGAACCATGATGAATCCTCTGGATGATGTAATTCCTTGATGACTTTTGGAATGTTGAAATAACCTTTTGTAATTTGCACCATTGGATTTCTGGTGAAAAAAGATGCATAATGGTGTATAACACCATTGATGGCACTTTTGGTTATGGGAGGTTGAAAGTGGCAAAAGGTCTTTTGGAAGGATGCCAAGAGGATATGAGTGAAAATTGGGTTTTGGCTGGCTTCAGAGGTGACAAAGTGTTTTTGTGTGTTTTGGCCATTTTTGTGTTTTTGTCCAAATACAGCTTATACAGCCTTAAAACTGTATCTGCGCAAAGTGCGCAAAATATACAGAAATGTGCAAATCTGGAAATTAAGCTCCAAATAGCCTAATATGGCCATTTGAGCATATTTCCAATATTACATGGGAAAATGGCATAGAAGGAATGAATACACCAAAATGCGCAAAATCTGTAAAACTGTATTTAAAGCTTAAAACATCAAATACAGGGTTTTGGGCTGTATTTTCCCTGCTGAATGGAAAATACCTAAGAGTGCCCAAAAGCAAATACTGGCCAGGAAGGGCCTGATGATGATGAAGGGGCCAAGTTGGCCCCAGGTGGTTAAATGGCCATAAAAGGCCAGGAAAGATGGAATGGCCAAATTGCCATAAATTGGATATGGCATCGATATGCCATATGGAGGTCCAAGAAGGTGATTTTCATGGTCGTGACAGAAAGGAATAAATTTCCCAGATTATGAGGAATGAACCTCAAAAAATTTGACTTTTTACTTATTAGTTTTTACATTACTTAGGACTAGAATTGTTAAAGAAACTTGAGTAATGATATTCTATTTTCAAAAAATAAAATTCACAGTAATTCAATAAAAACAATGTCGGCTTTATTTTCAAAAAGAAAAATATTTCTTTTCCAAATGAATATTTTGAAGGCAATAAATGTCTAAGCTATTTATTTCCTGAAAAAACAACTTTAATAAGAAAAAGAATTAATCCCAAAAGATTTGATTCAAATAAAAAAAACATATTTAAAAAGAATTAATAATCAATTGAAATTTTGGAAATAAAAAATTCAAAGATTAATAAAAACATATCAAAATTAAAACAAATTAGTTAATGATAATAACAAAAAAACATAAAAGAAGGAATAGAAAGAAATTTATATATATTTTTCAAGCTAGAGCTTTTGTAAGAAGAAAAAGATTTCAGTTAATTTTTGAATTTCTTTTTTATTTTGGAATTAAAATTAATAATAATTGAAGTGAAAATTGAATGAATTATATAATAATTTTTTTATCCAAAAATTATTTCATTCAACTTTAAACAATAAGAATTAAAATATCCTTGTTTCTCAAAAGAAAAGGTCCAAAATTATTTGAATTTCAACCTTTGTTTTTTTTATGAAATTTATAGTAAAAAAATAAGAAAAAAAACTAATATGACAATTATATAAATGAATAAAGATATTTTCTTAATTATTTCAAACTCTTTTGTTTTAATTTTAACACTTATTCATAAAATCTAAAATTCAAAATTTGAATTTTTTATTTTTTATTTAAGTTAGTTTTTTATTTTTCAATAAATGAATAAAACAGTAAACAAATTTTTTTAGAGGTTTGAATCATTATACATTTAAACAAATTAATGAATCAAAAGAATATTTTATTTAAAAACAAAAAAAAGGGATTTAATTATTATTATTAAATAAATTTTTATAATAACTCTCTTTTATTTGAATGTGAATTGAAAAAAAATATTTAAGTTTTTAATGAAATTATTAATTTAATTTTAGAAAGAATACATTTTCAAAAATTAATAAGTTATAAATTGATCATAAATTTCTAAAATGATTTAAAAAATTTATAATAAGTTCTCATATAAGTCATAATTTCTTATATTAGTTAAATTTCTGACACTAAGTTTAATAGATATTTTTCAATCTCTTTTTTTTTGATTTTATGAAGTCTCTTTCATTGACATTTTTCAAGTTCAATCACAAGATCTTTTCTGTTTCAATGTAAAAGGAGGTTCAAAATGAGTAAAAGAAAAATGACTTAATTTGGTAGACCAAAAAAAGCAGCAGTTTCATTCTTTCAACTTCCTGCTCGGCATGTTATGTCACTACCTAGGCTAAGGATTGGGGTAGCTGAGAAGAGGGGTCACAAGTTCCTACTTTTTTTCAAGTTTTAAGGGAGAAACTGAAATCTATGTAAAAGTGGTAACGTAGTGCTTATCAAGGTGGATGAGTTTGTTCATTATTATTATTAATTTTTATCTGACAAAGGTCCAATCAAGTACCACTAATCTGAGGTATTTTGAATACTTGCGCCATCAATTCAGCTGCATTAACCCTTGAAAATCGACCTAAATGAAAGAATTGCAAACTGCGGGGGTTAAACTTTTTTTTCTCGAAAAAAAGAAAAGGAAGCGTTGCCAAGTATAGAAATGTGTACAGAAAAAAAAATTGGATGAAGGTAGATAATGTGAGATAGGATCCATGTGATTGTAGATTAATTCCCAGCTTACAACAGTCAGGACAGGTTGATTTTTGCCTTGGGAGTGGTGAAGGTCTGCAGACGCTCAAAAGCTTTGATATGAAAAGTCAAGTACAGAAGCTACCCCAAGTACTCCGTTTCAAAGCAACATAGTGTTGCAGAATGACTGGAACAATTGGCAACCTCAAAAGATTTGAATCAAAATAATTGTTTATATTTAATAACAAAAAACTATGGATAATAATAAACATAGCATGTGAAAACTTGAACACGATTGCATACCGAAGAGACTGAGTCTTATTACTTGTACTTTAGTTTGTATACACAATAAATAAGTCCAATTTGTTGCATCAACCCAAAAAAAACTATTGCAAGTACGTATTAACTGCGAAGAAATGCACCAGATAAGAAAACGAGAAGTCACTTTTCAACGCTCAAAATTTATTAAACATAATTATATATAAGTTTGCAAAATTTTACACAATAAAAGAAAACGGAAAATAATGGAAACGATCCTGCGAATCAAACAGTTCGCAGGTTAAGCAGCCAGAAGCCAGAGGATTTCGTTGGTGTTTTTTGAAGTTAAATTGTATCGATTGGTTCCGATGATGCAGTTGTATTTTGCGGCATATCATGCCATGTGAAGCCTTCGTACAGATAAAGTAGTCCAAACAGCAGAAACAATATTGCACCTCCGAGAGTTACTAACCCGCATGCGTAATCCGGGTTTAAGAAGGCAATTCAAGTTAGAATCATTTGAATGATGCTTATACAAAAGGGAGTTGACCACTATGCTAACCATGCTTGACCGAAATCTTGGTGGCCAGCCAACGACCGCCCATCACCGCAAAAAAAGTGCATAGTCCGTGGCCAACGACAGTGCCTAGCGAAACGATATAAACGTTCTAAAAGATAAATAAATGTTGAAAGATGGATTTGGAGATCAAAATGGCTTGCAGTTAATGAAAGCAAGAGAACAATCACTTGTTCCCGCTTTATTAGACTTTGTTTTTGTAAATTTGACCAAAATCAAGAATAAGAAGCAAATCTCAAAGGAAAAAATTCTAGACAAACATGGGCAGCAGCCAGAGCAATGGTAGAGATTTGACTTCGATCACCCCATTCTGCCAGAAAGGTCATAACGAAGGTTTGGATGAGGACGGGTGAGATAAGAAGGTAGACGAAATTCTTGAGACGTCGAGTTTGTGATTGAGTTCGGATGTGAGGTTGATCATGAGACCTTTTTCCGGTTAGCTTCCTTGGAGGATTTGATGAACGACGACGATAATGACCCTCTTCTAGTTTTGAGCTTGGTTCGCATTCAAGTCGGCCTGCTTTTTCTTTAATTTCATCCTCCACTTCTTTCAACTCTTCCTGTACCTTCCCCGTGCCTGCTTCCATTTCAATTCCCTCATGTAGCATTTTGCCGCCAAATATTAAAAACAGGATAGAGGCGGCCAAGACAGTGTATTGCCTGGAGATCAATGTTGGCAAAATATGACCCAAACCGGCGGAGAGAACGGACATGACGAGCAAAGCAAGAAAAGCGCCACAAAAGACGATAGATCGTGGATGACGCATCGCAAGCAAGGCAGCTAAAAGAAACGTTTTGTCGCCGATTTCTGAGACAATAATCATAGCTAGAAATTCAAACCCATCAGCTATCAAAAATTTACAAATGCGTCTTTAATCCAATTGAAATTAGTTACCCATGGCTCTATCAAGACCTGCGAGAGAAGGGAAGAACGTCAGCGAAGTGGCCATGATGGAGATTGATGATGGGTCCAAGGAGTGAGCGTGGCGGAGTCTTGAAGGAGGCAAAGCTTGTCTGAACCTATACCTACGCAAGACAGCTTATTTCATGGGTTTAGAAAGCTAGGCCACTGGTACCCTGCTGTCCAACCTCATAGACTTTGGAAAACTTTTCAAAGCCAAACCAAACACAGCTGATGCTAAAAACCAACATAATTTTAGTACTTTGTGATACCTAAATAGCAAATCATCACCACCAGATTGCAAGTTCTCACAAATTGTGCAACTATGCCATGGCAAATACTTGCGCAAAATACTTACAAAAGCTTCCTTGGAGCTCACAAATCAAAAAAGAGTTTGGGTTTGATTATTAACAACTACTTAAAACTGATTCAGGAATCTCAGCCTGAATCAAATGATTTTAAAATAATGATCTGAAGGGGATTTTGGTGTGGATAGTGGCTATAGGTTATTTCTTCAGGACAAGGTGATAGCATAATCACTTAGATATAAGACTGATGTATATTAATTTTGTGGAATGCTCAGTTTATATCAAAGTTATTTTCATATTAATTAAGAAAAGATAAGGGTAAATTAATATATGCACAGATTTTTTACATTTTAATTTCCAAAGATATTGAAAAGCAAATCAATATGAAATATGGTGTGATTTTCATGTTTTTATGACAGATGATGAATGAGGGGGGAATAATATTCATTAGATAGGGCTAGTAAAGCTATAAGGATCAATGAAAGCTCTTTTTCTAGCTATAACTATTTTCAAAATATCATAGAATACAAAAATTTCCAAGATTTTGTAAAGAGGAACCTTTGAATAGCATGTTTTCATTTTCATTAGTATTGGTAAAATCTACTCCTGCTGCATTATTAGTACTGAGCTATTTCCTTGGGTTTCCCTCAAACTTCATTTCAATACTTAAATTCTTCTTTTATTAATAGATTTCCAACCATTCTTTTTTGGGCTTGTATTCCAACCTTGAATTAGAGAATAGTTTGTATAAATTTGAGTTAAATTAATAAAGAAATAAATCTGTTCAACATATTTTGGTAGAGAAGTAACATAAATTATCCTAATTTACTTGGGTCAAAATGAGTGAATCCAACTGCCTCAACCATTCTGGAAAGGTCTTTCCTCATTATTTCCAGAAGAATTGGATATTAAAGTCTTAAAGCTAGAAGGTAATATGTATCAGAAAAGTGAGCAATGAAAAGGAACAAGTGTTAGCAAACAAGTACCTAAAAGGTTGAAAGAAGTTACAGACAAAAGTAAAATGATATGAATTAAAATAGAATATTAAAAAGAGTGTAATTAAGACACTAGGTGAATGAAACAAAGACATTTACATTTTGCTTATTGGATTTGGGTACAGGGAGCTTACTTTACCAAGAATGATGACAAAAAGATAAAAAATAAAATATAACAAGAAAAAGGTTTTTTGCAATTGAACAATGACAATGCAATTCAGGACATCATCAGAATATTTTGTACTTATGGAATGGAACCCAAAGATCATGAAGGATATACCCATGACTGAGTTACACTTCTACCAGAAATAAAACTGGCTTACAGCAATGGCCAGAACTCTACAACAGGGAACTCACCCTCACTGGTGGAGAAAGGGTGGAAACCCTTATTGCCTGTGGATCACTTGAAGAAAAACCTTTTAAACATCCACCCCACAGCCAAAGAACTCCATGATATGTGGAAGAGAGCATGTGACACAGCAGCTAAATGCATAGCTTAGGCAAAAGAATATAACAAGCAGATGTATTACAAGACCTACAAAGAACCTTACTTCAGGGAATGTGACCAAGTGCTGGTGTCCACCTTGAGCTTCAATAATCTTAAAGGCCCCAAGAAAACAAGAGACTCATTTGTGGGACCATTTACTATAATTTGGTTGATAGGAAAAAATTCAGTGGCAATCATACTAACAGAGGAATTCTCCAGAAAACACCAAGTGTTTCCAGGGAGCTTGGTTAAACCTCCCCACCAGATGGGAGATGATAAGTTACCCTGCAGGACATGGTGGAAGTGGAGGACTCCTCTGGCCCAGTGAAGAAGCTCATCAAATACAGGAAGATCAGACTTGAAGGGAAAGAAAATAGACAATATTTGGTCATGTTCAAGAACCAGACAGCTGAAAAAGACAAATGGTTGGCAAATATTCCATACCTGTCAGCCTGTGACTCAAAACCAGAGCACAAGCATGACAGCCAAAATACCATAAACTAATGGTAGAACAAAATACCACCACAAGATGGATCTGAGAAAAACCATCTCAAAAGGTATCAAAAGAAAGAGGAAACTCACCTCTTTCCAAATTTACAAGTCCCATAGTCATAGGATAAATAATAACAAAGTTATTCAAGCTCAAAGCTGTTGCTGAGCATAAACCTTAATTTTTGCCTCTCATCTAAAATCCAGAGAAAGGGACTTAACTCCATCAAAGGGGTGTTCAAATTAAAGCTCTCAATTAGGGCTATCCAATAGTACTAGTCAAATTGAGCTAGAACAAAAACTACAGAATTTATGGCCAAAATAAGGTCAAGTAAGGGTGAATAAAATATTCACCTCTCATCTAACTTCTACAGTTTTGGTGTGAGATACTTAAAGTGGGGTCTTTTTGGAAAGAGCTCAATCAGGGATATCTGATTGTGCCATCTGTTTTCCCATAATCTAACTAGAACAAAAGCCATGGAGCAAACTAGTTCCATACATCTCTGTAGAAAAATACCTATCTGGATAATAATAAAAATTGAGCCTAGAATAACTTTGCAAAATTTAATTATACCCATACCAAATGATGTAGCATTGTGTAGATCTTGTCTAGGGCTACTCAATGGACCAGCTTTGAGCTCAATATCCCAAGAACCAACAAAGTTATGGCAGTTTTAAAGTTAAAATCCCACAGTTGGACCAATACACCTTTACTGTGGGATACTTTCCCATATCTTTGATTGTGAGTTGTCAAATAGACAAAGTAGCTTTATACTTCAATACCTCATAGTTAATTCAATATTGGGGTCCCATACAGGTTCTGTACAGCATTCTAGGCGTCAGAAGAGGGCTATGTGGTCCCCAGATAAACATTTTCACCCTGTATTGGTGAAAACTGCCCAGATGTGGTTTTGAAACCACATCTGAGCCCAATACAGAGTATGAATGCTATGAGAAAACCACAAGTCCTTGAAAGTGAAAATTCTTCACTTCCTCTATGTGAAATGGTCTAGAGGACCTTTTTACCCAATTTCAGGATAAAAAGGCACCTTTCTCTGCCCAAAAGACAATTCCCCATCTTGATCTTGAATTCCTATGTAGTACAACTTTCAAAAACTGTTATACTCTTGGAAAAGAATCAGATTTATTTATAATTCAAAGCATTTTAGTCTTTATTATAATAAACCAATTGGTAAAGCTGCACCCAGGGGTTTCAATAGCACTCACCACCACTTTTTTTCTATAGTAAAACTCTTTATATTATATTTTATAATATTTTTCATCATAATACACCATGTCAAAGTCATAGCTTAAGCTGTAAATAGTCATATCAAAACTTCTTCATAGACTCATCCCAACAATACCATATGGTGACCTTCACCTGAGAAGGTTCAGCAAAAATAGATAAATAAGGAAAAAAATTGAAAACATTTTGGGGATCTTCACATCACATATTAGAAAAAATACCACAAAAATAAATTATCAAAATGCTCAAAACTAAGCCTGAGTATTTTTTTTCAAAAAAATGGTCACTTATGTGTTTTTACAATAAAATTGTGTGTTTTGGCCATAAACTGGTAAAAACACATAAGGGCTTACATGTCTTTACCAAAATCCTAAATTAGCTATAATATTAAAGAATTGATTTTAAAATTGATTCATTCACCATAAGATCAATAAATTAATTATAAACTTCATAAATTAATTATAAACTTCATAAATTAATTATGGAAGTATCCCTGATTGGGATTTGGAGCTGTAGGAAGTAGCCCTGAATGAGGTCTGGAGCTGGAAGACTGACCTTGATTGAGGTCCAGAGCTACAGGAAAGGTTAATTTTCTCATTCATGTGCACCTTTGATAAACACAGGCTGTTACCATATTTGGCTACACTAACTTTGAGCTTGGGAAAGTGAAAACAGTACAAAACATTAATTAATCTTCCTCACATCCTCTGTGACCTCTACTTGATGGAAGGGATAATTTTACATTCTTGAAACATTGATTTTATCTGGTGATACAAGGAATAATTTTAGTCTTCAGATTACTTCTGTGTATTTTAAAGTTATACAAGAACTAATTTTCATTTAATATCCTTCTTTATTTATTTTATTTCTTTATGTTAAGAAATCAAAGCCCTTTTTTTATCTTATCTTGAATTTTTGCTTGCCTTGCTTTGTTAAAAAATATTCTGTTTTTTTATGCAAATCCTTTTTCTTTTTTATTGTTAAATTTTTTTTATGTTGAGTTTTTTTTTATCAAAATTTTCTTATCTTATTGGAACTTTTTTTTTGTTGTTGACTTTTTTATTGGTTGAGTTTTTTTTGTCAGAGCAGCTTTGAAAATCTGTTGAATGCTTTTGTGGTGTGTAGAGTGCTGCTATTGACTCAGTTAGTGTAGTGGTTAGTGATTCTGGGTTTCTTTCAATGTCCACAAACTTAGAAATGGGTCTAATTCCCCCCTCTGGAAGCAGAATTTCTGCCAGACCTGTCAGTTTTGGGAATATGGTAACCATGCTGGGTAGCAGATTCTGAGCCTTGAGAAAGATTGGAAATGCAACTTGTTATTTTTGTGTTCCTTGACTCTGGAAAACCCCATTGATGATTAGAAATTTTCTGTGAGTAAAGGTGCTCAACTTTGATCATTAGCCAAGAGTTATAATATACAATTTCTGGAAGGATGCTTTCCAGTCATAGAATTGTTAAACCCACTATTGTTGGAATTTAAGCTGTAATCCAGTTTGAAAGTTTTTCTTTTTTAAATTAATTACAAAATTGATCAATTAACTATAAATTAATAAGCTAGCTATAAAATTGATAAATTAATCAGAAAATGAATAATAATTGATTAATTAATTACAAAATACTAAGATTCTTTAAGAAATTGATAAGTTACTGATAATGATAATCCCTTCATTAAAGATTTAGTGAGCTAATTTAATTTAAAAAAGGATCAATTAATTATAATATTCATAAATTTGATCAATTATAAACTTAACAATTGAATTTTTAAATTAATTAGTAAATGATCAAATTAATCCACTAATTATAAAATTAGGAAATTGATATTAAATAAATAGATTAATTCCAAAATTATTGAATCAATTTCAAAATGAAGACATCAATAATAAAATAAAAATCAAAAAAATTCAAATTACAAATTCAACAATCATTACTACTTTAGCTTCTGGTTCCACTTTTTCATAATTACTAAATGCTTTGAATCTCTGGAATATTTATTATAATTAGATTATTTAATGATAGGCACTTTTTCAGAAAATACATTGTACAGTTTTTTTGCACCATACTTTCAAGAAAAAGGAATCTTACCAATTTTACTAGTCAATATTTCGGCCTAATTTAGAGTATGGGGCCTATGAGTAGGAATTTCCCTTTTTAATTGAAATAATTTGGCACACATTAATACAGAACCAAATTCTCATTTATTTATTTTGGAAATATTAATAAAAACCACTATAAGCTCTATATTAATAGCCAAAAACTGAGATATACCCCCGGAAGAAAGTAGAGTATACTATGGATGTTATAAGTACCAAAAGACTGAAAAATTCCATGTATCATGGAGCTATTTTGGTCATAAGCCTTGCTGAGCAAGGGAGGTTTAGTGTTCCTTGCTCATAAGGCCTGGAGTCATGCATGACTAAAATCCAATACCATAGTGTTTGTAAGATGTGACTATGAAACTGATGATAATATTACTATTAATCAACAGTACTATGTCTGTTCTTATGAAATATGATAATAAAAATTATTATAACCACAATTAAATAATTATAAAATTATTTCTTTCACGTGTTATACACTACTAGTGATTATAACAGTGAGCAGTAATTGTCTACAAGAATCAATTACAAGAAGAATTTAATAATAAAAACTTCTGTTATTAAAATAATAAAATTATTTTAATATATAATTATCTTTTACAAGAATAATTATAAAGATAATTCTTGAAGAAAACTATTACTAGAGAAAAACTTTAAGAATTAAAGATAAATGACTCACTAATACTCCAAAGAACTTATTGATAGATAAAAGTAGAGAAATTTGACGTGGAATTGTGGATTTAAGGGATCAAAAGGATTTATAACAGTATTACAACAATATATAGTTGGATTCTATGATTTCACGTCTTTCTGGTTGATTCTGAAAGATTTAAAACACTTAAGAATAGCTGTAACTAATACTTACTTGTTGGTAATAATGATTTAATAAATTGATAAGATGATTTCTGGAAAAAACAGCAAGAGGAGGCCTCTTTTAAGTCAACAACAGCTCACAGAGGCGTGCCATGGAGCAAACTGAAAAACCAGTGAGTGAGAAAACAATAAACCTCTTTGGATTATTGATTGCATCATCAGTTGTCACGTAAGATTATCATAATTACTTAATTGATGCTTTTACATGACTACCAACCCCAATATGGTTAAGAATAAAAGGAGTAACACTTGTAAATATTCTTTTATTCTAAAATAATCATTGATTTCTCAAAGTTATCAATGTTATTGCCAATTTCATCACAGGTTGTAATTACTGTGAATTTGTGAAGATTCAGTGTTTCACGTAGAATAACCAAAAATGGACTGTAAGTAAAACTTTTAATTTTACTAGTAAAACTGTAATTCTTTTTGGTTGTACCATAGATAATACAGCTTTCCTTTAGTCCTGAAAGTTTCAGAAGGATTCATTAAGAATTGTATTTTTAATGAATTTTTGAAGTTTTTACCTCATTTCTACGTAGAATTGCAAATAGCAGTGTTTTGCTGGTTGCTATGAGGTAAATCAATGAATATGGGTCCCAAAAGGGTTTTAATTACTCTTTTGGGGTTTATCCATGGAAAGTCATTAGTAATTGACATGGTTACAGGAGTGTAAGTAGCTCATTACCTCCTTGGCACGTCAAAATAGCAGGTTATTTGCTATTTTCTGGTGTTTTACAGTAGTTGTAACTTGGTAACCAAGTTCCCAAAGAGTTTTGGTTTACAAATTGGGCCAAGATGAGCCATGGATCCATGCTCTGGAGCTATCCACGCCTCTGAGGCCTCAGAAGTTGGGTACCCTGGCTCTCTTTGATGTCTTTTGTCCCCCTTGCCTATTTTTTACGTCAAAATAGTAATTTAAGCTTCAAGTGAGATATCCACTATGGGTGTACCAAAAGTCCATGTAAGAATACCATGATATTAAGTGCTCAAAACATGCATAACACTATTCTTAGTGTATATGTAACATGGGATTTCTTACTTTCCCATTATTTTGGCTAAAAATCAAGAAAAACAAAAATTTTCACGGATCTTTTATGTGGTATTAATGATGTGGTATTGAAGTATTTTCCATTTTACCACCTCAAATACTTAAATTGAGCTTATTCACTCTATGGAGCTACCCTAGGTGAATTTTTGTGTAGAATCCAAATCTGGTCTTAAATCCATGGATTTACTTACTCAATAAAAAGTTATTCACCTTTTTTGAAATTGAAAATGATGAATTTTGGATATATGCATGACTTATGAGTTGTGCATAATTCAAAATTTCTTTTTAAGATAATTGTGGCCTATTTGGGTATGTAAAATATACCTCAAGGCTCACATTCCCTCCCACCAAAAAATAAAATTGTACTACAATTTTATTAGTGATAAAAGAATAAGGCCCCAAAGGGGGTTAATGTCCACTGTCCAACCTCTTCACATTACTCAGATCAAGTAATTTAAAGCACATTAATAGACATATTCAGGCTTGTGGCCTTCTTTCATGTCTAAATCTTCTCAAGAGTTTATCTGAGTCAGGTATTTCTGATTCTGCCATCCATTCATCTTCATGTACTGGATTTCTATATCTGACAAGATATTCTCTTTGATTTTTACCCCTAAGTCTCCTTTCTTTAATGACTTTCTTTATCTTTTTGTCTTCATTCTGTTCCACAGGTGGTACAGTTAAAGGAGTTGGGTTTCTTAAAGGAAACAATTCTTTATCAGCTGGTTGATAAGGTTTTAACAAGCTGACTGGAAAGGTGGGGTGTTTATTTTCCAATTCACCACTCAATTCCACTTGAACTGCATTGGTTCCATGTAAAGCAACAATAAAAAAAGGTCCTACATAAGAATCTTTAAGTTTCTTTGGGCATTTGATATTATTAAAATTCAAGGTTGAAACTAAAACTAAGTCCCCTACTTTGAAGTCTGGTACTTTATGACTCTTGTCCCACTTCTGTTTTGCATAAGTAAAAGCATCATCCATACTTTGTTTTGCATGATGTTTTACTTTATCAAGAATTATCTCGAAGCTGGAAGCTGTAGGATGAATGTCAACCAAGTCTTTCCTCAGTGTGTCTGCTGGGAGTCTTGGATTCCATCCCTTCTCTAACATAGCAGGAGTTTGTCCTGTGGAAGAATGGACTGATGTCTTGTATTCCAATTCTAATGCAGGTATCAGAGTGCACCAGTCATGGGTAAAGCCATCTGAGTCTTTGAATTCTAATCCATAAGCACAGAATCTCCTGATCATGTCTTCTAAAGTTTGAATCATCCTCTCTGCTAGCCCATCTGTTTGAGGGTGATATGCTTTAGAGAATGATAACTTAGTCCCAAACAATCTATGAAGATTGGTCCAAAGTGCAGATGTGAATTTGGGATCTCTGTCACTTATGATATTCTTAAATAATCCTGTATTAGAAATAACTCTACTCCATAAAAGAAGAGCTGTATCCATAGCAGTGTCATCTTTATGACATGGTAAGAATATGGGAGTTTTGCTATATCTGTCTACAATGACTAAGCAAGCATTATAATTTTTGTCACCACTTGGAGGAAGTGCTGTGACCCAATCCATGTGAACAACTTCCCAAGGGGATTTTGGTTCTTGAATATGGATCATCAATCCAAATTTCTTGCCTGTACTCCTGTTTGCTTTTTGGCATCTATCACAGGTATGGCAATACTCAATGGTTTCTTTTCTCCAAGATGGCCACCATGCACAGTTCTTCACTTTTTCAAGTGTTCTGTCTTCTGATAGGTGTCCAGAGTAAATGCTATCATGGCATTCATGAAGAATGGTATTGATAAGCAATCTACTACACAGTGTCATCACACAAGAATGTTTTGTTCTATGGTAAATAATCCCATCAAACAAGTGAAATCTTCCTTCAGAATAGGAATTTTTCCAAACTTCATCTAGTGCATTAACCAAAGATGTGTCTTTGCAGTCTTTATCCAATAAAGAAGTCAAGATATGGCAATTCTTGTCTTGTTTATAAGACTCTCTGACCTCTTCAAAGAATTCAGTCCCAATATCAGTTATATTAATTCCTTCAATTGGAATCTGTGGTTCAGCTTCCAAAGGTACATAAGCTGGGTTATCAGGAGTGTTGGCTAAAGCCCATCTACTAAGTCCATCAGCATTTTTGTGAATGTTTCCTGCTTTATGAACTATAGTCATGTTTCCTCTATATTGTTGAATGGCTATTTGCCATCTCAACATATGTCTGTTGGGAGTTTTCATGTTAAGAAGTGATTTTACAGCATTACAGTCAGTTATCACTTCAAAAACACTGCCATCAAGGTAATAGTGTAATTTCTCAAGTGCCCATACCAAACATAGGCACTCCATTTGGCTTGCACCATATCTGGCTTCTGTTGGTTTGATTTGTCTTGAGATATAACAAACTGGTCCTTCTGTAGGTTTGTCATCAATAATTTGGACTTGATGTAGGGCTGCCCCTAATCCATCTCCACATGCATCAATGTACAATTTAAAAGGAATATTCCAGTCAGGCATGAGGAGTAAAGGTGCTTCTGTAAGGGCTTTCTTTATCTTCTCATAAGCTTTAATTCTTTCCTGTGTCATCTCAAATACAGTCTGTTGATCACAGATTCTATAGAGTGACTTGGCTAGAATTGCAAAATCTTTCAAGTGTTGCTTATAGTAACTAGCAAATCCAAGAAAAGACATCATTCCTTTTTTATTCTGGGGTATTGGCTTGAATAACACTGCTGCCACTTTATTCTTGTCAATACCCAAGCTCAAACCAGAAACAACATGTCCTAATGCTTTGAGTTCTTCAAAACCAAAATTGCATTTCTTAAGTGAAATTTTCATGTTCACTTCTGCAACTTTATGAAGTACTCTTCCAAGTCTTTCAAGGTGCAAAGACCATGAGTCAGAACATATAATAATATCATCAATATAAATGATAAGCCATCCTTCAGACAATTCTGTGGGGAAGATGGTATTCATCATTCTTTGATAATGAGATGGAGCATTTTTAATGCCAAATGGCATTCTAAGATACTCATAAATACTACAGTGAGTGATCATTCTAAGTAATTTCCTAGCTTTAGGCGTCAAAACATTTTGATGGAAGCCTTTCAATGCATCCATTGATGTTATATACTTGGCTTTAGACAATTGAGTCAAGGTTTCTTGGATTCTAGGGATTGGATACCTATCTGGAACTGTGTAGGTATTCAAAGCTCTAAAATCTCCAACCATTCTTGACTTATCATTATGCCATGCAATAATAACAGGTGTTGTCACTTCAACTTCCTCATTATGGCCTACTTTCCTTAGCACACCAAGTTGGATCAACTCTTGGATATGTTTTTCCAAGACTTCTCTAGCTCTGGGACTGGCTGGATAAGCTGGTCTTCTAAGTACTGGAGGATATGGTCTATCAATATTAAGAGTAATATCAATTTCATGTCCTCTTATAGCACCTAATGGTTCATTATCAGATGCAAACGCATTATTGTATGTATATAATACATCAATAAGTTCATTCCTCATCTTTGGTGACAATGATGGATTAATTTGTGCTTCAACAAGTTGTTTAGACACAAATTCATCTTTGTAAGTATCTTTGACAGAAGATACCACAGATATCTGTTTTGGCATATTGGAGAAAGCAAATTTTTGCCTTTTGTTATCTCCAATTGTGAAATATCTGTCTTTATGGTTATTTATATTAATACCATAAATATTCAAGTAATCATTTCCAAGAATGATGTGCTGAGATGTGCAATTATCCATTACTACAATCTCAGTTTTCATTCTTACACTTCCTGCTGGATGTGGGAATACAATATTAGTGTCCAATATGCCCAAGGGGTACATATTGTTACTGGCACTACGGAATTGTACACCTTCTATTGGTAATAGATGGTTTTTCCATTCAGGAAGTATAATTTGGAGATAACCTTTGCCCACACAAGTGCAAAATGCCCCTGTATCCAAATTTACTTTGGCTTCAATATCACTCATCAGAACTGATGTGATACAGGATGCCCCAGCAGTATAACCCTTTCCTCTAGCAGGTTTTGTTTTACACATGCTGGCATCTTGGATATTGATCAGGTTGCAGCAATCCTCACTGTACTGTGGCAAGTGGGTATGGACTTCTGTGACCTCAAAGAAAGCTGAAATGTTTTCAATGGGATAGTCCTCCACTGGTGTATCTTCAGAGACTGCAGAATGTTGATCGGACTCTTCTTTCTCTTCAGTACACTGAATTTCCTCAATGACTTGAACTTCATTGATCTTTGTCTTCTTAGGGCAAGTGTTGGCTAAATGTGAAGTACTTCCACATTTATGACTGTGAGCCTTTGAGATATGACCACATACCCAATAAGGTCACAAAAAGATTAAGAATAATTATACCTTTAATATAACTATACTAAAATTACTTAGAATAATTATACATTAAAATTAATTACTTAAATATACAAAAAATACCATAAATTGACACAAAAATTGGTTTAACTTAAAAACCAATGAATAAACATGTAAAATAAATTATACCATTGGATTCCCCATGGTAAAATACACATATACCATTTTTATCGCATATCTGTAAAGTCAATATTTAATGAATTATAAGGTATAATACCTTATAAAAACCATAAAACCTTATTTATCTCAGAAACTAATGAAACAACATGTAAAATAAATTGTACCAGTGGATTCCCCACAAAACTCCACACATAAAACAATTAATCAGCTAATTTCCAAAGTTAATACTTAAGGAATTAACCTGAATATATGCACTTTTTTGGTCAACGCATATATTCAAGGATCATAGCTAATATCTCTTAAACTATACATGATAGAATGATGAACCAAAAATAAAGTTACCACGTAATTACTGTAAGGAAACAGATATGAACTTTATTTTACAAATTATAAACAAGGCTAAAACCTATAATGAAATATTGATAAAAATCAACAGAGCTGTTGACCACTTTGTTGTGAAAGTGTTCCAAACTTAAAAAAAGTATACAGTTGGATTCTACTAGTTCATTCGTGAAGAATGATGTAATTTTTATTATTAAATTCAGGGTATAACCCCCTGAAATCAAGGTTTGAAGTTTAAAATATTGAATTTCGACAGAAAAGATGAGTTACAAGAAAAATCATCAAAATTAGAGTTTTGATGATGTAATGAAAAGCTCTTAGCATCATAATAGGGTTATGCCAGGCTATCAGAATTCACTCTCTGAATTGCTGTAGAGTGTAAATCTTAAAAGTTATTGAAGATCAAAGTTTGAGCTTAAATTGAGCAGTTATGATCACCTACTGTAACCTTAAATTAAGTTTAACAGTCACAAGAGTGATAAAATTGGTGAATACTATTAGTTTATGATTAAAACTAATAAAATCCACGAAATTTGGGGTTCTGCCAAGCCTCTGATGTCATCAAACTTAAAGTTACAGTGATAACTTTAAATAATGGTGCAATAATGATGTAAGATGGTTTGATCATGATGTAATCACCCTCAAACCTTAAAATATTGATCAATTCCAGTGGATATGATCAGTACACGTCTACTAGAAGCCTGTTGGACTCCAGGAGGGAGGTATTTACTATAAATAGAGCTCTTTTTACTCTATTTTCCCCTCAGACGCATCAAAAACATTAAATCAATTAAATAAAAGGTAATTTCTTTATTCTTTATATATAAAACTCTTATATTATTAAAGACCAAAGACCATCTTATTATTAATCACCACTTTTACGTGATTAAATCCATTTTTTAATTGTTTTTGTTATAAATCTCTCTATAAACTCATTTCCACGTAAAATCAAGAATTTTAGTAAAATTTCTTTATTTTTTATTGTAAATACAATTTGAAAAAGTTGTATTATATTCTTTTGGCGTAAAATATCTCAAAATTATTATCTTAAGTGTTAAAAGTAGGTTATTTCATCTTATTATAATAATTTCTCTCTTATTATTACTCTTAATAATTCTTATTTAATATAAATAGTATTTATATTAATATATAACTTTAATATTGGTAATATTATTGTTATTAATTGTTTTTTATTCATAAAAAACAATTTTTTACGCCTTTATTATTTGTTTGTAACAATAATAAAGAGCTTTATAATATATTAATTATTTTATATTAATATATTATTTTCAATATTATAATCTTATATAATATTAATTATATTATTATATTTATTTAATAATATAATATTTTTATGCCATAATAATAATATTTCTTTATTATTATTATTATTTTAATCTTATTTATTTCAATTATAAGGACATTCAGAGTACAATAAGTAATAAATTAGTAATTTTTACTTATTGTTTCATAGTCAAACCTTACAATGACACTTCAAGACAGGTCTTTCTGGTCTTTTTTCCTCTCTAGGAATCTTTGAGACTATTTTGGACTCTATTAGGTTTCTAATCCAAGTCTTACCAATTCTTGTTCTGGTAATGATATCTTCCATAGCATTAATGTAGTCCTCTGTTGAACAGGGTTCCACACATCTGCTTTTGATAGCATGTTCCAGTTCTCCTCCACACTTTCTTAATATTTTCATATTAATCATAGTGTCAGACATATCTGGGTGTAAAGCAGATAATCTGTATTTTTGTTTGAAGAACCAAGTAAGTGGTTTGTCTTTTTCCGAGTTAAAAATGGCACTTTCAAAAGCATTCTCCATTTTAAACCTCCAAGGATTATTGGCCCATTTGGTAATCACTTCAGATTTCCACCAAGACCAGTCATGTCTTCCATGATCTATTCTCATCTTGTAATACCATTTCTTTGCAGTCTTGGTAAACAAACAATGTAATTTCCCTACTATGATTTCATCAGGTATATTAAAGTCTTCTTGAAACATATCAATAGTCCTGATGAATTCAATATGGTTGTATTCTCCTTCACCAGAGAATGTTGGCCATTCTTCTAATTTTGGAATATCCTTTGCAGAAATAACATTTTCTCCTAAGAATGGAGTCAAACTCTCCTTAACAGAAAGTTTTTCTTCAGTCAAAGGTGTAGAATGTCTTGGCATATGTGGTTCATGATTCTTATGAATTTGCTCCACACTTGCAATTATTTCATTTTTCAATTTCTGCCTCTCACTGTCACTTTTTGCTAAATGTATGGCAAATTGATTGGTGTTCTTAACTATTTGTAAGACATGGTCTTCAAGAGTTTTAAGTCTATAATTTACTTTAAAAATGGAAGGATCCTCTGTGTCATTATTTTGACATTGGTTCTCAATTCTATCACAAGCATTGCTAATTGACTCAAGGGTGACAGTTGTCAATTGATGCCAATCAGAATGTTGCTTGTCACTTTTCTTTAAATCACTGATGTCTAATGTAATTTGCTTTAACTTTGACTCAAGTTTGCCAATTTCTACACTAATACTTCTATGTACATCATTTATTTGCGTGGAAAAGTCCTGTTCATCCTTTCCTGCTCCTTGGCTGTGAATTCCATAAGAGTTCTGGCCATATTGAAGACACTGTCCACTGCTGAAGGCTCCAATCTGGGGATCCTGTACCCTTGTGGGTAAGGTCTGTGCCAATTGGCTTTGCCTTTGCCCTTGCCTTGATGGTTCTTGGGACCTCTCTGTTTCTTTTGAGGTCCTTTGGGCTTGTCCTTGGATGCTTCTGGAGCTGGTTTGGAGCTGGTAGATGCCACTGGTGCCTCTGTCTCCAAAGTTGGAGTCATTTCCAATTCTTTCTTCTGGTCTATGGATAAAAGGCTCTGGTTCTTCAACCAATTCTTTATCTTTTTGACCTTGTCTTTGCAAGACAGGGGGCTCCAACCTCCTAAGAGTTCTATGGTCTTCTCCTGACCCAGAAAGCTCTTGATGTGTAAGTAGGAGTTCATGGCCCCCTGCCAAAGGCTTGGGCAGATTTCCCACTCCTCTTCTTTGGCTGCTCTGAACCAATTTTTTTACTGGCTCTGATATATTTCTATTGCTGCCACTTGAAAATGGTTCAGCCCTGGAAATATTATCATAAATTAGTTCAGGCTCAGAATTTACGTCAAAATCTGTTGGTACAGACCTTGGGGAATGGGGGGCAACTCTGGAATCCTCCAAATGTGTCTTTCTTGTGGAAGACTTGGCACTTCTGGATTTGGTCTTGCCTCTTCCTTGTCCACATCCATCTGGCTGGACTGAATAGTTGCTTCCATTTCTGGTATGTACCATTTTCATGTCAATTTAAAGATAAAAGGTGAAAATATAAGATAAAAGACACACCTTTTGGTGGTAATTTAGCTTTTTCTGAGTTGAATAAGGTGCCTCTTTTAGCAATCTGCACCTCAATACTGTCTTCAGATTCTGCCTCTGAAGATTCTGGACTAGTGATATATCTTTTACTGAGTCTGTTGCCAGCTGCACAGTATTTGATTAAAGACACTAGAAAAAATTATAAAAGAGAAAAATTATTTTTTATACTTTTTTTAAAATATTTTTAAAGATTTCTTATAAGTTTTATATTTGTTAATATTAAAAAAATTATTCTTTTTAAAGAAAAAAAATTAAAATTTAAGATTTTGAATGAAAATTAATTCAGAGTAACTCAAAGAATAATTTTATACGTTTTTGGATGTGAAAAAGCCACGTGTAAAAACAATATAAAATTAAACCAAATTCCTCAATGAAAAAGATTTTAAAACAATTTCAGAAATAAAAATATTTCAACTTCAAATTGAAAGAAAAAAATTAATTAAATTAATATATTTTAGAGCTTAAAAATATATTAATTAAGGGTACAAGGTTCAAAAAACACGGCCAGGCCCCCAAATGTAAGATTTGACTATGAAACTGAGGATAATATTACTATTAATCAACAGTACTATGTCTGTTCTTATGAAATATAATAATAAAAATTATTGTAACCACAATTAAATAATTATAAAATTATTTCTTTCACGTGTTATACACTACTAGTGATTATAAAAGTGAGCAGTAATTGTCTACAAGAATCAATTACAAGAAGAATTTAATAATAAAAACTTCTGTTATTAAAATAATAAAATTATTTTAATATATAATTATCTTTTACAAGAATAATTATAAAGATAATTCTTGAAGAAAACTATTACTAGAGAAAAACTTTAAGAATTAAAGATAAATGACTCACTAATACTCCAAAGAACTTATTGATAGATAAAAGTAGAGAAATTTGACGTGGAATTGTGGATTTAAGGGATCAAAAGGATTTATAACAGTATTACAACAATATATAGTTGGATTCTATGATTTCACGTCTTTCTGGTTGATTCTGAAAGATTTAAAACACTTAAGAATAGCTGTAACTAATACTTACTTGTTGGTAATAATGATTTAATAAATTGATAAGATGATTTCTGGAAAAAACAGCAAGAGGAGGCCTCTTTTAAGTCAACAACAGCTCACAGAGGCGTGCCATGGAGCAAACTGAAAGACCAGTGAGTGAGAAAACAATAAACCTTTTTGGATTATTGATTGCATCATCTGTTGTCACGTAAGATTATCATAATTACTTAATTGATGCTTTTACGTGATTACCAACCCCAATATGGTTAAGAATAAAAGGAGTAACACTTGTAAATATTCTTTTATTCTAAAATAATCATTGATTTCTCAAAGTTATCAATGTTATTGCCAATTTCATCACAGGTTGTAATTACTGTGAATTTGTGAAGATTCAGTGTTTCACGTAGAATAACCAAAAATGGACTGTGAGTAAAACTTTTAATTTTACTAGTGAAGCTGTAATTCTTTTTGGTTTTACCATAGATAATACAGTTTTCCTTTAGTCCTGAAAGTTTCAGAAGGATTCATTAAGAATTGTATTTTTAATGAATTTTTGAAGTTTTTACCTCATTTCTACGTAGAATTGCAAATAGCAGTGTTTTGCTGGTTGCTATGAGGTAAATCAATGAATATGGGTCCCAAAAGGGTTTTAATTACTCTTTTGGGGTCTATCCATGGAAAGTCATTAGTAATTGACATGGTTACAGGAGTGTAAGTAGCTCATTACCTCCTTGGCACGTCAAAATAGCAGGTTATTTGCTATTTTCTGGTGTTTTACAGTAGTTGTAACTTGGTAACCAAGTTCCCAAAGAGTTTTGGTTTACCAATTGGGCCAAGATGAGCCATGGATCCATGCTCTGGAGCTATCCACGCCTCTGAGGCCTCAGAAGTTGGGTACCCTGGCTCTCTTTGATGTCTTTTGTCCCCCTTGCCTATTTTTTACGTCAAAATAGTAATTTAAGCTTAAAGTGAGATATCCACTATGGGTGTACCAAAAGTCCATGTAAGAATACCATGATATTAAGTGCTCAAAACATGTATAACACTATTTTTAGTGTATATGTAACATGGGATTTCTCACTTTCCCATTATTTTGGCTAAAAATCAAGAAAAACAAAAATTTTCACGGATCTTTTATGTGGTATTAATGATGTGGTATTGAAGTATTTTCCATTTTACCACCTCAAATACTTAAATTGAGCTTATTCACTCTATGGAGCTACCCTAGGTGAATTTTTGTGTAGAATCCAAATCTGGTCTTAAATCCATGGATTTACTTACTCAATAAAAAGTTATTCATCTTTTCTGAAATTGAAAATGATGAATTTTGGATATATGCATGACTTATAAGTTGTGCATAATTCAAAATTTCTTTTTAAGATAATTGTGGCCTATTTGGGTATGTAAAATATACCTCAAGGCTCACAGTGTTTTGAAAATTTTACTTGAGTGGTAGTGTTGGATTTAAATCATCAACAAAGGGCCACTTTGTAAAATGCAGACCTTCTGGAGCTTTACCACATTTGTCAATTTAAACCTTCCAGAGGTGTGCCACTTTCTTTATTGAGGAATCTTCAGAAGTGAGCCAGTTTGTTCAATGAAAAACGTTTGGAGCTGCACCACTTTTGACAACTCCCACATTTCAGAACTGCACCACTCTTATCAATGTGGACCTTTGCTGCTTAGGAATTATGGAAATCATTTACTTCCTGAGCTGGGCCACTGTTGTCATTGCAGACAATTTGGAAGTGGGTGACTTTTGTCAATGAAGACCATTTGGAAGTTGGCCAATTTTGTCAATGTGGACCCTAGCTGCTTAGGAATTATGGCAATTATTTACTTCCAGCGCTGAGCCACTTTTGAAAATAAATAACTTAGCTTCTTAGGAATTATGAAAATTTTTGACCTCTGAAGCTGGTCCACTTTTGTCAATTTGAACCTTAGCTTCTTACAAATTATGGCACGGGGCTGGGCCACAATTGTCAATGTGAACCTTAGCTGCTTAGGAGTTATGGAGATCCTTTAATTCCAGAGCTTGGCCCCTTTATTCAATGTGGTCCTTAGCTTCTTAGAAATTATTAAAACTCTTTACTTCCAGAAATGGCTCACTTTTGTCAATGTGGACTTTAGCTGCTTAGGAGCTATGTAAATTCTTTACTTCTGGATTTGGGCCACTTTGGTCAATCCCCATCTCACGTGCTTAGGAGTTATGCAAATTCTTTCCTTATGGAGCTGGGCCACTTTTGTCAATGCTTATTTTAGTTGGTTAGGAATTATGGAAATAATCTACTTCCACAGCTGGGCCACTTTTGTCAATGTGGACCTTAGCTGCTTAGGAGTTATGGAAATTCATCACTCCTGAAGCTGGGCCACCTTTTTCAATTCAAACTTTAGCTGTTTAGGAGTTATTGAAATTCTTTACTTCTGTAGCTGGGCCAATGTCAGTTGAACCTTATCTACTCAGGACTTATGGAAAGCATTTACTTCCCAAGATGGGTCACTTTTGTTAATTTGGAACTTAGCTTCTTAGGAGTTATGGAAATTCTTTACTTCTGGAGCTGGGTAACTTGTTCCAATTTGGACCTTATGTGCTTAGTAGTTATGGCAATTACTTACTTATGGAGCTGGTCCACTTTTGTCAATATTTATTTTAGTTGGTTATTAATTATATAAATTCTTTATGTCTAAAGCTGGGTGTCAGCCTGTGACTCAAAACCAGAGCACAAGCATGACAGCCAAATACCATAAACCAATGGTGAAGCCACAATACCACCAAAACATGGAGCTGAGCCAAATCAGCTCAAACCAGAGGAAGAGACTTAACCCCATCAAATGGGTATTTATATTGAAGCCTTGAGTCAGGGCTATCCAATGGTACTAACCAAATTGAGCTAGCACCAGAACTACAGGAGTTATAGCCAAAATAAGTTCAAATAAGGGTGAATAAAATATTGCTCTCTAATCTAAATTCTACATTTGTAGTATGAGATACCTAAGTTGAATATTTTTGGGGAAAGGAAAATAAGGGCTAACTGATTGTGCCATCCACTTCCCCATATCTCATCCAGAACAAAAGTTAGGGGGAAAACAAGCTCCATACAGATTTTAAGCCAATCATACATATGTACAACAAATCTAGTACATGGCATAACTTTTCCATATTTAATGATAGCCATAGAAAATGAGGAACAATGTTTTAGAACACATCCAGGGCTACACAATGAACCAATGTTGAGCTTGATATCTTAAAAATGGACAAAGTTATGGCAGTTTCAAGGTCAAAATCCCACAGTTAGACCAATACAGCTTTACTATGGGATAATATCCCATAACTATGATTATGAGGTTTCAAACAGAAAAAGGAGCTTGTTTATAACTCAATACCTCATATTTTTGGTCAATACTGGTGTCCTTTAAAGGTTCTGTTCAGCATTCTATGCATAATACAAGTCAGACGAGGGCTATGTGGTCCCCAGATGAAAATTTTCACCCTGTATTGGTGAAAACTGCCCAGATATGGTTTCAAAACCACATATGAGCCTAATACAGGCAATAAAGGCCTTGTGAAAACCACAAGCCAGTCCTTGGAAGTGAAAAATCTTCACTTCCTCTATGTGGAAAGGTCTAGAAGACTTTTTCACCCAAGTTTAGGATAAAAAGGGGCCTTTTCTCCACTAGAAAAGGTTCCCTCATCCTGCTCTTGAATTCCTATATAGTACAACTGTCAAAAACAGCTATACTCTTGGAAAATAATCAGGTTATAATCATAATATTAGTTATTATAGTAAACCAACTTATAATTCTTGCACCTGGGGCTTTCAATAGCGCTCACCAGCACTATTCCTCAATAGTAAAGCCCTGTATACTTAATTTTCAACCCTTATTATCATCAAAAAATACTTTTTAATAATTTTCACTTTGCCACAGTCATAGTTAAACCTTGTAATTAGTCTTTATTAGATTCATCATAGACTCAGCCTGACATTTTGTGGGCTTGGCCATGTGTTTTAACCTTTTTTGGACCTTATAAGTAAGTTTTTTCTCTTATTATCTTGATTCTGACATTATTGTTTCTTTTTTTAGGAATAATTTTATTAAAAAATAATTATGATACATATCTTATATTAATTTTTTAGTGGTATATGTTATATACCAATGTGTTTTTTATTTTTTAATTGCCTTGTTGTGTGGTTTATTATAATTTAATCACAACAAAACCTTATCTTTTGGCATTTTTTGCATATTAAAACACTTAAAGCCATCGATATTTTCTTTTAAATTAAAAAGAACACCTCTCTTACTTTAAACCAACAATATTAGAGGCATGGTTGGGTATATTGATAATTTTAATTGCCCTTTACATAACCACTTTTAGATTACACTTGTTAATTACAAGTTAATCTGTGAGATACTGGTATACAAACATCATACCAGAAATCCACAAGCTGGATTTTTGAGGTGTAATTGATAATTTCAATTGCACTGTCATAATACAAGGGTATAATATATAAATATATTGCCCAGAGGCCATTCTTGGATGTGCAAACAGAATTTCAGGAAGTCTTAACTGACAATAAGACCTCTTTTTCCTGTTTGATTCAGTTGAAGAAAATTGCATACCACTTGAAACCCAGTCACAGGCAAAATACCAGTGACACCCTCAGAACCGAAGGGAATCAGGGGGAAAGGAAAGAGGCACAGTGAAGGCCTTATCACAGCTAAGAAGTGGATACCAATTTACACTCAGAGGAGTAGAAAACCACAAAACTCTGCATCAATACAAGGTAAACAAAACTTAATCACTTTTAGTGGGAAAATTACAATCATTAACTCAGTTGTAACCTCTAAAGGCAAATTTCCAAAAGCAGTAGACAACAAATTTATACAAGGCACAGTCAAAGGTAAATACCCTAAGAACGTTAAGTTGTTGACTTCTTGCAAACACTTATATGTAACCTGTACACCTCAGAAACCTTGGAATCCAAAGGAACCAGCCAGAGGCCAGAGAAGTCTTGTCCAGAACCAGAAGACCTGGAGGAGGACACCTTGGACACAGTGGTGGATGGCAAGATATTGAGGGAAATTATACCCACTCTTCCATTCAACAGAAACATAAAACCAGAGGACTGGAAGGATATGGATCAAGTTCTTCAGCTCCACCAACTCCTCAAAGACCTTTTTCAATGGAGCATGGACAACAAAAGGTTCAGCCTAGCATCCCACTGGAAAGAACTTGGAGCAAGTTTCCAGAAGATATGTCTCAAAGAAATAGACTTCAAAGACCTTATGGTAATCAACAAAGGTTGAAATCCCACCAGACAGTTCATACTTCTGGAGGAGAGGGAAGCCAGGATAAGGAAGAACCAAGCCACTATCCAAGCTATAGAAGAACAGCTGACCCAGACAGGGCATACTATGATTCCTTCAGGCTCAAAAGGAGTAGACCAAACCAACTATCCAGTAGCTTCACACCATGCAGAAACCAACAGTTCAGTGGCCAAGAGTCACCATTCTTCACAATCTTAAATAGTTTTCAGGAGAAGAAAAGGATACAAGGGCAAAAACAAAACCTCTTTCAACCAAAGGCAGAGAGAGTAAGACCCAATGATCCAGAAGCTGTGGGACTTGGTGAAAGAAGTACACAAGAGCCAGAAATTGTAGTACATACTTTTAGAATAAGTGGCCTCATTAATAGAAATATTACCTCCACTCAGACAGAACATAATTTTGTGACACCTGAGAGTAACTTAAACAGTGATAAACTGTGGCTACAAATGTCCCAGTTTTCAGTGCAAACTCAAGAATCACTTGACGATTTCAAGAGGATAAATGAAAGGTTGCAAAAAAAATTCAGTCTTACAAGAGGCTACAATTAAAGCCATCCAAGAGAGCTGTACTCAATTGAGAAAAGCCTCTGAAGAAACCAACAAACGACTGGATTAAGTCTTTGAAGAGCAAAATCACTGAAAAAGGGACAGGGATTGTCTGGATCAAGACATAAACAAATTGTTTAATGTCTACCAAAACATGAAGCCCAAACCGGAAGGCCATGGTTTGGAGAATCCATACCAGCAAGAAGACATCAAACCAGATGCCTTATTGGTGAATAAGGCAAGATCTCCATCTCAATACCAAGATGGAGATAATATGTCTTATTCTGAGAAGGAAGCCTTAAAAAGGCTTCCAGAGGCCTCAAGCTGGCGCAAATTCTCTGGAACAGGAGAATATGATCATATAGAGCTCATTGATTATATTGATGGACTCTTCATTGATGTACCAAGAATACCCAATTACTGTATTACTGCTAGACTTAATACAGAATGCAAAGGTCATGCTAGTATATAGTACACAGAGATGAAGGAAATCCATGGAAGAAGAAACTGGCCATGGTGGAAGAGTCAAATTATCCAAAAGTACAGCAATGGTACTTGGATATGGCAAAAGACCATTTCATTTAAAAATGACAAGTACTCTGTGGACAAAGATCCATATGAGTGATGTCTTAGACAGTCTAAAATACTTTAAGCTATTGATCCTCAAATGAACATTCAGATGAGGAATCACAAACTCCTAAAACAAATTCCAGGAGAACTAGAACATACAGTGAAATGCAGATGCAACCAAAATTGCACTCTAGATGACATTGCAAATACCCTACAAGATGTAAGTAAAAGAACAAATATAGGAAAATATTCCCCATATAAAAGCAGTGGTTTGAAAGAGAAGCAACCTTTCAGGGTGGAGCTCAAAGACAAACCCAGAGAAAGGGTGACAGAAGTGGCTAAGAAGAAAAATTCTTGCCACAATCGTGGTTCAAAAAACCATTATGCCAACAACTTTCCAAAGGCAAAGAAGAAATTCTATGCCATTGAGAAAGTCCCAGAGGAGGAATCCCCCACAGAGGATTCTGAATCAGACTATATAGGAGATGCCATCAGAGAACAATCTGATGATTACCAAGACCCAAAAGAAGAGCTCCTAGTGAAATACCAAGGGGAAACACCACTGGAAATTTGGGACATACAGCTGGAAGCAGGCATGCCACAGGACACTGCAAATAAGAGCCTGTGTAAACACACACAAGATGCACAAACATTCCTAGTTACCCCAACTAAAGGAATGGAATACATACATGGGACAGCCACAAAGATGACTGTTTTTATTGAAAGTTCTCAACACCCATTGATCATTGACAATGGAGCACACTCCTCAATAATGGCCAGAAATTATCTGGATCACCACTTCCCAAATTGGGAAAAAAACCTCTTGCCAACCAAGGCAAAGAGCTTCAAAAGTGCATCAGGAAAGATGACATCCATTGGGAAAATTATCAAAGAAATGATTATACCCCATAGGAAATGTAATATCAGACTCAACCCAGAGTTTGTTGTGCTTGAGGATGCCCACATACAAGAGTTTTTACTGGGAACAGACTACCAGAGGATGTATGGAATTGATATTTAAAATAGTAAAAACAGGCATATTACTATTGGTTCAAACAAGGAAAATAAATTTTCACTTGACATATACCAAATATCTACTCATGACCCTCTAGAAGAATTACTGAATGAATGCAGGGAGGGCCAATTCAGCACTACCCTTACCAGTAAACAAAAACTCAGTTTACTGAAGATGCTAAGGAAAAATATACCAGAATTTTCCATTGGTGAAGAACCATTAGGCAAAATCAGAGGCCATGATATAGAAGTATATCTGGATGTGGAAAGAACCTATCCACCCATGCTGAGAAGACCTCCATACCCAGCAAGTCTGGAACATAGGAAGGAAATTTAGAAACATGACAATGAACTCCTAGACATGGATGGTATCAGGAAGATAGGACATAATGAAATAGTGGAAATCACCACTCCTGTCCTGATCACCTGGAATGATGGAAAATCTAGGTTGTGTGGGGATTTCCAAGCTCTGAATAACTACAAAAAGCTGACAGGTACCCTATACCAAGGATACCTCATGCCCTAGACAAACTGGCAAAAGCCAAATACATAACCAAGGTGGATTGTATGAAAGGCTTTCACCAGAATGGAGTTAAACCAAACTGCATCAAATTACTCAAAATCATATGCCATATGGGCATATATGAGTACACCAGGATGCCATTTGGCATCAAAAATGCACCAGCCCACTTCCAAAGGATGATGGACACAGTATTTCAAGAAGAAATATTGGAGGGCTGGATGGTAGTATATATTGATGACATAATTATATGCTCAGATACATGGGAAGACCATGTGCAGTAAATAGACAGAGTACTAAGTAAGTGCACACCCATTCATCTGACAATTTCAATTAAAAAGTGCAACTTTGGTCAACAAGAACTACTGGCACTGGGATACAAAGTCTCAGGTATTACATACCCATCAACCTGAAAATTTCACTTAAAAAGTGCAATTTTGGCTAACAGGAGCTACTAGCTCTAGGACATAAAGTCTCAGGTCTCTGTCTGGAAATTGACCAGAACAAAGTAGCAGCAGTACTGCAAAATCCAGTACCAACAAACATCAAAGAGATGCAATCTTTCCTTGTGTTTGCTAGCTACTATTGAAGCCACATCAAACATTTTTCTCACATAACTAGTAGCCTATACAAATTATGTTCAAAAGATGTAGTCTTTGAAATTACCAAGGAAATAAGGGATGCATATGAGAGGATCAAACATGAACTCACAAATTCACCTGTGCTCATCTTACCTGACTTTGAACTACCATTCAGGGTATACATAGATGCAGCATGTATCCCAAGGCTTAGGAGCAGCCCTTCACCAGAGAAAAATTGTAGATGGTTAACCAAGAGAGGGAGTAATATGCTACATCTCTAGGCAACTGAAAGATTCAGAAGCCAGGTATGGGGCCACCCATACTGAATGCCTATTCTTAGTCTGGGCTCTAGAGAAACTCCACTATTTTTTGGAGGGTGCAGTCTTTGAAGTCTACACAGACTGCACAGCCTTGAAGTGTTTACTGAACATGAAGGATACCAACAGACACATATTGAGGTGGAAAATAGCTATCCAAGAGTATAGAGGCAATATGAACATAATATACAAGGAGGGAAAAAGCCAAACAATTCGGATGGCCTCAGCAGATGGCCACTAGATAATGTCAAAAGCAACCCAGCCTATGAACCTGAAGTAGCAGCCAAGATTACTATCCATTTCATGGAAATAGATAGGAGGAAAAACTTTAGATTTTCTGAATGGGCACCAAGAAGTGGTACCCCAGACAGTGGAAACACTGAATCAGAAGGAACAGAAATTCCCATATTGGGAATAAGTTCCTCAGAACTGCATAATGAATTCTTCAGTGCAGTACTGAAGACATATGTCAAACACAAACAGTGTGGCATATTGGTTCAACTCCTTCAACAGAAGTACAGGAGCCCAGAGCTGGGATTCCAGCTAGAGGAACCTTGGTTGAGGGACTATAAGGACAACAAGTTTTTCCTTATAGATGGCCTGCTCTACCATAGAGAGAAGCACACAAGTGCACTCACAGTAGTAGACAGGGACCATATATGCCTGATTCTGCACAAATTCCATGACTGCCCCTAAATGGGACACATTAGTGAAGACAGGACCAAGGAAAGGGTAGCAAGCACAGGTTGGTGGCACAGATGGGAATAGTAGTTTAGTTAATATATCAACACTTGTGAAAGATGCCAAAAGGCAAATTGAAATCATGGGAAGAAGTATGGGCTAATTCAACACATAGAAGAACCCAAACAACCATGGGAAACCATCAAAATGGACTGGGTTACAGGACTGGTCCCAGGAGGCAAAGAAGACTTCAATGCTTTCCTGATCATAGTTGATAGGTTCAGCAAGAGTGTGAGGTGCCTACCATGTCACAAGGAGGACACAGAAATGGATACTGCGTTGTTATTTTGGAACAATATAATATCCACATGTGGAGTCCCTAAAATTATCATTAGTGATAGGGACCCAAAATTCACATCAGAATTTTGGACCAATGTGTATGACATGCTTGGTACTAAACTTGCATTCTCCACAGCTTGCCACCCACAGACAGATTTTTTAGCTGAAAGGATGATCCAAAAGATGGAGGACATCATCAGAAGATTCTGTGCATATTGCATGGAATAAAAAGACCATTAAGGATACACCCATTACTGGGTTACACTTCTACCATCAGTCAAGCTGGCTTAATACACAAGCCAGAACTCCACCACAGGGAAATCACCCTCACTGGTAGAAAAAGAGTAGAACCCCCTATTTCCTGTGGATCACCTGAAGAAAAATATTCTGACTATCCACCCAACAGATGAAGAATTCCATGATATGTGGAAGAGGGCTTTTGATACAGCTTCTAGATGCATAGCTGAGGAAAAAGAATACAATACACAAAGGTGGTACAAATCTCACATGGAACCTGACTTCAAAGAAGGGGACCAGGTATTAGTGTCCACACTCAACTTCAACCATCTTAAGGGACCAAAGAATATGAGAGACTCATTTGTAGGTCCCTTTACTATCATTAATTAAACTGATAGGAAAAAATGCAGTGGAGGTCAAACTCACAGAGGAGTTTTCTAGGAAACACCCAGTATTCCCCGTGAGTTTGGTTAAGGCATACTTCCAAACAGAGGAGGATGAGTTCCCCTCCAGGAAGAGAAATCCCACTCAACCAGAAATAGTGGAAGTGGAAGATCCACCTGGCCCTGTGAGGAAACTCATCAAGGCCAGGAAGATCAGACTGAATGGTAAATACCAAAGGCAATACTTGGTCAGATTTAAATGAAAGTCAGCAGATAAAGACAAATGGTTGGCAGAGGATGCCATTCCAGATGGGAAACTTCATCTAAGGAGATTCAGGGCCTCTAGGAGGACTCAACAGTCTCATCAATGATGAGCCTTTTTTGAAGGGAGGGTATGTCACCCTCTGACTCAAAACCAGAGCACAAGCATGACAGCCAAATACTGTAAACCAATGGTAAAGCCAAGATACCACCAAAACATGGATCTGAGCCAAATCAGCTCAAAAGGTATCAAAGAAAGAGGAAACCAACCATTTTACAAATACACAAGTCCCACCATCATAGGAAAAGGAATAAAAAAGTTATTGCTGGGCATAAACCTTATTTTTCACCTCTCATCTGAAATCCAGAGGAAGAGACTTAACCCCATCAAATGGGTATTCAAATTGAAGCTCCAAGTCAGGGCTATCCAATGGTAGTAGCCAAATGGAGCTAGCACCAGAGCTACATGAGGTATGGCCAAAATAAGGTCAGATAAGGGTGAATAAAATATTCACCTCTTGTCTAGCTTCTATACTTTTAGTGTTAGATACCCAAATTGGGGTCTTTTTGAAAGGGCACAATTAGGGCTGTCTGATGGTGCCATTCATTTTGCAATATCTCATGTATAACAAAGGTTATGGGGCAAACAAGCTCCATACAGATTTTAAGCAAATCATACATATGTACAACAAATCTTGTACATGGCATAACTTTGCCATATTTAATAATGGCCATAGCAAATGTAAGGTTTGACTATGAAACAATAAGTAAAAATTACTAATTTATTACTTATTGTACTCTGAATGTCCTTATAATTGAAATAAATAAGATTAAAATAATAATAATAATAAAGAAATATTATTATTATGGCGTAAAAATATTATATTATTAAATAAATATAATAATATAATTAATATTATATAAGATTATAATATTGAAAATAATATATTAATATAAAATAATTAATATATTATAAAGCTCTTTATTATTGTTACAAACAAATAATAAAGGCGTAAAAAATTGTTTTTTATGAATAAAAAACAATTAATAACAATATATTACCAATATTAAAGTTATATATTAATATAAATACTATTTATATTAAATAAGAATTATTAAGAGTAATAATAAGAGAGAAATTATTATAATAAGATGAAATAACCTACTTTTAACACTTAAGATAATAATTTTGAGATATTTTACGCCAAAAGAATATAATACAACTTTTTCAAATTGTATTTACAATAAAAAATAAAGAAATTTTACTAAAATTCTTGATTTAACGTAGAAATGAGTTTATAGAGAGATTTATAACAAAAACAATTAAAAAATTGATTTAATCACGTAAAAGTGGTGATTAATAATAAGATGGTCTTTGGTCTTTAATAATATAAGAGTTTTATATATAAAGAATAAAGAAATTACCTTTTATTTAATTGAATTAATGTTTTTGATGCGTCTGAGGGGAAAATAGAGTAAAAAGAGCTCTATTTATAGTAAATACCTCCCTCCTAGAGTCCAACAGGCTTCTAGTAGACGTGTACTGATCATATCCACTGGAATTGATCAATATTTTAAGGTTTGAGGGTGATTACATCATGATCAAACCATCTTACATCATTATTGCACCATTATTTAAAGTTATCACTGTAACCTTAGGTTTGATGACATCAGAGGCTTGGCAGAACCCCAAATTTCGTGTATTTTATTAGTTTTAATCATAAACTAATAGGATTCACCAATATTATCACTCTTATGACTGTTAAACTTAATTTAAGGTTACAGTAGGTGATCATAACTGCTCAATTTAAGCTCAAACTTTGATCTTCAATAACTTTTAAGATTTACACGCTACAGCAATTCAGAGAGTGAATTCTGATAGCCTGGCATAACCTTATTATTCTGCCAAGAGCCTATAATTACATCATCAAAACTCTAATTTTGATGATTTTTCTTGTAACTCATCTTTTCTGTCGAAATTCAATATTTTAAACTTCAAACCTTGATTTCAGGGGGTTATACCATGAATTTAATAATACAAATTACATCATTCTTCACGAATGAACTAGTAGAATCCAACTGTATACTTTTTTTTAAGTTTGGACCACTTTCACAACAAAGTGGTCAACAGCTCTGTTGATTTTTATCAATATTTCATCATAGGTTTTAACCTTGTTTATAATTTGTAAAATAAAGTTCATATCTGTGCTCTTACAGTAATTACGTGGTAACCTTATTTTTGGTTCATCATTCTATCATGTATAGTTTAGAAGATATTAGCTATGATCCTTGAATATATGCGTTGACCAAAAAAGTGCATATATTCAGGATAATTCCTTAAGTATTGACTTTGAGAATTAGCTTATTAATTGTTTTATGTGTGGAATTTTATGGGGAATCCACTGGTACAATTTATTTCACATGTTGTTTCATTGGTTTCTGAGATAAATAGGATTTTATGGTTTTTATAAGGTATTATACCTTATAATTCATTAAATATTGATTTTACAGATATGCCATAAAAATGGTATATGTGTATTTTTCCATGAGGAATCCAATGGTATAATTCATTTTACATGTTTATTCATTGGTTTTTAAGTTAAACCAATTTTTGTGCCAATTTATGGTATTTTTTGTATATTTAAGTAATTAATTTTAATGTATAATTATTCTAAGTAATTTTAGTATAATTATATTAAAGGTATAATTATTCTTAATCTTTTTGTGACCTTATTGGGTATGTGGTCATATCTCAAAGGCTCACATTCCCTACCACCAAAAAAGATTGTACCACAATCTGATATGTTTGATTAGGGTATCATCCACTGTCCTACCTCTTTAATAGACTTTGTTAGTCTTGAAGCTCAATAATGCTTAACTTTTTTTTTATTTTTCAGGTTTTCTTTCATGTCTGAACCTTCTTAGTAGTTTATCAGCATTTGTTATATCTTTCTAAAGTAGCCATTCATCTTCTTGAGTTGAATTTCTATACCTTACAAGGTATTCTCTTTCTTTTTTGTTTCTTGTCCTTCTTTCTTTAAGGACTTTTACTATTTTCTTTTCCTCTCCTTCTTCCAAGGGGGGAATCTCAAGTGGGGGCTTATTTCTTAGTGGAAATAACTCTTTGTCACTTGAACTGTAAGGTTTTATCAGACTTACAGGGAAAGTTGGGTGTTTGTTCATTAGTTCACCTGTGAGTTCCAATTGCACAGCATTGGGTCCATGAAGTGCTTTTATCATAAATGGTCCTGCAAAGGAATCTTTCAATTTCTTTGGGCCTTTTATGTTATTGAAATTAAGGGTTGATACTAAAACCAAGTCCCCTATTTTGAAATCAGGTGGCTTATGACTTTTATCCCATCTTTCTTTTGCATATTTAAAAGAATCTTGCATGCATCTGTTTGCATGGTGTCTTGCTTTGTCAAGCATTATCTTGAAGCTGCTTGCTGTTGGATGTATATCCACTAAGTCCTTTTTGAGGGTGTCATAAGTAAGTCTTGGATTCCAACCTTTCTCTAGCATTGCTGGTGTCTTTCCAGTAGAAGAATGGATTGATGTCTTATATGCCAGTTCAAGTGCTGGTATTAGTGTACACCAATCATGGGTAAAACCATCAGAATCTTTGAATTCTAGCCCATAAGCACAGAATCTTCTGATCATATCCTCTAGAGTCTGTATCATTCTTTCTGCCAAACCATCAGTTTGAGGATGATAAGCTGTTTAGAATGATAATTTTGTCCCAAATAAGTTATGGAGATTTGTCCATAATGCTGAAGTGAACTTTGGGTCTCTGTCACTTATAATATTTTGGAATAAGCCTGTATGGCTAATGACTTTATTCCATATCATTATGGCTGTATCCATAGCTGTGTCATCTTTATGACATGGTAAGAACATGGGAGTTTTGCTGTATCTGTCAACTAACACTAGGCATGCATTATAACTCCTGTCTCCTCCTGGAGGTAAGGCTGTTACCCAATCCATATGAACTATTTCCCATGGGGATTTTGGTTCTTGGATTTGGATCATCATTCCAAATTTCTTTCCTGTAGCTCTGTTGGCTTTTTGACATCTGTCACAGGTCTGGCAGTACTCTGTAACATCTTTCTTCCAATTTGGCCACCAAGAACAGGTTTTCACCCTCTCTAGTGTCCTATCTTCTGAGAGATGTCCAGATGCAACACTATCATGACACTCATGTAAAATGGTGTTTATTAGTGTTCTGTCTGTTAAGGCCATAACACATGTGTGTTTTGTTCTATGGTAAAGGATTCCATCAAGGTGGTGAAATCTTCCTTCATCATATGCCTTTTTCCATATTTCATCTAGTTTTGATGAAAGTGATGGATCTTTGCAGTCTTTCATTAGAAGTTGGTTTAAGATATGGCAATTTTTGTCTGTCTTATAGCTTTCTTTAACTTGGTCAAAGAATTCTGTGCCAATGTCTGTAACACATATTCCTTCTATATGGTGCTCTTCTTGTGGTACCCATGCTGGATTGTCAGGGGTATTTGCTAGAGCCCATCTGCTGAGACCATCTGCATTTTTGTGAATATTTCCAGATTAATGGACAATGGTCATATTTCCTCTATATTCCTGGATAGCAATTTGCCATCTCAGCATATGTCTGTTTGGAGTCTTCATATTTGATAGTGATTTCACAGCATTACAGCCTGTGATTACATCAAATACTGTGCCATCCAAATAATAATGCAATTTTTCTAAAGCCCACACTAGGCATAAGAATTCCATTTGGCTTGCTCCATACCTTGCTTCTGTTGGCTTTATTTTCCTTTAAATGAAACAAATTGGTCTTTCCACTGGTTTATCATTGATAATTTGTGTTTGGTGAAGTGCAGCACCTAGTCCTTCTCCACAAGCATCAATGTACAGCTTGAAGGGTAGTTTCCAATCTGGCATTAGAAGAAATGGCGCATTTGTTAAGGAATTTTTCAATTCTTCATATGCCTTGACTCTTTCTTCTGTCATCTCATAGACTGTTTGTTGGTCACATAGCTTATACAAGGATTTAGCAATTTTTGCAAAGTCCTTTATATGCTGTCTATAGTAACCAGCAAATCCTAGAAATGATTGCATTTCTTTTTTGGCCTGAGGCATTGGTTTAAGTAGTATTGCTGCTACTTTATTTTTGTCTATGCCTAGACTAAGTCCAGATACCACATGTCCTAGTGCTTTCAATTCACTATATGCAAAATGACATTTCTTCAAGGAAATTTTCATATTCACTTGGACTATTTTCTGTAGTACCCTTTCTAGTCTTTTAGGGTGATTTTCCCAAGTTTCTGAGCAAACTATAATATCATCAATATAGATAATTAACCATCCTTCTGATAATTCTTCAGGAAATATGGTATTCATCATTCTTTGATAATGGGAAGGTGCATTTTTTATTCCAAATGGCATTCTTAAGTATTCAAAAATCCCACAATGGACTATTATTCTTAGTAGTTTCTTGGCTTTGTCTGTTAAGACATTTTGATGAAAACCCTTAAGAGCATCCATAGCTGTAATGAACTTAGCTTGTGACAATTGGGTCAATGTCTCATGGATTCTGGGTATTGGATATCTGTCTGGAATGGTATAGGTATTCAGGGCTCTGAAGTCTCCTACCATCCTTGATTTTCCATTATGCCAAGTTATAATGACAGGTGTAGTAACTTCTACTTGTTCATTATGTCCAACCTTTCTTAATACTCCAAGGTCCATTAATTCTTTAATGTGTACCTCTAAGGCTTCTCTAGCTCTTGGACTGGCTGGATAAGCAGGTCTTCTTAATAAAGGTGGGTAAGGCTTTTCTACATTAAGAATTATATCCACTTCATGTCCAATTATGGCACCTAGTGGTTCTTTGTCAGTTGCAAAGGCATTTTTATACTTAAATAAGAGGTCAATCAATTTTTCTTTCATTTTTTCTGTTAATTTTTGATTGAATTCTGCCTCTTTAAGTTGTCCAGATATAAAAATTTCCTTTTCTGGAATTTTTTCTTCCTTCTTAATAACTGTGATTTGTTTTTTGTTATTTAAGAAGCCAAACGTTTGTCTTTTGTTATCTCCTATGGTAAAATATCTGTCTTTTTGGTTGGAGATATCTATACCATAGATTGATAAGTAGTCATTCCCAAGTATGAAATGATTACTAATACAGTTGTCCATTACTACAAACTCTACTTTAATTCTGACACATTGTGAGGGATGAGGAAAAATTAGTGTTAAATCAATTATTCCAAGGGGCTTCATGCTCTCACTTGCACTACTAAATTTGACACCTTGTATTGGCATAAGTTTTTCTTGCCAATTTGGGACAATGGTTTTTAAATAACTTTTGCCAACACAAGTGCAATATGCTCCTGTATCCAAGTTAACTTTTCCTTCCTGGTTATCAACCATAACAATACTTATACTTGATTTTCCAGCTGTATATCCCATTCCTCTTGCAGGTTTGGTTCTATACATTTTGGCATCTTGTATGTTTGTCAGGTTTGTGTCAGATGTTCCAACTTGTGGTAAGTTTGAATTAACATCCAGTACTTCATAAATTAAGTCAATATTATTAATTTGTGCATTAATTATATTGATTTCATCACTTTCAGAGCTTTCTGACTCTTCTGTCTCTTTTTCAGAGTCAGATTCCTCTTCTTTGTCATTGTGGCTTTCTGTTTCCACAATTTCATTAATTTTTGCTTTTTTAAGGCAATTATTGGCTAAGTGTCCAATACCTCCACATTTATGGCATTTTCTTTGCTCATTATTGTTGGATGTATTGGGCTTAAAGGATTCTTTTGATTTATCTTTTTTGATAAATGGTTTATTTGGGCTTTTAATGTCCAATTTTTTCCAAGTCCTGCCAATTTTTGTTCTTGTCACTATATCTTCTAGTGCATTTATATACTCTTCTGTGGAGCATGGTTCTATACATCTGCTTCTTAGGGCATGTTCTAGTTCCCCTCCACATTTTTTAAGTATTTTCATATGCACCATCTTCTGTGACATTTCTGGGTACAGTGCATTAAGCCTTTCAACTTGTTTTAAGAACCAAGTTAAAGGTTTGTCTTTCTCTGGGTCAAAGAAAGAGTTTTCAAATGCATTTTCTATCTTATACCTCCAGGCATCATTTGCCCACTTGGTGATTATTTCTTGTTTCCACCAAGACCAGGTATTTTTACCATTTGTTTGTCTTATGCCATAATACCATCTTTTTGCAGATTTCTCAAACAAAGAATGTAATCTTGCAGTGATTAATTCATCTGGTATGGCATAATCTTCTTGTAACATGTCAATTGTTTTAATAAATGACATGTGGTCATATTCACCTTCTCCTGTGAATGTTGGCCATTCTTTCAATTGAGGTGCTTCCTTCATTAAGACTTGGTTATTATCTTGGTGACTCAAGTCTGTTATGAAAGGATTTGACAATTCCTCTTTTGTTTTAACAGGGCTTCTTATATGAGAAAATGGTGTTGATAACTTTGGCATATTTAAATTAGCCTCACTAATTTTATCCATTTTTTCAGTGATAAGCCTTATTTCACTCTGAATATCATCTTTCAGATGCATTCTTGCTTCATCACTTTTTTCCACATGGTCCAAAAGTAATTTTTGGTGTGATGAAGTCTTTTCTTCAAATTTTTCTACAGAAATACTTAATTTATTCAATTTTTCTGTAAGATTGTCAATGCTCACATCATAATTGATTGTCAAAGTTTTGTCTTTGATATCTTTTATGTACTTATACAATTCTTGTTGTCCTTGTATTAATTTTTGAGTATTGTCAATTAAATTCTTTGGTTTATTATTTTCAACAATAAACTTAATGTTGTCAATTTCTTTCTTGTTTTGTACAACAATTTTTGTTAAAGAAGATAAATTGTTATTTATTTCTTGTAGTGATAATAAACTGTCTTTAATTTCTTTTAGAGGTAATATACTATTTTTAATTTCTGTTAAAGTATTTACAACATCTTTGGACAAGGTTATTTCTTTGGGAAATGAGGTTGTCTCATTCTTTGCTCTTCCTTGTCCTTGATTTCCATCAAGGTTCTGGCCATGTTGAAAACATTGTCCATGGCATCCTTTTGGATTCTTGGGATTCTGTAGCTTGGGGAATATGGTTTCCTCCAATGCTTTTTCTTGTTCTTCTTCCCTTCTTGGGGAAGTGGGTTGGCTTGGGGCTTGCTGGTAGAAGCTACTGGGGCTTCTTCCTTGCTTGCCTCCCTCTTTTTGGCATGGTAATCCTTGATTTTTTTGATTTGAGGTTTGGATGACAGTGGATTCCATCCATTGGAGTATTTCACTATCTCCTCCTCTTTGAGGAACGTTTTCAGGATGTGCCAGGAGTTCATCACTCCTTGGTGTATTTGAGGCAACATTTCCCAATCTTTGTCCTTGTACACTGTGCAATACTGCTTGTACTGGCTCATTTAGATGTCTATTTGAGCCCTCTGAAAGTGATTTGTACCTGTTTGAGTTACTCATACTTAGTTCTAATTCAGGCTCAGATATCATGGGCATTTCTGGGACTTGCCTTTGGGATAAGGCACTTCCTTGTGTGGATTCTGTTCCACTGGGGATATTGCCCTTTCTTTTCCCTTTTGAGGGATCAGTTCTACCTCTGAGTCCAGCTCCATCTGATTGGATGGAGTATTGGGAACCTCTTCTGGTAGTCATAATTAAAGAATAAGAAAAAATAAAAGTATTTTAGAATAAAATTCTTTTTATGGCAATTATAAAAGAGGTGCTCACCTTCAGAGTCTTGAATGGTGGGTCCTGGAAAGTCTAATTTCTTAGCTTTCTTTCTTTTGGTGATAACTGGTGTTGGAGAACTTTGACAAGTTTCTTCCACCAACCTCTCAACAGTAGCTTGGTTATCTTCTGTTGGGTTATCTTCAAACACTAAAAAAGACAAATAAATATAAGTCTTTATATAAGAAGTGTTATTTTTGGCAAGATATGGCAATTTTCCACGTAGAAATTGCTTTATATCTTAAAAAAAATTGAAATAAAATAAAGAAATGAATAAAAATGAATAAAAATAACTTTTTTTATTGGTTTTTAATATTTTTTAATATTTTTTATGTATTTTTTATTTTTTGAAGAATAAAATAAAAAAGAATATGATTCTTATAAAATTAAATTATAATAAAATTATTTTTAATTTATAAAATATCTTTTTTAATCACTAGAGTCACTCAAAGAAAGTTCTTGCAAGTCTAAGGATGTGAAAAACCACGTGTAAGACAGTACAATTGCTTTCCAAATGCCTCAATAGCTTTTAAAATCAATAAAATATAAAATTATTATATAATTTTATGATTATAAATATAATTTATTATTGGATAAACCCAAATAGAATCTTTTTAAAGGTCTTTTAAGTAAATATCACGGCCAGGCCCCCAAATGTAAGGTTTGACTATGAAACAATAAGTAAAAATACTAATTTATTACTTATTGTACTCTGAATGTCCTTATAATTGAAATAAATAAGATTAAAATAATAATAATAATAAAGAAATGTTATTATTATGGCGTAAAAATATTATATTATTAAATAAATATAATAATATAATTAATATTATATAAGATTATAATATTGAAAATAATATATTAATATAAAATAATTAATATATTATAAAGCTCTTTATTATTGTTACAAACAAATAATAAAGGCGTAAAAAATTGTTTTTTATGAATAAAAAACAATTAATAACAATAATATTACCAATATTACAGTTATATATTAATATAAATACTATTTATATTGAATAAGAATTATTAAGAGTAATAATAAGAGAGAAATTATTATAATAAGATGAAATAACCTACTTTTAACACTTAAGATAATAATTTTGAGATATTTTACGCCAAAAGAATATAATACAACTTTTTAAAATTGTATTTACAATAAAAAATAAAGAAATTTTACTAAAATTCTTGATTTTACGTGGAAATGAGTTTATAGAGAGATTTATAACAAACACAATTAAAAAATTGATTTAATCACGTAAAAGTGGTGATTAATAATAAGATGGTCTTTGGTCTTTAATAATATAAGAGTTTTATATATAAAGAATAAAGAAATTACCTTTTATTTAATTGATTTAATGTTTTTGATGCGTCTGAGGGGAAAATAGAGTAAAAAGAGCTCTATTTATAGTAAATACCTCCCTCCTAGAGTCCAACAGGCTTCTAGTAGACGTGTACTGATCATATCCACTGGAATTGATCAATATTTTAAGGTTTGAGGGTGATTACATCATTATTGCACCATTATTTAAAGTTATCACTGTAACCTTAGGTTTGATGACATCAGAGGCTTGGCAGAACCCCAAATTTCGTGGATTTTATTAGTTTTAATCATAAACTAATAGTATTCACCAATATTATCACTCTTATGACTGTTAAACTTAATTTAAGGTTACAGTAGGTGATCATAACTGCTCAATTTAAGCTCAAACTTTGATCTTCAATACCTTTTAAGATTTACACGCTACAGCAATTCAGAGAGTGAATTCTGTTAGCCTGGTATAACCTTATTATGCTGCCAAGAGCTTATCATTACATCATCAAAACTCTAATTTTGATGATTTTTCTTGTAACTCATCTTTTCTGTCGAAATTCAATATTTTAAACTTCAAACTTTGATTTCAGGGGGTTATACCCTGAATTTAATAATAAAGATTACATCATTCTTCACAAATGAACTAGTAGAATCCAACTGTATACTTTTTTTTAAGTTTGGACCACTTTCACAACAAAGTGGTCAACAGCTCTGTTGATTTTTATCAATATTTCATCATAGGTTTTAACCTTGTTTATAATTTGTAAAATAAATTTCATATCTGTGTTCTTACAGTAATTACGTGGTAACTTTATTTTTGGTTCATAATTCTATCATGTATAGTTTAGAAGATATTAGCTATGATCCTTGAATATATGCGTTGACCAAAAAAGTGCATATATTCAGGATAATTCCTTAAGTATTGACTTTGAGAATTAGCTTATTAATTGTTTTATGTGTGGATTTTCGTGGGAAATCCACTGGTACAATTTATTTTACATGGTGTCTCATTAGCTCCTGAGATAAATAGGATTTTATGGTTTTTATAAGGTATTATACCTTATAATTCATTAAATATTGATTTTACAGATATGCCATAAAAATGGTATATGTGTATTTTTCCATGAGGAATCCAATGGTACAGTTTATTTTACATGTTTATTCATTGGTTTTTAAGTTAAACCAATTTTTGTGCCAATTTATGGTATTTTTTGTATATTTAAGTAATTAATTTTAATGTATAATTATTCTAAGTAATTTTAGTATAATTATATTAAAGGTATAATTATTCTTAATCTTTTTGTGACCTTATTGGGTATGTGGTCATATCTCAAAGGCTCACAGCAAATGAGGACCCATTGTGTAGATAAAATTAAGGGCTACACAATGAACCAAAATTGAGCTTGATATCTTAAAAATGGACAAAGGTATGGCAGTTTCAAGGTCAAAATCCCACAGTTAGACCAATACAGCTTTACTATGGGATAATATCCCATAACTATGATTATGAGGTTTCAAACAGACGAAGGAGCTTGTTTAAAACTCAATACCTCATATTTTTGGTCAATACTGGGGTCCTTTAAATGTTCTATACAGCATTCTATGCATAATACAAGTCAGAAGAGGGCCATGTGGTCCCCAGATGAAAATTTTCACCCTGTATTGGTGAAAACTGCCCAGATGTGGTTTCAAAACCACGTATGAGCCTAATACAGGCAATAAAGGCCTTGCGAAAACCACAAGCCAGTCCTTGGAAGTGAAAAATCTTCACTTCCTCTATGTGGAAATGTCTAGAAGACTTTTTCACCCAAGTTTAGGATAAAAAGGGGCCTTTTCTCCACCAGAAAAGGTTTCCTCATCCTGCTCTTGAATTCCTATATAGTACAACTGTCAAAAACAGCTATACTCTTGGAAAATAATCAGGTTATAATTATAATATTCATTATTTTAGTATTTATTATAGTAAACCAACTGAGAATTATTTTACCCAGGGCTTTCAATAGTGCTCACCACCACTATTCCTCAATAGTAAAGCCCTGTATACTTCATTTTCAACACTTATTATCATCAAAAATTCTTTTTTAAATAATTTTCACCGTGTCACAGTCATAGTTAAAGCTTGTAATTAGTCTTTATTAGCTTCATCATAGACACAGCCTGACACTGGGCCACTTTTGTCAATGTAGACCTTAGCTTCTCAGGAGGTATGGAAATTCTTTGCTTCCAGAGCAGGGACACCTTTGTCAACATAGATTCTATTTTCTTAGAAATTATTTAGATTCTTCATTTCCAGAACTGGCCTACTTTTTTCAATGTGGACCCTAACTGCTTAGGAGTTATGGGATTTTTTTACTTCTGGATCTGGGCTACTTTGGTCAATGTGTACTTTAGGTGCTCAGGAGGTATGGAAGTTCTTTACTCCTTGAGCTGGGACACTTTTTTCAATGTGTACCTTAGCTGCTTAGGAGTTATTTAAATTATTTACTGAATGCTTCTGGAACTTATCTTTTTACTTGTTGTAGACATTATTCACTGAATAATCCGGGAGGTTACCTTTTTGAACTTGACTTCTTCATTAGTGGAAGGTGAACTTACAGTGAATTACACTTGAAAACTCCTTGCCCATTTACTTACACAAGAGTGAATTTAGAGAGAATCCTCCTTGACATGAAGTCAATCTCCAGAGCTTGAAGCTTATTTTACCCTAGTGGGTTATTCTCTCTTTATTAGTATTTTTTGATAATTCTTATATTAATATAAATATTATTGATATTAATAAACCATGTTACTATTAGTAATGTTACTGTTATTAATGGATATTTATTGTCAAATATCAATTATTGACACATTTATAAATTGTTGGTAACATTAATACCTCTCCATAAATATATTAATATATTTCATTAATTATAATTTTTTTATACTATGTTTGCATTATATTATTATTTCTTAATAATATAATCAATTTATTCTATAATCATAATACATATTTACTATTATTATTATTTTGAATATTATTATTCATTAAATTACGCCATTCAGAGTACAATAAGTACCATATTAGTAATTTTTACTTATTCTTTCATAGTCAAACCATAAATTTGGGTTCCTGGCCATAACATTTACTTAAAAGACCTTATAAAAAGATTCAAATTGGGTTCATCCAAAAATAAATTATATAATAATTTCATATTTATTTCAAAAGCTATTGAGGCATTTGGAAAGCAATTCTATTGTCTTACACCTGATTTTCACATCCTTAGACCTGCTAGAACTTTTTTTGAGTGACTCTAGTGATTAAAAAAGATATTAATAAATTAAAAAATAAATATATATTTCAATTTATTTCAAGAATCATATTAAATTTTTGTTTTATTCTTTTGTTCAAAAAAAACATGAAAGAAATATTCATTTTTATTTTATTTCTTTTACTCATTTCTCTTATAAAAAGAGATTAGAAAGAAATTCTTACATGGAAATTGCCAAATATTTCCAAACATAACACTTTTTAGAAAAACACTTATATTTATTTGTTTTTTTTAGTGTATAAACATAACCCAACAGAGGACAAAAAAGCCACTTTTCAAAGATTTTTTGAAGAAACTTGTGAAGTTTCTCCAACACCAACAGTAAATAAGATGATAATTGCTAAGAAAGTAGTTTTTCAAGGATCCACCATTCAGGACTTTGAATGTGAGCACCTTTTTTAAATCCAATGAAAGAATGAATCTTTCTGAAATATTTTCTTTTATCATCTCATTTCAATTATGACTATTAGAAGAGTTTTTAAATACTCCATTCAATTAGATGGATGTGGACTCAGAGGTATAGATTATCCCACAAAAGGGGATAGAAAGGGCAAATTCCCCAGTGGAACAGAATCCACACAAGGAATTGCCATATCCCAAATGCAAGTCCCTGAAATTCCCATTATCTCTGAGCCTAAATTTGAATTAAGTATAAGTCATTCAAACAGAGACAAATTATATTCAGAGGGCTGAGATAGACATCTATATAAGCCAGTACAAACATTATTACAAAGTGTAAAAAGACAAATATTGGGAAATGCTGCCACAAATCCACAAAGGAGTGATGAACTCCTGCCACATCCTCAAAATGCTTTTCATAGAAGAGGAAATAATTGAATACTCCAATTGGTGGAATCCACTATCATACAAAGATCCTATCAAAAAAATGAATTATTGGCACAACAAACAGAGGGAGATAGGCAAAGAAGAAGCCCCAATAGCTTCTACCAGGAAGCCACAAGCCAGCCAACCTTCCCCAGAGGGGAAGAAGAAAAAGAAAAAGAACTGGAGGAAACTATATTCCCCAAGCTACAGGATACCAAGAACCCAAGAATATGTGATTGAAAATGTGCTAAAATGGCAAGAACCTTGATGAAGTTCAAGGACAGAGAGGAGAAAATAATGAGACAACCCTCTTTCCCAAAAAGAGAACTTTTTTACCTCATGTTTCAAATTACTTAACAGAAATTAAAAGTAGTATATTACCTATAAGAGACATCAAAAAAATTTGATTATTACTGAAAGAAATAGACAATAGTACATTATCTTGATCTCAAATTTTTGTACAAAATAAGAAAGAAATAAACAATATTAAATTTATGGGTGAAAATAATAAACCAAACATTTTAATTGACAATACTCAGAAATTGATACAAGGAAAACAAGAGTTGTATTAGTAGATAAAAGATATCAAAGAAACAACTTTGACAATCAATTATGACCAAAGTATTGACAACTAGACAGAAAAATTAAAAAAATTATCCATTTCTGTTGAAACATTCAAATAAAAGACTTAATCACACCAAAACCTACTTTTAGACCATATAGAAAAAAGTGATGCAGAAATAATTAATCTTAAAGATGATAATCAGAATTAAATAAGACTTATTACTGAGAAAATGGATAAAATAAAGGAGGCCAATTTAAATATGCCAAATTTATCAACCCCATTTTCCCATATAAGAATCCCTGTTAAGCCAAAAGAGGGATTGAAAAGCCCCTTAATAACAGACTTAAACCATCATGAAAATAACAAAGTCTTAATTAAGGAATACCCCAGCTTAAAGAATGGCAAACAATCGCAGGCTAAGGAGAATATGACCACATCTCATTCATTAAGACAAGTGACATGTTTAATCAAGATGATGCCATACCAGATGAACTAATAACTGCAATATTACATTCATTATTTGAAAAATCTGAAAAAAAGATGGTATTATGGAATAAGACAAATAAAGGGCAAAATGAAATAATCACCAAGTGGGAAAATGATTCCTGGAGATATAAGCTATAAAATGAATCTGAAAGCTCATTCTTTGATTCAGAAAAAGAGAAACCTTTAACTTTGTTTTTAAAACAAGTTGAAATATTAAACTCATTATATAAAGAAATCTCACAAAAGATGGTTTGTATCAAAATTGTCAAAATTTTTGTAGGGGAACTGGAACATCCCCTAAAAAGAAGGTTCATAGAGCCATGTTTCACTGAAGAATATATCAATGCACTAGAGGAAATTCTGAAAAGAAGCAAAATTGGAAGAAAATGGAAAAAATTGGACATAAAAAGCCCAAATAAGCCATTTATTAACAAGGACAAAGAAAATGAGCCTTTAAAAACCCATCACAATGAACAAAGGAAATGCCATAAATGTGGTGGTATTGGGAGCTTAGCTAATGATTGTCTCAAAAAGGCAAAAATTAATGAAATTGTTGAAACCGGAGCCCACAATGAGAAAGAGGGAGATCCTGATTCTTAAAGTGATATTGAGTAATCAAATGCATCCAAAAGTGATGAAATAAACATAATTAGTTCTCAAATTAATAATATTGCTTTAATCTATGAGTTACTGAAAGTAAATTCAAATTTGCCACAAATTGGAACATCTGATACATACCATAGAAAACACAGAATTCCAAATTGCAGAGAACAAAACCTAAAAAAGGAATGAGCCACAGTTTTGGAAAATAAAATATAAGTATTCTTATGTTGATAAATCAAGAGGAAATAGTAAATCTGGCCACAGGAGCATACTTCATATGTGTTGCCAAGCATTATCTACAAACACTTGTACCAGATTGTGAAAATGTCACAACCATGGCAATTCACCTCCTTGGATCTCCGTATGGCATATCAAGCCACAGTCCTTATATGGCCAATTGGCCATATCCATCACCAGTGGCCAATATGGCCACGCCATCATCTTATGGACAATTTATGGCCATTTGTCTTTTGGGGCCTTCATGGCCCTTCACCTCAATCCAGAAGCCATAGCGGCAGTTAATGCCCAATTGGGTATTTTTGGTCATTTCCCTCAAAACCAGGAGAAATGGCCCAAATGGCTGTTTTGGCCATTTGGTCTCATAATGCACATTTGCGCACTTTGACGCAAAGTGTCCAAAAGACACTTTCCCGCCCTTTGGGCCAGTTTTTGGCTCAGAACCCAAAAGTAGCCAAAAACCCCAAAGGACCCAGAAACACCTTTCCAAGCTCTAAAGCCATCACATCCATATTTTTCCCCTCTGGCTTTCCATCTCAAGACCTTTGGACGTAATCTTCTTTCCAAAGAACCAATATGCCATAAATGATGTTATATATCATTATGCATCATTTTTCAACAGAAATTCAATGGTGGTGTGGTATACCATGACAGTTCAGCTGAATAAATTTTTTAATTTTATGGTAATTATTTATATAAAAGAGGATATCAATAGTATGAAATCACCTTTGAGGAAAAGTAACAGTAAAATAAACATGGAATAACACAAATGATATATTCATTAAGGAAAATTGACCACAGGTTTGCTCTTCCAGTGTCACCCCACTGCACTATCCAACACATAATTGTGATGGACAGTACCCAAATCAAAGACATTTTTCAATTTTCTCTGTAAATAATTCTTTTTAATATATTTTTTTTAATATGCTTAAATATAAGCAATTGGGTGATTAATATAATCAGAGTCACAATGAGGATGCCAATTAATAAAGAGCAGAGTTGTAGACATCATAGGGGACATAGAAGATTCAAGGTGTGGAACAAAGCACTTTTGAAGTATCAATTTTGGGAAATTTCATGTGTTTTTGCTGTTATGAACCACCCAAAGAGAGGATAAGCATCATTGAGTTCCTTTAAATAATTAAATGATTAATTTTTGAAGACTGAAATAATTTATTGCTGAATTGGAAAGGCCATATTACATCAGCTTTTCTGTTAATGTAACCCCCAAATTTCTCATTGAAGCTGCAGAGATGAAGAGTGGGACTGAATTTTGGAAGGAATATAAAATATTTAGGAATTTTCAGGAAGAATACAGATAATACAGGTAATATAGGTCAATGAGTAATACAGGAAGCCAGAAAACTAAGATACAGGAAAATCAGCTGACAGATTAGTAATCAATTGAGTAATACATGGAGATAAGGGTTCCAGGGCCAGAAATTAAGGTTTAAACTGTATTACACAGCCACATGTCACATGTAAATGGGAGAGATAAGAATGAATGGATCTGATTGGTCAGAAACACGTCACGTCATTAGGAAAAGTCAAGTGAAGCAATCTGATTGGTCAGAAATCCAGACTCGTGTCACGTCACAACACGTTGCACTTAAAATCCACAATTAAAGCTTGCACAGCTTTGCACAGCCACCAGGGGCTGAAAATTTCTAAGTCCCCTCTTTTTTGCACTCCTTAGGAGGGCCCCACGGATATAAATAGAGGCCCTCTCTCCCACTTTTTCCCTTTTCCCCATCTAGAAATTGTAAATTCAATTTATTTTTTCTGATCCCTCTTCTAGGAGGTATACTAGAAATTTTGATAAATTAAGCCTAGTAACTGAGGTTCGTTGTTGACATAGATCAAGAGAACCAATAGTGTGAAAAGACTTTAATTCATCCCTTACTAGCAGGTAGACTAGTGCCTTATTCAATTAGGATCTTAAAGCTTGAAGCTCATGAGCAAGGTGTCTCTGGAGTTTAGTGTTTAAATCCTTAAAAGTAATTTTTAGAGAGTTTTAAAATAAAACCATCAAACCAAAGTAATTTTTTAGGCTTTAAAATAAAACCTAACCATTATAATTAGTTTTGGGCTAGTTTTTGTTGAAAACTTCCTCAAAGAAAGTAATTTTGCTTGTTTTAAAACAAAACCTGCACAACCAAAGTAATTTTACTACTTTTAAAATAAAAGTGGATTTGTATTTATTGGGTAATCCCTAATAAATTATCATCAAGGAACAAAATAAAATTAAATACATTAGTGTTTGGTTCAAATTAATATTGAAACTATAACAATTAGATATTATTATTATCAGAAAACCAGAAGAGATCATATAATCTATTATTAAATGAAAACACAAAATATAACCTTAAACTACCCATATTATGCTATATTATTAACCATTATTAGAGTATTATCCCATCCATCACATCATAAGGGCTTGAAATATATTTTTATCCCATTCAAGTTTATTATTTCAGAGAATTGAAGATTGCTGTTATCCTAGCTATTAGTTTCTATATCTATTAAAGAATTATCAAGAAAAGAATATTTTGTGGTTTTGTATTAGAAGATAGTGTTTCCTGTTATTTTTTTATTTATTTTAGTTATTATATTACTTTATATATTGTTGTACTATCATCTGGTGGAATCCACTCAGCCTACTGAAAGTTTTAAAGAGAATTTATTTGTTAAGGTTTTAAATAACCATTGTTTTGAGTAGAGCAAAGTCTGATTAGAGATTGTTGAGTCTAATATTTTCTGATCAAGCCACTATCAATAATAAAATTGATTTGGTGAACTCAGTAAAGATAACTTAGCATATTAGGAAGGGCAGTCTAGATTATTCTAGCACACGAGCAGAGCAAGGGTTACAAGTCTCAAACAGCAATTCAAAACTGTTTTCTTGTAATTTCCCCTTCCAGGTACTGCCTCATTTATCCCACACGCAGAGGAGTTCCCACATCTGGTGTCCCAACAGTGGCATGTCAGATTGGAATACCCTTAGCATCTCTTCAGCTTGATCTCAAAACAATAAAATTAACAAAATAAATATCTTTTAAAAACTGGAATCCACCAATCAAAAATCATCATATCATAATTCACCATCATCTCGTCAATCATCATCATCCTCATATCATTATTATTATCCACTTAAAAACTCAACACCATCAGCACAAGAATCTCAAGTAGAATATAGTGATCTTATCCCAACACCAAGAACAGAAGAAAAGGAAAAGGAGAAGATAAGGAAGTTCTTCTTTAATCTCATTCAAGAATCAAGAAAAGGAATAAATAAATCAAAGGGGTCAGGAGGGAGTATTTATAAAGTAGAGACCATGGATCAGTCCACATCAAAATTAGCACCATTACCTGAGGATACTGTAGAAGGACAGTATGAGGAGGAAAGTGAAGAAGAAGATCAGAGTGAATATCTCATGAGGCTTTTCAAAGAGACACAAGAGCAAATGGCACAGAAGTTGCAGGATACTATCAATAATCTAAGTAAAAAGAAGGGAAAGAGAAGAGAATCAACATCATATACACCAGGGGCTAGCCCTAATGAATCCAGCTTACCTAGACATGTTAGACCAGAAGAATCACCAATATCACCAACACCTGGACCTAGAGCAACATCTACTCCAGCAACAGAGTCAAGACCATCAAATATCCCAAGGAGAGTTTTTGTTTCAACACCAACCCATCCAAGTCCACTACAACAAGAGATCCCAAGGAAAGAAAGATCAGTAGTAAAAATTAAAGCAAAGAATTACAATCTCAATTTCAATGGTGAAGAAGTTGAAAAATTTATCAAGAAGATTGAAAGAATAGCACAAATTGAAGGTGCAACAGAAGAAGATCTGGCAATGCAGATGGCATTTTGGACAACAGATTCTAAAATTAGTGATGCAATAGAAGCTATGCCAGGATATGAAGAAGGAAATTGGACGCAGCTTAAAAAGGACCTTATAACAAAATGGGGGAGAGTTGAAACTGAAAGAAGATATAGAAAGGATTCCCTTGTACAGCTATTCAATGAAACACAGGATGAAGGTGGAATCAGTAATCTTGCACAGTATAAGAGATTTATGGGAGAATATGAGACAATTATTACTTACCTTTTAAGATATAAATATATTCCTCAAGATAATATGTTTCATGAGGATCTGTTTGACTGTCTCTCTGCAGACATAAAAGGAGCTATCAGTAAAGAAATGATAAAGGAAAATGTCATGGTGAGAGCAGAAGATGGAGGATATCTCATACCACCAATGAAGATCTTGAAGAAGTACATTGAACAGGAATTGGAAGCAAGAGTATTAGTCACCAAAAGACTTTCACCCTCAAGGATAGCTGAAAAGAAAGAATCAAAGAATAAGGAACGGAGAGTTCAATTCAAGGAAGAGGTATTTCCAGGAATGCAAGAAGCCCTTAAGAAAATTAAAGAACTTACAAAAACCCTAAAAGAACAAAAGGAAGTAGTCAAGGAGGAGGCACCCACTGAAAATGAAGATGTAAAACAGTTCATGGATCAATTGAATGAATTAACTAATGTGGCTACACCCCAAAAGAAAATAATTAATAACCCTCAGTCAAACAATCAAGGATTTAGATCAAGAGATAATGTTGCTCCACCACCAAACAGAAGTGTACCCTATGTTCCAGCACAGAATGTACCAAAGTTTTCTGTTAAATGTTACTATTGCATGGAAGAAGGTCATTCAGTTGGAAGATGTAGTGAACTAGTGGAGGATCAAAACAAGAAATGGGTTATCAGACAAGGTTTCAATTATTTATATCCCAATTGGGAAAGGGTCCCCAATGATGGAAAATTTCCACCAAAATATTTAGTCAGAGAATTTCAGAAGGAACAAGAGGAACTCAAAAGAAAGTTAGAGGAAAAGACCAAAGAGGAAGAACTAAAGAAAAAGGAAAAATCAACTGCCTTTATATCAATGGATAATTGGGGTGATTGGGAACCACCATGCATTTCAACAGGATTAGAAGAACCTTTTGGGTATGCTTATGGCTTGAGAAACACAAAGCAAAGGATTGAAAATCAAGAGAAATCTAAAGCCCAACCCCTTCCCTCAAAAGAGACTATTCAACCCAAAGACACCATAAAAAAGAAGACAAGTATTCCTGGTGGATTCATTGAAGAAGAAGAAGCTGATGAAGATAAGGTCATAATACCTACAAAATATAAATCATCAAAGCCACAAGAGGTTGTTAAACCACCAGAACCAACCCAACCTAAGCCTACTGCACCAGCTAAAGAGAAGGATATTGATAAAAAAGCACTAATAAAAGTACCAAAGATGGAGGTTAATAAAAATCCTTTAGTTGAAGAAGAAGGATCAATAATTGAAAAAGTCATGAAGAAGGTTATGGATCAGAAAATCAACCTCACCTTAGAAGAAATAGTCACAATCTCACCCAAGTTTAAGCAAGAATTGAAATTTCTCTCAGATAAAGAAAGAAAATACTTAATGTCTCTTAAATCAATTAATACTCAGGAGCAAACAACCACTCAAGAAATAATCATTCAAGATAAAATGCATTACTCTTGTCCCCTTGGGATGATTGAAGTCTCAGTTGGGCAGGAAGGACATATAGTAAAAGCACTAGTAGATACTGGAGCTGAACTCAGTATAATACCAGAAGTGGAATCCATAAAAGCAAGATTACCAATGAGGGTTCTGAACATGAGGCTTAGAGGAATTGGAGGTCACAGCACAGCAATTGTGGGATTATCTGAAAATACCTTGCTTGTCTTACCATCTGGTGATGAAAGAAGAATTCACTTCTTTGTAGCCAGAGGTGCGGTTCACACAGTTATTGGAAGACCTTTTCTTGCTGACAATGGTATTAGACTTGAACACTCCCAACAACAAGGTGAAATTCTCAGTTACAAAGAATCAGATGGAAGAAGATTGTGTATACCTATATGTACACCAGAATCAAAAGGATGGCATACAGGACCACCAAGAGGAATGGAAATGTGTAATATGGCTAGAATAACAGGACTGAAAAATGAAGAACCAAAATCAAAATCACCCCCCAGGAAAGTTCAATTTGATATTGAAGAAAAGAAAAACTATAGTGGCAAGAAAACAAATGAGTCAATATATCATTTGAAAGAAGAGGAACCTCAAAAAATTGAACCATTATTAGTATCTTCACAGAGAATTAGCAACCTAGACAATAATGACCCTCTTCTCCATCCAAAATTTGAAAATACTTATAGCTCTAACATGGAAGCTTCCACTATTGAAGTGGAACCAGTACAAAAGAAAGGCTTAAAGCCAAAACAGCTAGTCAAAAGTGTTTCAAATAAATATGGGAAGAATGGTACTTATTGGAAAAAGAAAAAGGATGCAATCTCTAATGAAGAATACTGTAATGATTCCAAAATGAAGGGGTCCTCTAAAATCAAAAGATATTTTTCAAAAATTATTTCTAAAATAAAAAATAATCATAAATCTGAAGTTCAATGGGACTTTCAATGCCCTGGAGCTCAACCAACCATTTTAGAAGAAATAAATCCAACTAACATTGAAAGTAGCATTACTGAACTTGAAGTGGAACCAACAAATCAAAAGTTAGAAACCAACTTATCAGAGGAAGGATCAATTCAATCTCAAGAACCTTTGCGCTTAGAAAAAGCAATTAAAAAGTTAAATTTTATGGAATTAGAAATAGCAAGCAGCACAGGATCTATTGGTAGTGACAACTCTCAAAAGAATTCCTTTGCTAATTTGTCACCCAATTGTGAATTCAACTCACCAATTTATGTTAGAGTAGGATGGGAGCAATATCCTGTTATGGCAATTATGAACCCAAGCCTAGAAGAAAATATTTTGCCATTAAAAATTGGATTAAGTATTGGAATGAAGCCCAAGAAGAAAAATAAAACAAAACATAAAATTTTAATGAAAAAAGTACAGATTGTTATGCCAACTGATGAAACCATTTACTTACCATTTACAGTTGAAGGATCAGCAAACCATTTAATTTTGGGGAAGGAATTTTGTCATTACTTTTCTGTTATAAAGAGTATTCATAAGTCATCAATAGAAGATGAAGAAAGCAAAAATTCACAAGATATTGGGATAGAAGGAGAAGAAGAAATGAAGCAAAAGGGAGAATTTTACCACTCAAAAGAAGAAGAGGAGGGGGAAAACAGTCTGAGTACCTTCAAAGTAAACACCTTCCATTCAGAGGGAATTTATGATATGGAACACACTTATAAAGTTAATGAAGATTTTTCAGAAGAAAATCAAGAATTAATCAACATTAGACAATCAAAAGCATTCAATTTATTTGAGAGGGACAAGAAACCAATTCAGGAGTCATTAGCATTGGAAGAAGAAGAAATCCAAGCTATTCTGGAAGAAATATTAAAAGGAAATCCTTGGGATAATGAACTATTGTCTCAACCTCAAGCATCAAGCACACATAAGGAGATTTCTCCTCTCTTTATCCAAGAATTCAAGAAAGATCGGGATATAAATCCTCAGACTCCCCACTTGCATGGAAGAATTCATGAACCCTCAAATTATGAAGTCAAATTCTCAAAAGAAATGGACAAAAAGCCATTTGAAGGAATTTTGAAGAAAGAAGATGATGAAAACCAACCTTCAGCTAATTTTGAGCAAACATGCCAAGACCAGTTAACCTCTGAAGAAAAAGAAATTTTGAAACTGTATGATGAATTCTTTAATATGAATAACCAACAAGTTGAAACAATGAATTTGGCCCAGAGATTGGAGTTAAATAACTCTCAACTTCCACAAGAAAATACCATTCCTCCAGGCCAGATGCCTAAAATTCTGCATTATAAACCTTCGAATCAACCAATTCATATTTCTAGAGAAAGAAAAGTCACTAGAAATACAAAAACCAGAAAGTTTTCCATCAGAAATCAAAATAATGAACTTGCTGCAAGACATAAAATTGAGGTTAATCTGAAACTTACTTATAATAATCCTCAAGAGAAAATTCCTCTTCCTCTAAGAGTTCTCAAGCATAAAATTAAAAATCAATTATATAATTTCTTTAATAATAAATTTAAAAGTGAAATGTCTTTTAAATTTGAAAGACATAAATCCAAAAGGGGATCAAAGTTTAAGCCCTAGAGGAGTATCACATGTTAACCCATTTACTCTATTATAATATACATATATGTGGATTTGTTTCTTATACTTACCATGTAGTTTATTGTCCTGTATTAATTGTTATGAATCATTTATTTAATTATGGATGCATTGTGTTTTTTTTTATTAAATTTTGGTTTTATTTTTTTATTTTTTTTATATTTTTTTTAGGATTTTGGCTTAGTTGGGACATTTGAGTCTATTTATATAAAAGTAAAAAAAAAAAAATTAATTATTCTATTATTATCATATCTTGTTCTATTGTTTTATTGTATTATCTTAGTTTTTTTTATTTCTTTTATTCTGTGTTCAATTTTTATTTATTTATTTATTTTATTTCATTTTTATTTTTATTTTTTTTTTTGTGTTCATTTGTTGGGGCACAGTTTTCTCAGGGCAAATTTTTTTTTAATGTCTTTTTTTCATTACCTAGCCAAAACACTCAAGATAAAAACAGAACATATACTATAATTAATTAAATTAGATCGCTCTAATGAGCTTATAAAAAAAAAAAGGCGATTCAGTCGATTAATCAAGGCTAAAGGCTCCAATGAGCTGACAAATCAAAGTAAAGAATAAAAAAAAAAAAAAAAAAAAACCCAGCACTTGACTCAATAGTCAAGATCCGACAAAACTCTCAAAATTAAAAAAAAAAAAAAAAATATTCGCCTCGATCGTAAAAAAAAAAAAAAAATATAATTTTCTTTTTCTTATTATTCGTCGAATTCGACTTCGGACACATCGTCGCGAGGTTCGAATCGAATCAGTTCGATCGAAATACTAGAAAAAAAAAAAAAATATATAAATTAATCATTTTATTTGTTTTATTAAAAAAAAAAAAAAAAAAACTTACCGCTCCATCTGGTTATACCAGTGGAGTATGGTACGAATTGACAAGACGACCGCCTCATGCGAGTGGTCATCGGCAGCATTTTGGGCGACTCTTAAAAAAAAATCGTCGATTAATCGTTTTGTATTCGCCATCTCGTCGCGAAACAATTCGAAAAAATAGAAGAATTCGGCTTGGAGGCTACGCTCGGTACGACGGGGGGAAGCTGGATCGAATTCGGAAATGGGACTTAGAGGAGGTGAATAGGCCGGAAGGGTAGCGACCGGAGAAGTAGGAGGCAACGGTTGGGGGGAAATAGTCGCGGGTGTAAATTCGTTGGCCAGGGGGTTTAAGTCGGAGGTTGATATTAATCGAGGATCTACGACGGACCCTAGATCTTCAGGAGGTGAAAGACTAGGTTGGGTGATGATGCTAGCGTTATCGGAGAAAACCGAGGGTTCCAAGGGATGGTTAGTGGAGGAAGCTTCGAGCCAAGCTATAGAAACGTCGTCCGAATCGAGTTCGAAGGCGTAAAATCGGTCATTTAAAAAAATTGTAACGGAATACCCGTTATTGCCGGAAGGTTTGATCTCGACACGGAACGACATTCGAAAAAAAAAAATAAAAAGAAGAATAACAAGAATAATAATATATTAAATTAATGTATCTAATGAAAAAAAAAAAAGAAACGACTTACGAAAATAGCTCCTTAAATCGCAAAATCCTTAGCATAAGAAGATCATTGAGAAATGAATTGGAAGCAATGACTTGCTTATCGATTTAAACTAAAATAAACAAATAAATAAATAAATAAAAAACCACAAGTCAGCAAATTGAAATAGAAAATCATTGAACTAAATAAAAAAAAAAAAAAAAAAAAAAAAAAAGAAAAGAAAACGAAACTCACCTCGGCGAACGAAGGAAATAGCTGACGACAATGACTTGAAGGAGGCGGTACGGACGTTCGACAAGATGGTGGTATCGGTGATCGGCGGTGGCGTATTATTAAAATTAAAATAACAATTATAATATATATATATATATATATATATATATAAATAATTTAAAAAAAAAAAGAAGTGGCAGAAGTGCCACTGCCAAGAAAAAAAAAAAAAAAAAAAAAAAAAAAAAAAAAGAAAGAAAAAAAATACGAAGAAGATAAGAAAAGAGACGATGGCAGAAGAGCCATCGTCGAAAGATAAGGAAAGGACGCGACCGCAGCAGCGCAGCGTCCGGGCCGGGTAATAACTGAACTACAACGCGCAGTAGTTCAGTTATTTTAGAAAAAAAAAAAAAAAAAAAAAAAACTAATAAAAAAATATATATATTATATATATTAAATTAAAATAATTAATTAAAATATGATATATATAATTAAATTAAAATAATAAGAGTTTAAATTAATTTTAAACTTAATTCAAACTCAATCGAAAAAAAAACATATTAATAAAAAATAATAATTATGTAAATTTTATGAATTAATATTAAAATAAAATGAAAAATTTTTATTAAAAAAATAAATAAACTATTTAAGTTTAATTTAATTTTAATTAATAGAAAAAATATAAAATCGAATAAAAAAAATAAAAAAATAAAAAAAAATAAAATTAAATTAATAATAATAAATTACATATTAATTAAATTAACCTTTTAATTTAAAATTAATTCCAATTTAATTAAAAAAAAAAAAAAAAAAAAAAAGTTTTCTAATAAAAAAATTAATTAAATAAATTAAATAAATACATGTGAAAATAAAATAAAAAAAAAAATAAAATAAAAAACATTATAAAATAAATATTTTATTTGTAGCTCTAAATAAAAATAACAAAAAAAATAATAATGAATAAATAAAAAAAAAATAAATAAATCAATAAATAAAAAAAATTAACTAATTAACATTTTTTTTATATATATAATTTTAATTTACAATAATATAAATTAATATACCATTTGTTTAAGTTATACTTTAATTTAGCTAAAGTGATTGGAATTTTTATTTATTTATTTCTTTATTTTTATGTTTTTTTTATTTTTATTTTTTATTTTTTTATGTTTTTTATGAATTCCTTTGATATTCAATTTTTATATTGTTTAATTATATATATATATCCTTTAAATGTTTTATTTTTTTTATTATTTTTTTTTTGAGATTTTATATTATTTTATATTATATTCAATATAAAAAAAAAGGAGGATGATTAAGCCCAAATAATTCATTGGCAATGAGTTAGATAGTGGTTTTTCTGAAGTTGAGGCTTGGAGGGAAATTTCAGTTCAAGGAGTTTTGATAAGTCAGGATCTGTGTATGATTTCTGATTGGTCAGAATTCAATTATGGTATTTAATTGGTCAGGATTTGACATTTTTTGTGATTGGTCAGATTTTTTTTTCTGTATTTAAATAGAATGGAATTAAGGTGGACTTAAAATACTGAAAAAGAATATAAATAGAGGGTACTGTTTACCCTCATTTTAGTCCCAAACAAGACTTTAAACTGTTACTTTAACTTATTCTTTTTTTTTAGTCTTCCTGACTAAATTTATTAATTAATTTTACTTTTTACCTCTTATTTTATGATTTTTCTATCACTCCTATATACATTTTTATTTATACCTGTAGCTTCAAAAGGAAACTTTTGAAGCCTCTCTCACATAAAAAATATTCATTTATCTTTTACTTTAATTATTTGTTATAAAAGCACTCTACTTATATTATTACAATAAGACTTTTAAATCTTTTTCATAAACTTTGATTCAATTATAACTTTGAATTTTGTAGACATTATTGATTCAAAAATTGATGATCTTTAATGGCCTCCCTGCATTAGGTGGTACTTGGACCGGCAGACTAGGTGTAAATTCACATTGATAAGCACATACTCTAAGCAGCCAAGGTCAGACATAGTCTGATGAGGGGAAATAACTTTGAGTTGATTAAAGTTATGTCCTTGGTGACGACCACTATATAGTGTCAGGGCGCTATTTAAAGTTAAAGATTCTTTTGAGTATGAACAATAACAATATAAAAAAGAAGTATTACGTGATATCAAGGGTAATAAGAAAGATACAAAAGACTTGGAGTATCAATTTTAGAGTGTTGAGCTGTTTTCTGTTTATTGGATATACATATGGTTTTTTTTATCAAATGGAGAGGGGTATGTTACCCTTTCCATAAATATAAAGGTCCTGAGCAAGACATAAAACTGCATCATTGTTTTTTTATATACTTTCTCATTTTCTATGGATATTTCATGAAGATTCTCTTTTGTTTAGAGTAAAAGGGATATACCTTGTGTTTGTTTTGGATTGAAGTCTGATGTAGTTTGTTTTGGAAGAGGCTATGATTATTTTTTTTTAAATGGAGAGGGGTTTCAACCCCTCTATTCTCAAAAGAAAAGAGGATATGCTAATGAAGGGATATCTTTTATGTTTGGTGTTATAATTTGTTTTTTTTATGTATTAGTATCATTGTTATGGTTGACCTGTTATTTGTAATGAAAACATATAAAAAATAAGGGGTGGTGCTTGTTTCTTTACATCACACCTTATGATGTTAAGTTTTGGGGGATTAGTGGAAATTATTTACGGGGATCATTTCTTTTTTTTTTCATGCACTGGATATATTAAATTATGGATAGGAAGAGAATAGTAGTAGAACATCAAAGGACTATATTGCGGATGTCATAGTATAATTCATTCAGCTTCACTTGGAATGCTGGGGACAGCATTAAATGGAGAGGGGGATGTGGTATACCATGACAGTTCAGCTGAATAAATTTTTTAATTTTATGGTAATTATTTATATAAAAGAGGATATCAATAGTATGAAATCACCTTTGAGGAAAAGTAACAGTAAAATAAACATGGAATAACACAAATGATATATTCATTAAGGAAAATTGACCACAGGTTTGCTCTTCCAGTGTCACCCCACTGCACTATCCAACACATAATTGTGATGGACAGTACCCAAATCAAAGACATTTTTCAATTTTCTCTGTAAATAATTCTTTTTAATATATTTTTTTAATATGCTTAAATATAAGCAATTGGGTGATTAATATAATCAGAGTCACAATGAGGATGCCAATTAATAAAGAGCAGAGTTGTAGACATCATAGGGGACATAGAAGATTCAAGGTGTGGAACAAAACACTTTTGAAGTATCAATTTTGGGAAATTTCATGTGTTTTTGCTGTTATGAACCACCCAAAGAGAGGATAAGCATCATTGAGTTCCTTTAAATAATTAAATGATTAATTTTTGAAGACTGAAATAATTTATTGCTGAATTGGAAAGGCCATATTACATCAGCTTTTCTGTTAATGTAACCCCCAAATTTCTCATTGAAGCTGCAGAGATGAAGAGTGGGACTGAATTTTGGAAGGAATATAAAAGATTTAGGAATTTTCAGGAAGAATACAGATAATACAGGTAATATAGGTCAATGAGTAATACAGGAAGCCAGAAAACTAAGATACAGGAAAATCAGCTGACAGATTAGTAATCAATTGAGTAATACATGGAGATAAGGGTTCCAGGGCCAGAAATTAAGGTTTAAACTGTATTACACAGCCACATGTCACATGTAAATGGGAGAGATAAGAATGAATGGATCTGATTGGTCAGAAACACGTCACGTCATTAGGAAAAGTCAAGTGAAGCAATCTGATTGGTCAGAAATCCAGACTCGTGTCACGTCACAACACGTTGCACTTAAAATCCACAATTAAAGCTTGCACAGCTTTGCACAGCCACCAGGGGCTGAAAATTTCTAAGTCCCCTCTTTTTTGCACTCCTTAGGAGGGCCCCACGGATATAAATAGAGGCCCTCTCTCCCACTTTTTCCCTTTTCCCCATCTAGAAATTGTAAATTCAATTTATTTTTTCTGATCCCTCTTCTAGGAGGTATACTAGAAATTTTGATAAATTAAGCCTAGTAACTGAGGTTCGTTGTTGACATAGATCAAGAGAACCAATAGTGTGAAAAGACTTTAATTCATCCCTTACTAGCAGGTAGACTAGTGCCTTATTCAATTAGGATCTTAAAGCTTGAAGCTCATGAGCAAGGTGTCTCTGGAGTTTAGTGTTTAAATCCTTAAAAGTAATTTTTAGAGAGTTTTAAAATAAAACCATCAAACCAAAGTAATTTTTTAGGCTTTAAAATAAAACCTAACCATTATAATTAGTTTTGGGCTAGTTTTTGTTGAAAACTTCCTCAAAGAAAGTAATTTTGCTTGTTTTAAAACAAAACCTGCACAACCAAAGTAATTTTACTACTTTTAAAATAAAAGTGGATTTGTATTTATTGGGTAATCCCTAATAAATTATCATCAAGGAACAAAATAAAATTAAATACATTAGTGTTTGGTTCAAATTAATATTGAAACTATAACAATTAGATATTATTATTATCAGAAAACCAGAAGAGATCATATAATCTATTATTAAATGAAAACACAAAATATAACCTTAAACTACCCATATTATGCTATATTATTAACCATTATTAGAGTATTATCCCATCCATCACATCATAAGGGCTTGAAATATATTTTTATCCCATTCAAGTTTATTATTTCAGAGAATTGAAGATTGTTGTTATCCTAGCTATTAGTTTCTATATCTATTAAAGAATTATCAAGAAAAGAATATTTTGTGGTTTTGTATTAGAAGATAGTGTTTCCTGTTATTTTTTTATTTATTTTAGTCATTATATTACTTTATATATTGTTGTACTATCATCTGGTGGAATCCACTCAGCCTACTGAAAGTTTTAAAAAGAATTTATTTGTTAAGGTTTTAAATAACCATTGTTTTGAGTAGAGCAAAGTCTGATTAGAGATTGTTGAGTCTAATATTTTCTGATCAAGCCACTATCAATAATAAAATTGATTTGGTGAACTCAGTAAAGATAACTTAGCATATTAGGAAGGGCAGTCTAGATTATTCTAGCACACGAGCAGAGCAAGGGTTACAAGTCTCAAACAGCAATTCAAAACTGTTTTCTTGTAATTTCCCCTTCCAGGTACTGCCTCATTTATCCCACACGCAGAGGAGTTCCCACAGTGGTAATATCAAATGTTCATTTCAATATTCCAACATATCATCACGTCATCAAGACACCCAATCATTTAGAGGACTCATCAAGGCTCAAGAGCAAGTGTTTCAGTGTCAAAGACCAATCATGCCATCAAGATGTCATTGGATGATTTCATTCACAGTATTCCTCCAAGGCAATAATGTTCAGCCATTCTCAAGGGATTCAAGAAAAAGTTCATTCATTCATTTGTCAAGTGTCAAAGCTCCACTCAATTGAACTTGGCAACCATATTTATTTCAATACAGTGCGGATTCATCAAGACCTGTATTTCAATCATACATCATGGGAAATTCATTCAACACAGTTCATTTCCCAATCTGGCAAGGTGTACACTCCATCAGACAATTAATACAGCTTCCAGTATTCAATACAGGATCACTGTCAGCCTGAAGGAGTCAAGCTCTGAATTTTTCACATATACCAGCCTCCTTTGACCCTGGGGGGTTTTTCCCCCAGTTAATTAATATATTTTGATTTTATTTTATCTTTATTTATCTTATCATTTTTGTTAAGTGAATACTGATATTATCAAGTCAGTCATTTAGCACCTTTTCTCTTTTCTTTCTTTGCCTGTCAATGGATATTTGGTGGTCATATCCTTACTAATTCCATTGTTCATTTCGGCAGGTTGAAACAGTGATTAAGGACTTACTTGGTTGGCTCTTTGGCCATTTGGCTTCTCTTTCCTCTTATTGCATCTCATCTTGTACCTGCATATTTCTTAGAGGAATTCAATTATTTATTTTATTTTCTTTATCCTTTTGGAGTCTTCCAAGTGAGTTCCCTGATTGCTGAGTGCCAGGCCACTCTCGTTTTTCTGTCCAAGAGCCCCTGTGACAGAAAATCAACTTATACCAATGCAAGCAGGAAATTTTAGTATTGCAAGTGAAGACATGAAACCCCTTGGAATAATTTAATTATAAAATATTTTCCACATCCATCTCAATGTATAAGAATCAAAGTGGAGGTTTTAGTATTTTAAAATTTTACTATTAGCCATTTAATACTTAAAAATGATTACTTATCACTTTATGGAATAGATATCTCTAACCAAATATATATATATCTTATGATAGAAGATAATAAAAGACAGAAATTTGGCTTCTATATCAATAAGAAACAAATTAATGCTATAAAACATGAGGAAACAACCCCATAGAAACACTTATTCATAAGTGAGAAACTAAAAGAGGCAAAATTTAATAATTAATTAACAGAAAAACAGAAATAGAAATTGAATGACCCCTTATATAAATACAAAAGTTCCTTTGAGACTGGAAAAGAACCTCTAGGCTCTGTCATTGGATATGAGGTTGATATTATTCTAAATGTAGATAAACCTTATCCACCCCTGTTAAGAAGACCAGCTTATCCAGACAGCCCAAGAGCTAGAGAAGCCTTAGAGGTACACATTGAAGAATCAATGGAGCTAGGGGTATTAAAAAGGTAGGCCATGATGAAAAAGTATAACTACCTACACAAGTCATTATAACCTGGCACAATGGTAAATCAAGGATGGTAGGGGACTTTAGAGATTTAAAGACCTATGATATTCCTGAGAGATATTCAATACCTAGGATCCATGAGACATTAACACAACTTTCACAAGCTAATTTCATTACAGCCATAGATGCCCTTAAAGGCTTTCACCAAGATGTCCTAACAATGATGTTCAAAAACTACTGAGGATAATAGTCCTCTGTGGAATATATGAGTACTTAAGAATTCCCCTTCCAATTACCAAATAATGATGAAAACTATATTCCCTGAAGAATTATCAGGGGGATGGCCAATTACCTATAATGATGATATTATCATTTTATCGGAAACTTGGGTAAATCACCTGACAAGACTTGAAAGAGTATTAAAGAAGATATTTCAAGTAAATATAAAAATATCATTAAAGAAATTGCAATTTTCATACAGTGAAAGAAAAGCACTAGACCATGTATTGTCTGGACTAAGTTTGGACATATATGAAATTAAAGGAGCAGAAGTACTACCTAAACTGTAAGGTTTGACTATGAAACAATAAGTGAAAATTACTAATTTATTACTTATTGTACTCTGAATGTCCTTATAAATTGAATAAATAAGATTAAAAATATAATAATAAATAATTATTATTATGGCGTAAAATAATTATATTATTAAATAAATATAATAATATAATTTATATTATGAAAATATAATATAATAAATAAATATATTAATATATTAAAAAGCTCTTTATTATTGTTACCAAAAAATAATAAAGGCGTAAAAAATTGTTTTTTATTAATAAAAAAAAATTAATAACAATAATATTACTAATATTAAAGTTATGAATTAATATAAATACTATTTATATTAATTAAGGAATTATTAAGAGAGTAATAATAGAGAAATTATTATAATAAGAGAGAATAACCTACTTTTAACACTTAATATAATAATTTTGAAGTATTTTACGCCAAAAAATATAAATACAACTTTTTCAAATTGTATTTACAATAAAAATAAAGAAAATTACAAATTATTCTTGATTTTTACGTGGAAATGAGTTTTAGAGAGATTTTTAACAAAAACAATTAAATAAATGATTTAATCACGTCAAAATAGAAGATTATAGCAAGGTGGTCTTTGGTCTTTAATAATATAATGCTTTTATATATAAAGAATAAAGAAAATTACCTTTTGATTTAATTGATTTAATGTTTTTTATGTGTCTGAGGGGAAAATAGAGTGAAAAGAGCTCTATTTATAGTAAATACCTCCCTCCTAGAGTCCAACAGGCTTCTAGTAGACGTGTACTGATCATATCCACTGGAATTGATCAATATTTTAAGGTTTGAGGGTGATTACATCATGATCAAACCATATTACATCATTATTACACCATTATTTAGAGTTATCACTATAACTCTAAGTTTGATGACATCAGAAGCTTGGCAGAACCCCAAATTTCGTGGATTTTATTAGTTTTAATCATAAACTAATAGTATTCACCAATTTTATCACTCCTATGACTGTTATACTTAATTTAAGGTTACAGTAGGTAATCATAACTGCTCAATTTAAGCTCAAACTTTGATCTTCAATAACCTTTAAGATTTACACGCTACAGCAATTCAGGTAGTGAATTCTGATAGCCTGGCATAACCTTATTATGCTGCCAAGAGCTTTTCATTACATCATCAAAACTCTAATTTTGATGATTTTTCTTGTAACTCATCTTTTCTGTCGAAATTCAATATTTTAAACTTCAAACCTTGATTTCAGGGGGTTATACCCTGAATTTAATAATAAAAATTACATCATTCTTCACGAATAAACTAGTAGAATCCAACTGTATACTTTTTTTAAGTTTGGACCACTTTCACAACAAAGTGGTCAACAGCTCTGTTGATTTTTATCAATATTTCATCATAGGTTTTAACCTTGTTTATAATTTGTAAAATAAAGTTTATATCTGTGTTCTTACAGTAATTACGTGGTAAATTTATTTTTGGTTCATCATTCTATCATGTATAGTTTAGAAGATATTAGCTATGATCCTTGAATATATGCGTTGACCAAAAAAGTGCATATATTCAGGATAATTCCTTAAGTATTGACTTTGGAAATTAGCTTATTAATTGTTTTATGCGTGGATGTTCGTGGGGAAACTACTGGTACAATTTATTTTACATGTTGTCTCATCAGTTCCTGAGATAAATAAGGTTTTCTGGTTTTTATAAGGTATTATACCTTGTAATTCATTAAATATTGACTTTACAGATATGCCATAAAAATGGTATATGTGTATTTTTCCATGAGGAATCCAATGGTATAATTTATTTTACATGTTGATTCATTGGTTTTTAAGTTAAACCAATTTTTGTACCAATTTATGGTATTTTTTGTATATTTAAGTAATTATTTTTAATGTATAATTATTCTAAGTAATTGTAGTCTAATTCTATTAAAGGTATAATTATTCTTAATCTTTTTTGTGACCTTATTGGGTATGTGGTCATATCTCAAAGGCTCACATTCCCTACCACCAAAAAAGATTGTACCACAATCTGATATGTATGATTAGGGTATCATCCACTGTCCTACCTCTTCAATAGACTTTGTTAGTCTTGAAGCTCAATAATGCTTAACTTTTTTATTTTTCAGGTTTTCTTTCATGTCTGAACCTTCTTAGTAGTTTATCAGCATTTGTTATATCTTTCTCAAGTAGCCATTCATCTTCTTGAGTTGAATTTCTATACCTTACAAGGTATTCTCTTTCTTTTTTGTTTCTTGTCCTTCTTTCTTTAAGGACTTTTACTATTTTCTTTTCCTCTCCTTCTTCCAAGGGGGGAATCTCAAGTGGGGGTTTATTTCTTAGTGGAAATAACTCCTTGTCACTTGAACTGTAAGGTTTTATCAGACTTACAGGGAAAGTTGGGTGTTTGTTCATTAGTTCACCCGTGAGTTCTAATTGCACAGCATTGGGTCCATGAAGTGCTTTTATCATAAATGGTTCTGCAATGGAATCTTTCAATTTCTTTGGGCCTTTTATGTTATTGAAATTAAGGGTTGATACTAAAACCAAGTCTCCTATTTTGAAATCAGGTGGCTTATGACTTTTATCCCATCTTTCTTTGGCATATTTAAAAGAGTCTTGCATGCATCTGTTTGCATGGTGTCTTGCTTTGTCAAGCATTATCTTGAAACTGCTTGCTGTTGGATGTATATCCACTAAGTCCTTTTTGAGGGTATCATAAGGAAGTCTTGGATTCCAACCTTTCTCTAGCATTGCTGGTGTTTTGCCAGTAGAAGAATGGATTGATGTCTTATATGCCAATTCAAGTGCTGGTATTAGTGTACACCAATCATGGGTAAAGCCATCAGAATCTTTGAATTCTAGCCCATAAGCACAGAATCTTCTGATCATATCCTCTAGGGTCTGTATCATTCTTTCTGCTAAACCATCGGTTTGAGGATGATAAGCTGTTGATAATGATAACTTTGTCCCAAACAAGTTATGGAGATTTGTCCATAATTCTGAAGTGAACTTTGGGTCTCTGTCACTTATAATATTTTGGAATAAGCCTGTGTGGCTAATGACTTTATTCCATATCATTATGGCTGTATCCATAGCTGTGTCATCTTTATGACATGGTAAGAACATGGGGGTTTTACTGTACCTGTCAACTAATACTAGGCATGCATTATAACTCCTGTCTCCTCCTGGAGGTAAGGCTGTTACCCAATCCATATGAGCTATTTCCCATGGGGATTTTGGTTCTTGGATTTGGATCATCATTCCAAATTTCTTTCCTGTGGCTCTGTTGGCTTTTTGACATCTGTCACAGGTTTGGCAGTACTCTGCAACATCTTTCTTCCAATTTGGCCACCAAGAGCAGGTTTTCACCCTCTCTAGTGTCCTATCTTCTGAGAGATGTCCAGATGCAACACTATCATGACATTCATGTAAAATAGTGTTTATTAGTTTTCTGTCTGTTAAGGCCATAACACATGTGTGTTTTGTTCTATGGTAAAGGATTCCATCAAGGAGGTGAAAGCTTCCTTCATCATATGCCTTTTTCCATATTTCATCTAGTTTTGATGAAAGTGATGGATCTTTGCAGTATTTCATTAGAAGTTGGCTTAAGATATGGCAATTTTTGTCTGTCTTATAGCTTTCTTTAACTTGGTTAAAGAATTCTGTGCCAATGTCTGTAACACATATTCCTTCTATATGGTGCTCTTCTTGTGTTACCCATGCTGGATTGTCAGGGGTATTTGCTAGAGCCCATCTGCTGAGACCATCTGCATTTTTGTGAATATTTCCAGATTTATGAACAATAGTCATATTTCCTCTATATTCCTGGATAGCAATTTGCCATCTCAGCATATGTCTATTTGGAGTCTTCATATTTAATAGTGATTTTACAGCATTACAGTCTGTGATTACATCAAATACTGTGCCATCCAAATAATAATGCAGTTTTTCTAAAGCCCACACTAGGCATAAGCATTCCATTTGGCTTGCTCCATACCTTGCTTCTGTTGGCTTTATTTGCCTTGAAATGAAACAAATTGGTCCTTCCACTGGTTTATCATTGATAATTTGTGTTTGGTGAAGTGCAGCACCTAGTCCTTCTCCACAAGCATCAATGTATAGTTTGAAAGGTAGTTTCCAATCTGGCATTGGAAGAAATGGGGCATTTGTTAGTGAATTTTTCAATTCTTCATATGCCTTGACCCTTTCTTCAGTCATTTCATAAACTGTTTGTTGGTCACATAATTTATATAAGGATTTAGCAATCTTTGCAAAGTCCTTTATATGCTGTCTATAGTAACCAGCAAATCCTAGAAATGATTGCATTTCTTTTTTGGTTTGAGGCATTGGTTTAAGTAGTACTGCTGCTACTTTATTTTTTTCTATGCCTAGACTAAGTCCAGATACCACATTTCCTAGTGCTTTTAATTCACTATATGCAAAATGACACTTTTTCAAGGAAATTTTCATATTCACTTGGACTATTTTCTGTAGTACCCTTTCTAGTCTTGTAAGGTGATTTTCCCAAGTTTCTGAGCAAACTATAATATCATCAATGTAGATAATTAACCATCCTTCTGATAATTCTTCAGGAAATATGGTATTCATCATTCTTTGATAATGGGAAGGTGCATTTTTTATCCCAAATGGCATTCTTAAGTATTCAAAAATTCCACAATGGACTACTATTCTTAGTAGTTTCTTGGCATTGTCTGTTAAGACATTTTGATGAAAACCCTTAAGAGCATCCATAGCTGTGATGAACTTAGCTTGTGACAATTGGGTCAATGTCTCATGGATTCTGGGTATTGGATATCTGTCTGGAATGGTATAGGTATTCAGGGCTCTGAAGTCTCCTACCATCCTTGATTTTCCATTATGCCAAGTTATAATGACAGGTGTAGTAACTTCTACTTGTTCATTATGTCCAACCTTTCTTAATACTCCAAGGTCCATTAATTCTTTAATGTGCACCTCTAAGGCTTCTCTAGCTCTTGGACTGGCTGGATAAGCAGGTCTTCTTAATAAAGGTGGGTAAGGCTTTTCTACATTAAGAATTACATCCACTTCATGTCCAATTATGGCACCTAGTGGTTCTTTGTCAGTTGCAAAGGCATTTTTATACTTAAATAAGAGGTCAATCAATTTTTCTTTCATTTTTTCTTTTAATTCTTGATTGAATTCTGCCTCTTTAAGTTGTTCAGATATAAAAAGTTCCTTTTCTGGAATTTTTTCTTCCTTCTTAATAACTGTGATTTGTTTTTTGTTATTTAAGAAGCCAAACTTTTGTCTTTTGTTATCTCCTATGGTAAAATATCTATCTTTTTGGTTGGAGATATCTATACCATAGATTGATAAGTAGTCAATCCCAAGTATGAAATGATTACTAGTACAGTTGTCCATTACTACAAACTCTACTTTAATTCTGACACATTGTGAGGGATGAGGAAAAATTAGTGTTAAATCAATTATTCCAAGGGGCTTCATGCTCTCACTTGCACTACTAAATTTGACACCTTGTATTGGCATAAGTTTTTCTTGCCAGTTTGGGACAATGGTTTTTAAATAACTTTTGCCAACACAAGGGCAATATGCTCCTGTATCCAAGTTAACTTTTCCTTCTTGGTTATCAACCATAACAATACTTATACTTGATTTTCCAGCTGTATATCCCATTCCTCTTGCAGGCTTGGTCCTATACATTTTGGCATCTTTTATGTTTGTCAGGTTTGTGTTAGATGTTCCAACTTGTGGCAAGTTTGAATTAACATCCAGTACTTCATAAATTATGTCAATATTATCAATTTGTGCATTAATTATATTGATTTCATCACTTTCAGAGCTTTCTGACTCTTCTGTCTCTTTTTCAGAGTCAGATTCCTCTTCTTTGTCATTGTGGCTTTCTGTTTCCACAATTTCATTAATCTTTGCTTTTTTAAGGCAATTATTGGCTAAGTGTCCAATACCTCCACATTTATGGCATTTTCTTTGCTCATTATTGTTGGATGTATTGGGCTTAAAGGATTCTTTTGCTTTATCTTTTTTGATAAATGGTTTATTTGGGATTATAATGTCCAATTTTTGCCAAGTCCTGCCAATTTTTGTTCTTGTCACTATATCTTCTAGTGCATTTATATACTCTTCTGTGGAGCATGGTTCTATACACCTGCTTCTTAGGGCATGTTCTAGTTCCCCTCCACATTTTTTAAGTATTTTCATGTGCACCATCTTTTGTGACATTTCTGGGTACAGTGCATTAAGCCTTTCAACTTGTTTCAAGAACCAAGTTAAAGGTTTGTCTTTCTCTGGGTCAAAGAAAGAGTTTTCAAATGCATTTTCTATTTTATACCTCCAGGCATCATTTGCCCACTTGGTGATTATTTCTTGTTTCCACCAAGACCAGGTATTTTTACCATTTGTTTGTCTTATGCCATAATACCATCTTTTTGCAGATTTCTCAAACAATGAATGTAATCTTGCAGTGATTAATTCATCTGGTATGGCATAGTCTTCTTGTAACATGTCAATTGTTTTAATAAATGACATGTGGTCATATTCACCTTCTCCTGTGAATGTTGGCCATTCTTTCAATTGAGGTGCTTCCTTCATTAAGACTTGGTTATTATCTTGGTGACTCAAGTCTGTTATGAAAGGATTTGACAATTCCTCTTTTGTTTTAACAGGGCTTCTTATATGAGAAAATGGTGTTGATAACTTTGGCATATTTAAATTAGCCTCATTAATTTTATCCATTTTTTCAGTAATAAGCCTTATTTCACTCTGAATATCATCTTTCAGATGCATTCTTGCTTTATCACTTTTTTCTACATGGTCCAAAAGTAATTTTTGGTGTGATGAAGTCTTTTCTTCAAATTTTTCTACAGAAATACTTAATTTATTTAATTTTTCTGTAAGATTGTCAATGCTCAGATCATAATTGATTGTTAAAGTTTTGTCTTTGATATCTTTTATGTATTTATACAATTCTTGTTGTCCTTGTATTAATTTTTGAGTATTGTCAATTAAATTCTTTGGTTTATTATTTTCAACAATAAACTTAATGTTGTCAATTTCTTTCTTGTTTTGCACAAAAATTTTTGTTAAAGAAGATAAATTGTTATTTATTTCTTGTAGTGATAATAAACTGTCTTTAATTTCTTTTAGAGGTAATATACTATTTTTAATTTCTGTTAAAGTATTTACAACATCTTTGGACAAGGTTATTTCTTTGGGAAATGAGGTTGTCTCATTCTTTGCTCTTCCTTGTCCTTGAATTCCATCAAGGTTCTGGCCATGTTGAAAACATTGTCCATGGCATCCTTTTGGATTCTTGGGATTCTGTAGCTTGGGGAATATGGTTTCCTCCAATGCTTTTTCTTGTTCTTCTTCCCTTCTTGGGGAAGTGGGTTGGCTTGGGGCTTGCTGGTAGAAGCTACTGGGGCTTCTTCCTTGGTTGCCGCCCTCTTTTTGGCATGGTAGTCCTTGATTTTTTTGATTTGAGGTTTGGATGACAGTGGATTCCATCCATTGGAGTATTTCACTATCTCCTCCTCTTTGAGGAACTTTTTCAGGATGTGCCAGGAGTTCATCACTCCTTGGTGTATTTGAGGCAACATTTCCCAATCTTTGTCCTTGTACACTGTGCAATACTACTTGTACTGGCTCATGTAGATGTCTATTTGAGCCCTCTGAATGTGATTTGTACCTGTTTGAGTTACTCATACTTAGTTCTAATTCAGGCTCAGATATCATGGGCATTTCTGGGACTTGCCTTTGGGATAAGGCACTTCCTTGTGTGGATTCTGTTCCACTGGGGATATTGCCCTTTCTTTTCCCTTTTGAGGGATCAATTCTACCTCTGAGTCCAGCTCCATCTGATTGGATGGAGTATTGGGAACCTCTTCTGGTAGTCATAATTAAAGAATAAGAAAAAATAAAAGTATTTTAGAATAAAAATTCTTTTATGGCAATTATAAAAGAGGTGCTCACCTTCAGAGTCTTGAATGGTGGGTCCTGGAAAGTCTAATTTCTTAGCTTTCTTTCTTTTGGTGATAACTGGTGTTGGAGAACTTTGACAAGTTTCTTCCACCAACCTCTCAACAGTAGCTTGGTTGTCTTCTGTTGGGTTATCTTCAAACACTAAAAAAGACAAATAAATATAAGCCTTTTTATAAGAAGTGTTATTTTTGGCAAGATATGGCAATTTTCCACGTAGAAATTGCTTTATATCTTTAAAAAATTGAAATAAATAAAGAAAATGAATAAAAATAACTTTTTTTATTGGTTTTTAATATTTTTTAATATTTTTTATACATTTTTTTTATTTTTAAAGAATAAAATAAAAAATGAATATGATTCTTATAAAATTAAATTATAATAAAATTATTTTTAATTTATAAAATATCTCTTTTAATCACTAGAGTCACTCAAAGAAAGTTCTTGCAAGTCTAAGGATGTGAAAAACCACGTGTAAGACAGTACAATTGCTTTCCAAATGCCTCAATAGCTTTTAAAATCAATGAAATATAAAATTAATATATAATTTTATGATTATAAATATAATTTATTATTGGATAAACCCAAATAGAATCTTTTTAAAGGTCTTTTAAGTAAATATCACAGCCAGGCCCCCAAATGTAAGGTTTGACTATGAAACAATAAGTAAAAATTACTAATTTATTACTTATTGTACTCTGTTTGTCCTTATAAATTGAATAAATAAGATTAAAAATATAATAATAAATAATTATTATTATTATGGCGTAAAATAATTATATTATTAAATAAATATAATAATATAATTTATATTATGAAAATATAATATAATAAATAAATATATTAATATATTAAAAAGCTCTTTATTATTGTTACCAAAAAATAATAAAGGCGTAAAAAATTGTTTTTTATTAATAAAAAAAATTAATAACAATAATATTACTAATATTAAAGTTATGAATTAATATAAATACTATTTATATTAATTAAGGAATTATTAAGAGAGTAATAATAGAGAAATTATTATAATAAGAGAGAATAACCTACTTTTAACACTTAATATAATAATTTTGAAGTATTTTACGCCAAAGAATATAAATACAACTTTTTCAAATTGTATTTACAATAAAAATAAAGAAAATTACAAATTATTCTGGATTTTTACGTGGAAATGAGTTTTAGAGAGATTTTTAACAAAAACAATTAAATAAATGATTTAATCACGTCAAAATAGAAGATTATAGCAAGGTGGTCTTTGGTCTTTAATAATATAATGCTTTTATATATAAAGAATAAAGAAAATTACCTTTTGATTTAATTGATTTAATGTTTTTTATGCGTCTGAGGGGAAAATAGAGTGAAAAGAGCTCTATTTATAGTAAATACCTCCCTCCTAGAGTCCAACAGGCTTCTAGTAGACGTGTACTGATCATATCCACTGGAATTGATCAATATTTTAAGGTTTGAGGGTGATTACATCATGATCAAACCATATTACATCATTATTACACCATTATTTAGAGTTATCACTATAACTCTAAGTTTGATGACATCAGAAGCTTGGCAGAACCCCAAATTTCGTGGATTTTATTAGTTTTAATCATAAACTAATAGTATTCACCAATTTTATCACTCTTATGACTGTTATACTTAATTTAAGGTTACAGTAGGTAATCATAACTGCTCAATTTAAGCTCAAACGTTGATCTTCAATAACTTTTAAGATTTACACGCTACAGCAATTCAGAGAGTGAATTCTGATAGCCTGGCATAACCTTATTATGCTGCCAAGAGCTTTTCATTACATCATCAAAACTCTAATTTTGATGATTTTTCTTGTAACTCATCTTTTCTGTCGAAATTCAATATTTTAAACTTCAAACCTTGATTTCAGGGGGTTATACCCTGAATTTAATAATAAAAATTACATCATTCTTCACGAATGAACTAGTAGAGTCCAACTGTATACTTTTTTCTAAGTTTGGACCACTTTCACAACAAAGTGGTCAACAGCTCTGTTGATTTTTATCAATATTTCATCATAGGTTTTAACCTTGTTTATAATTTGTAAAATAAAGTTCATATCTGTGTTCTTACAGTAATTACGTGGTAACTTTATTTTTGGTTCATCATTCTATCATGTATAGGTTAGAAGATATTAGCTATGATCCTTTAATATATGCGTTGACCAAAAAAGTGCATATATTCAGGATAATTCCTTAAGTATTGACTTTGGAAATTAGCTTATTAATTGTTTTATGCGTGGATGTTCGTGGGAAAACTACTGGTACAATTTATTTTACATGTTGTCTCATCAGTTCCTGAGATAAATAAGGTTTTCTGGTTTTTATAAGGTATTATACCTTATAATTCATTAAATATTGACTTTACAGATATGCCATAAAAATGGTATATGTGTATTTTTCCATGAGGAATCCAATGGTATAATTTATTTTACATGTTGATTCATTGGTTTTTAAGTTAAACCAATTTTTGTACCAATTTATGGTATTTTTTGTATATTTAAGTAATTATTTTTAATGTATAATTATTCTAAGTAATTTTAGTCTAATTCTATTAAAGGTATAATTATTCTTAATCTTTTTTGTGACCTTATTGGGTATGTGGTCATATCTCAAAGGCTCACATAAACCAATGCCCAAACTCAGAAAGAAATGCAATCATTCTTAGGATTTTCAGGATATTACATACAACATACAAAAAACTGTTTACAAACTGAAAAATCTTTGTATAAACTCTGTGATCAAAAAAGGCTATGAAATGACTGAAGAAAGATTCAACGCATATGAGGAATTGAAAAAATCCCCCACACATTCCCCTTTTATCTTAATTCCAGATTGAAAACTACCCTTCAAATCATACAGTGATGCTTATGGAGAAGGATTATGAGCTTCACTAAACTAAGCACAAGTAATCAATGATAAAACTTTTGAAGGACCAATTTTCTCTAATTAAAGACAGATTAAGCCAACAGAATCAATGTATGGCGAAAGCTATATGTAATGCCTTTTCTTAGTTTGGGCCCTAGAAAAGCTACACTATTACTTAGATGGAACAGTGTTTGATGTCATTACACACTGTAATTCTGTAAAATGATTTCTAAACATGAGAAAACCAAATATAAATATTCTGCAATAGCATATTTCTATCTAATAATAATGAGGAAATATGACTATAGTCCATAAGTCTGGAAATCTTGACAAAAATGCAAATGGTCTCACCAGATGGTGTCAGGGTGACTCTATGATATAATATTAAAATGATGAATATAAGCTATAGCTTTGATTGTGACACAAAATAAATGATGATCAATAATGATAATATGTTTTAACAGTGCTATACTGAAGATTTTAGTGATGGTGAGTGCTACTGATGGCCCTGGATGCACAGTAAGATCCCATACTGGCTAGTGTGGGATTGAAGGATTCAAACCTGAATATATTTTTCATTTTTGAAGATAGAGAGCTCAAAAGTGGCTCATTGTTTAGCCCTTGATGGGCCCTACAGAATGGCTAGTCATTTCGTATAGGTAAAAATAAATATGGCAAAGTTATACCAATATTAAATTCCATCATCAATTGGTGGATTTGCTATGAATCCTTTATTGAGTTTATTTTCTCCAAACCTTTTTTTATATATGGGTTATTAGGAAATGGATTGCGAAAGCTATATGTAATGCCTTTTCTTAGTTTGGGCCCTAGAAAAGCTACACTATTACTTAGATGGAACAGTGTTTGATGTCATTACAGACTGTAATTCTGTAAAATGATTTCTAAACATGAGAAAACAAAATATAAATATTCTGCAATAGCATATTTCTATCTAATAATAATGAGGAAATATGACTATAGTCCATAAGTCTGGAAATCTTTACAAAAATGCAAATGGTCTCACCAGATGGTGTCAGGGTGACTCTGTGATATAATATTAAAATGATGAATATAAGCTATAGCTTTGATTGTGACACAAAATAAATGATGATCAATAATGATAATATGTTTTAAAAGTGCTATACTGAAGATTTTAGTGATGGTGAGTGCTACTGATGGCCCTGGATGCACAGTAAGATCCCATACTGGCTAGTGTGGGATTGAAAGATTCAAACCTGAATATATTTTTCATTTTTGAAGATAGAGAGCTCAAAAGTGGCTCATTGTTTAGCCCTTGATGGGCCCTACAGAATGGCTAGTCATTTGGTATAGGTAAAAATAAATATGGCAAAGTTATACCAATATTAAATTCCATCATCAATTGGTGGATTTGCTATGAATCCTTTATTGAGTTTATTTTCTCCAAACCTTTTTTTATATATGGGTTATGAGGAAATGGATTGCACCATCAGAAATTGCTTATTTTTCTTTTTCCAAAGAGACCCAACTTTAGTTATCTCACACTAAAACTGTAGAAGCCAGATGAGAGGTGAATATTTTGTTCACCCTTATTTGGCTCATTTTTAGCCATAACTTTGGTAGTCTTGATGCTAGCCCAATTTTTCTAGTAACATTGGATAACCCTGATTGAAAGCTTCAAGTTGAGAATACATTCTATGGGGTTCTTTCTCTTTCTCTGGATTATAGATGGGGGTAAAATTAAGGTTTATGCTTATTTCTTGATTTGAGCTGGAATAACTCTATCATTCTTTATCCTATGGTTATGGAAGTTTTATCTCTGAAAATAGGTTACTTTCCTTTCTCTTTTGATTCCCTTTATTATCTATTTTGGCTCAGGTTAATCTTCAGTGGCATTTTTCTCTACCATTGGGTTATGGTATTTTGGCTGTCATGCTCATGCTCTGGCTTTGAGTCACAGGCTGATAGGTGTGTGCTGGAAAATACACCTGAAAACCCATCATGGGTACCAAAGGAAGAAAATCATATATAAGGAATATGTGTCACAGAAATTGGCACAGAATTCTTTAATCAAGTCAAAAAATGCTATAAGATGGATAAGAGCTCTCATACCTTATGCCAACTTTCAATTAAATATTGCAAAGACCCATCATTATCTTCCAAACTAGATTAATTATGGAAAAAAGAATATGATTAAGGAAGATTCCATCTCCTTTATGGAATTCTTTATCATAATACCAAACATACATGTTTCATGACATTGAAAGATAGATTTTTAATAAGCACTATACTACATGAAAGCCATGATAGTGTTGATTCTTGACATCTCTCAGAAGATAGGACATGGGGAAAAGCAAAAACCTGCTCTTGGTGGCCAAATTGGAAAAAATATGTTTCAGAATACTGCCAAATGTGTGGCAGGAGCCAAAAAGTAAATAGATCCACAATTGATAAATTTGGTATGATGATCCAAATCCCAGAGCCAAAATCCTCATGAGAAATAGTTCATATGGATTGGGTAACAGTTCTACCCACAGGAGGAGAAAGAAGCTTCAATGCATGCCTAGTGTTTTTTTCTAAGTACAGTAGAACCTCACTTTTCTTGCCTTTTCATAAAGATGAAAAAACTATGGACACATATATAATTATATGGAATAGATTTATTATCCATAGAGAGTTATTCCAAAATAGCATGAGTGATAGAGATCCTAGATTCACTTCAGCCCTATCCACAGAATATCACCCTCAAACTGATGGACTAGCAGAGAGAATCATACAAGCTCTGGAAGACATGATCAGAATATTCTGTGCTTATGGCTCAGAATTCAAAGACTCTGATGGTATTAGCAATTATTGATGTACTCTGATACCATCCCTTGAACTGGAATATGAAAAATTAATTCATTCATAAACTGGTAAAACAACTGCAATGTTGGAAGAAGTTGAGAGCCCAAGACTATCTTATGACACACTCCAAAAGGACTTGGCTTATGTAAATCCAACAGAAAGCAGTTTTAAGATAATTTTGAACAAAGCAAGACATTATTCAAATAGATGTATGCAGGGTTCTTTAAAATATGCAAAATGAATATTGGATAAAAGTCACAAACCACCTGATCTTAAAATAGGAGATTTAGTCCTACTCTCAAAATTGAACTTCAATAACATAAAAAGACCAAGAAAATTGAAAGATTCCTTTGCAGGACCTTTTATGATAAACGCCCTATGTGGCCCTAATGCTGTTCAATTAGAATTAACAGGAGAGTTTGTGAGAAAACACCCAGACTTCCCTATCATTCTAATAAAATATTACAGTTAAAATGATAAGGAGCTATTCCCTTTGAGAAATATACCACCAATTGAAACTCCCCCCATGGAGGAAGGAGAAGAAAAGACAGTTGTAAAATTCCTCAAAGAAAGAAGGACAAGAAACAAGAAAGGAAGGGAATACCTTTTAAGCTACAGAAACAAACTCAGGAAGACAAATGGCTACTTGAGAAATATATGACTAATTCTGATAAGCTATTAAGGAGGTTCATAGATGAAAAAAGACCCAAGGAATAAGAGAATTAAGAATTATTGAGCTTCAAGACTAAAAACGTCTAGTGAAGAGGTAGGACAGTGGATGATACCCTAATTAGCTATATCAGATTTTAGTACAGTATTTTTTGGTGGTAGGGAATGTGAGCCTTTGATATATGACCACATATCTAAAAATTTCACAAAACAACTTTACAAAAATTATTTTTATGATAATAATTGAAATTACAATCTTAAAATAAAATGATATAAAAAAGCATAAATTCTTGAGTATCCCAAAGGCCAATGAATAATAAGGTGAGATAAATTACACAATTGGATTCCCCATCAAAAACAACATATACAACTCTTTTATGTAACATCTGTAAACCCAATACTTACTGAGATAACCTGAATATATGAGCTTTTATGATCAGGACATATATTAATGGTTTTAGCTCATAAAATTTTAATAAAACATTATAAATATTTTATCCAAAAATAAATTTACCACAAAATATCTTTAAACAAGGTTAAAACTCATAAGGGGATATTGGGAAAAATAGCAATAGGTGTTGACCACTTTGAAGTAAATTCATATACAGATTCCAATATCTCATATGTAAATAATTATGTAATATTCATCATTAAATTCAAGGTACAACCCTATGAAATCATGGTTTGAAGTCCAAAATAGTAAGTTTCAACAGAAAAGATGAGCTACAATGAAAATCATCAAAAATAGGTTTTTGATGATGTAACTAAATCCTCTTGAAATCTTAGTAAGAATACTCTAGGATTTTATAATTCAATGTCTGAATTTCTTCAGCGTGAAAAACTCAAAAGTTATTAATGATCAAAGTTAAGGCTCAAAAATGATCATTTATGATCAATAACTCTAATGTTATCTTATGTTTAACAGTTGAATAGAAGATAAAGCTGGTGGATTTAGTATTTTATTTTTGAATCTACCATAATCCACAGAAATTGATCATTTTTCAAGCTTATTATTTCAGGAAATTATAGCTATAGTGATGACTCCAAATAATTGTGTAATAATGAGATAAAAAGGTTTAATAATAATGTAATTATCACCAAACCTTAAGTTACTTATTAAATTGAGTGGATAACATCAGTACAAACCTACTATAGGGTATCTTGTCACTAGAAAGAAGGAACTTTACCATGAAAAATCCCTTCTTCCTCTATTTCTCCCTCAGATAAAAACATTAAATAAAAGGTGAATTTATTTATTATTTTATATGAAACTCTTATATTATTGCATGCCAAAGCTGTATCTTATATTAAAAATTATTTTATATTTGATTACATCAATTTTTTATTGTCATTTGTTAAACTCTCTTTGAATCTCTAGATCTGTGTAAAAGTAGTATAATTGGTAATTTTATCTATTTTTTTATTGTAAATACAACTTAAATAAGTTGTATTTGCATTATTAGGTGTGAAAATATGCCAAATTATTATTTTTACTGTTAAAAGTGGCTCATTTTCTCTTCATTATTTTTTTCAAATAACTATAATATTCATAAATAACTCTGAGATTAGTAATATTACTGTTATTGATTGATATTTATTTTTAAATATCAGCTCTTGATGTTTTTATTAATTTTTGGTAGAATTAATAAATTGTGGTAAATATTTTAACTTATTATATTTCAATATATTCAATTTATTATATTGTTTTGAAATAAATTTTTATTTTGTTATTATTTCTTAATAATATAATTAATTTATGCCATAATTATAATTCTTTTTTATCTTATTATCAATTAAATTAGGACATATAGAGTAAAGTAAGTAAAATATTAGTAATTTTTACTTATTGTTTCATAGTCAAACCTTAAAATATTTTGGAATGTTTTTTGAGGATTTTTCACAATTTGTATCACCTTTAAGGAGGTTTACAAGGGAAGATATATAATGTGATCTGGTTGTAAATTTTGAATAAGCTTTTATCAAAATTGGAAATGCTTTAGGAAAAGAATTCACCCTGAAAACATTGAGTTATGAAAAGTTTCAGGAAGAATCAAGCTATATTTCTGAAGGTGCAGCTCTCATTCAATAAGATTAATATGGAATGGATGAACCACTTCTTTATTAGTCAGTAAATCTTTATTGAACTGAATAAAAATACTTCAAACAGCACCTATACTTGTGTGGTGCTTCAAGAATACTAAAAGAACTGCAAACAATATTATGCTGGAAAAGGTTTGAGCTACAGGTATATAATAAGTTTTTGATAGAAACAAGCAATGTGCCAAGTTTTCCAAATTAACCATTGACAATATGGATAGAATTTTTCAGGCCCTTTCCTTTTATATTGTAAAGAAGCTAAGGAAAGCATTTGGAATACAAGCCAAGCTATAAGTTTTAATAAAATCCTCACTGAAATACATATATCAAGGGAAAAATAAATTTTCCAATTGAAAAATAAGGCTCTCGTTGAGAACACATCATACCCAAAGAAACACAAATATAAAACCACTTCCAACCCTCTTTTCAATTTCCTCATTGTAGAAAATTCCTTGAATTTAGTGTTGAAAGATAAATAGATAGAAAATAAACATCCCTGACATCAGAAGCTCTCTAGAAATTATTATTTTCTTCCTAGAGCTAGAAAGTATCCTCGCTAATATCATATTGTTCTATACTGAGTATTAAATATCATTGATTGGAAAAGCAATTTACTATTATATAACTAAAATTGATATTAATACTAATACTATCTAACAATACTGTTAGAAATTTCAAATTAACCTCACAATTATCATTACTTTATATTAAATCTATATCAACAAGGGATATTCACTGTATAATGAAGTCACTACCACTGTATTGGTTAGTATGAGTTTTATTAATTGTTATTAACCTTGAAATCAACCCACAATGTCCCTTTTAAGCTAAGCCCATAATGTTGAATCACCCATCTCAAATTAACAAGGTAGTGATTTTGAATATAGTCTCAATATCATTGCTCTGATATTTCTTATACTTACTATATATAGATCATCTACAAAGCCAATATTTCACTCTTTTGTTTTAATAGCCGGAATCAGAGGTTTTTGAAAGTATAGCTTAAATCAAATTATTCAATATTATCCTTAGCTTATTATCAAATCCCTCTATTCTATTCCTTGATGGTGTATAATTGAGACCTATAAACTGGTATTCATTAATCACACAAACACAATTTAATTATTTTCTTTAGTTGCCTAAGTACCGGTATTCCTCTAATATATTCAAAGGGGGAGCTAAAACACCATTAGCTCTCTTGGTTAAATTAAATATTAAAAATTCAAACCTTATCACTTGTTATTTCCCCCTGAAGTTGTTCATCCAATGCCACACTGAAGGGGGCTCCACAGGGATGGGTTGTTTCACTGTGAAAAATAATGTGAAACAAAGAAATTTCTCAAACACGTAATTCTTTTGCAATTTTTAATGAAGAATAATTCAAAAAATATTCTTATTCCATTTTGATGCCTGAAAACTATCTCATGTATACTAAAAACTGTTATAATACTTGATCCTCTACACCTTAAGGTGATCCATTTTTTCTCCAAAATAGCTTCACAATTATTGATGAACATGGATTGATCAATTTATATAATTCCTTCTTTAATTGTCTGGAATATACTCCCCAAGAAAAAATATATTAAGGGAAACACAAAATTAGGTCAAGCATACTCAAGTGGGAGAAGGGTGTTGATCAGGAATAATTTTTTTGAGTATATTGATTTAAATCAAGAAAAAATTACCCTCACAACATGTCAACCAAAGGCAATAAGGTTTTTGATTCATTACTCATAGGAAAAAATTCAGAAGCTCAAATTACATAAAAGTATTATCAAATGGATATTTTAAAAAAAAAGTATATTCAAAAGCCAAAATGGAAGAAAAATATTGGATAAACAACCCGAAGTCATTTGTGGACTATAGAAGAAAAAGCCCACTGTCCTTTCATTTTTACCACAAAAATGGGATCAATAAATGTGAAATGTTCAAAAATCAGAGAAATTATTCCCATTTTTTTCTGCACCAGGTCCAAATTTTGGCTTGCCTCAAGGATGAAACAAACAATTAGAACACACTTCAGAGTTTTGGATTATTCCAAATTAAAAACTATTCACATAAAGATATGCAAAAATTCCTCAAAGTCTGAGTTCAGAAAGAAATTCATAAAAACCTTCCCATCACTAGGGAAGGATTTAAATTTGAATTTGAAGAGTTCAAAATACTGATTCATATTCAAATTAATGGATGGGGGAATTATTGTATACGTATCTGTGGGAGAAAACAGCTCAACTGGCATTTCACAATTTTTTGATTAAATGGAATGATTAGATATACCTTTTGCATCATTTCCCGCAGAAACTCTCTCCAAAATTTATATTACCAAAGTATTCTTTGAATGAGTTATTTTTTTAATAAAAACTTCTTCTCATTAATGTAAGAGAAATAAGGTACAAATAGCTATTAAATCAACCTCAAGTTAAACAATTAAAAGGAAGTTCTCACAATTTCTTGTTGTAAATTACAAGGCTCCTCAAGGCTTCAGCCATATAAACTGTTTCCCATTGGTATATTGATATTATTCTAGCACCAATTGATGGTTAACAAACCTAATGTTCCAAAATTAATTTTTTGATTTGATAACAGTCTCAAATAAATTAATCTCCATATAGTTCTCTTATCAGATAGCTTTAAATGAATTGGAGAGTCATCTGGAGGCTTATCCAATACCAAGAGCCTCTTTTTCTAACCTTATATGATTTTTACACCTAGAAAGTAGATTTTGCAATTATCTGTACCTCTAAAGTACAATATCCTCAAGGATGTAATGTAAGGTGTGGATATGAAACTTTGATTAAAAATCAAGTACTTTTCCCGTCCTCAAAATTTGTATAAGGTGAAATATAATTAAAAATATTATGAAATATTATTTTTAAGAGAAAACACACCAGTTTTATTGTTTTTAAATTTATAATTATAAAACAATAATATTATAAAGATTTATTGTTTTACCAACAATAAAAATTTGTCCAAAAATACTCTACAAGAGATATTTAAGGCTACAAAAGAAATTTCTTCAAGAGAAATTTCAATTGGTATTAATTAAGAATAGAGCTATAAGAAATTAATTAAAGAACAGAATCTTCAAATAGATATTTAAATATAAAACACACCCAAAAGTGACCGGAGTGAATTTGGAAACAAAGTGACAAAGTTAACAGTGATGAAAGATGCTTTAATTTACTTTTGGGGTGGTTCAAGGGGTAAAAATGATTATAACAGTTACAAACAATGATTATAATTATTTCTGAATGTGGTTAAAAGGTTTAAAATTATTTAAAAAGGGTGTTTGGAATCTTTTATTAACTGTTTTAACATTGTTTAAACTAATTATAAAGGAAAAGATTCTAACATGAAGAGAAAAGTGGGGCAAAGAAGACATTCTTTTATAGCCATCAATTTTCTTACTCCAAAAGTAAATTTTACTTGTTTCAGCTGTATAAAACACTCTGACAACAGAAAAGCCAATTATGGCATCATTGAACCCTGGTCTAGACCAAAAAGGGGCTGGTTTTAGCCATTTTAGACCCTTAAATAAGCCATTACTGTAGTAATACCCGGTCTAGAGCCTTCAAAACACTTCATAATGGGTTTAAGAGAAGTAGAAACCATTCAAAACTGCTTTTACCAGTATTGTTTTAGCTTAAGGGTAGCTTTACCCTCTTGGCAACAGTCAAAACTGCCCTGGTTGGTACCAAAACCTCATCATCAATTGCGTCACAGACCCTGTGACTCAATTCCAGGCCAAAAGTGATGATCTTTTGCATGGATTTTGACATTCCACACCTGTCAGAAAGGACTTTGGGGGTCTGGCTCCCCCTTGAAGCTGGAATACCTTTTCCCCCCCAGAATTAATCTTTCCAATTATTTTTTTCTTTAATTCCTCATCATGTGATACACTTGTAATTTACACCTGCAATTCAATTGAGTTTTCACATTACACAACTGTAATAATTGATACCTCATATGTACATTACAGTTCACTTATGTAATACACACGCACACTTTGACGTTTGAATTGAGAATACTTCAATTCCTCATAACTTTTAAACTACACACAACACCAAATTGGATGGTTAACACCACATGTCCTGTGAATTACATCAAGGTTTTGAGGATTTTCAACCTTTGTACAGAAAATACTAAAAGCTTAGTTTAAGCTTATTTAGAGTTGAGTTATAGAAATTTTACCCAGAGGTGACCCCACCTTAAATTTTATTAGAAATCCACTGGTGAAGTAATTTTCTTAAGCTTATTTATTGGATAAAAAGTTATAATATATGTCATGTAACATTTTACAAAAAATATTTTAATTTCATTAATTTTATTAAAAATTTATTTTTACTTAATTTTTTCAAGTAAAAATTCATTTTCATAATTTTAAAATTTAATGTAAATTTTATTTTAAATCATAATTATATTTTGAATTTAGTATATAAATTTGTATTTATATTTTCATTTTTATTTTGATAATATAAATAAACTCATTTTATCTATATTTGTATATTATTTTGTTATTTGTGGTCTTTTGGGTATATGAAGATACCTCTAAGACTCACATTCCCTCCCCCTAAAGAGGGAATATTACTTTGTAATATTTTTATTTCTAGTGTGTCTGAACCTTCTGAGAATTTTAGTAGCTTCAGGTATGTCTTTTTCTGCTAACCATTCACCTTCACATGTTGGGTCACTGTACCTAGCAAGGTATTCCCTTCCTTGATTGGCTCTTAACTTTCTTTCTTTGAGAAATTCAGTTTTTTTTATACCAGATGATTAAATGGGAGGTATAACTTGGGGAAATTTATTTCTCAAAGGAAATTTTTCAGCATCACTAGATTTATATGGCTTCATCAAGCTCATTGGAAAGGTAGGGTGCTTATTTCTGAGTTCTTCAGATAATTCTACTTCAACAGCATTTTCTCCATGGAGGGCCGTAATAACAAAAGGTCTTGCAAAGGAATCTTTGAGCTTTTTACATCCTTTGATGTTATTGAAGTTAGTGGTGGATACAAGTACTAAATCCTCCACTTTGAAATCTGGAGTGGCATGCAACTTGTCCCATTTGTCCTTAGCATATGCAAAAGAGTCTTCCATGCACCCTATTGCATTCTTTCTAGTTTTTTCTAGAATTCCCTTAAAGCTAGCAGCTTTAGGATGTATCTCAACTAAATCTTTCCTGAAGGAATCTTGAGGTAATTTGGGATTTCATCCTTTTTCTAGAATAGCAGGAGTTTTATTTGTACTGGAATGAATGGATGTCTTATATGCTGATTCCAGTGCTGGTAAAATAGTACATCAATCATGGTTAAACCCATAACAATCTTTTAATTCAAGGCCATATGCACAAAATCTTCTTACCATATCCTCCAAGGTTTGGATCATCCTTTCAGCCAAACCATCGGTTTGTGGGTGGTAGGCTGTAGAGAAGGATAATTTTGTCAAAAATAGTTGGTGAAGGTTTTTCCATAATTCTGAGGTTAATTTAGGATCTCTGTCACTAATGATGTTTGTGAATATGCCAGTCCATGATACTACTCTATTCCATATTAGAAGAGCTGTATCCATGGCTGTATCATCCTTGTGACATGGTAGAAAGCTTGGAGTCTTACTAAATCTGTCAACAATCACTAGGCAGGCATTATAGCTTTTGTCACCCCCTGGTGGAAGTCCAGTTACCCAATCCATATGGACAATTTCCCAAGGTCTGCTGGGTTCTTGAATCTTGATCATATTTCCAGCCAGTGGATTTATTTGCTTTTTGACATCTGTCACAGGTTTTGAAATACTCTGGAACATCTTTCTGCCACATTGGCCACCATATACAGGTTTTTATTTTTTCTCTTGTTCTGTCCTCAGAAAGATGTCCTGCAAATTGGCTGTCATGGCATTCTTTCAGTACAAGGTTAATTAAGGACCTGTCCACAACTGTCATGAAACATGTATGTTTATTTCTGTGGTAAATTATACCATTGTCACAGACGGTGGAACTGTGACCTATAATACCAGAAAAAGATCAAGGAAATTCAACCTTGATCTTGTAGCCTTTTCTGCTCAGTTGTGATGATTGCGCAATCAAGCAACCTAGGGTCTAGTCATGGTGGTGGTGGGGGACCACCTGTTCCGACATGACCCTGAGTGGAGAGCTCGAGTGCTTGTTGATGGTTTCTGGCATCAATGTGACAACCATCCAGTAAGTGGAATCTTCCTTCATCATATGACTTTTTCCACATCTCATCTAAGGCATGTATCAAATAATTGTTTTTAAAGTCCTTAGTGAGTAATTGGCATAAAATGCTATAATTCTTATCTTGAGTATAACTGTTTCTTACCTCCTCAAAGAAAGTGGCTTTCAGGTCGGTAACACTGATTCCTTCTATGGGGATTCGTGGGGAAGCTTCCTCTGGTACATAAGCAGGATTATCAATATTATTTGGTAATGGCCATCTGCTCAGTCCATCTGCATTTTCATGAATATTCCCATCTTTATGAACAATGGTCATATCTCCCCTATACTCTTGTATGGCTATTTGCCATCTGAGCATATGCCTGCTAGGAGTTTTCATGCTTAAAAGTGACTCAACACTGGTACAATCTGTAATTATTTCAAAAACACATCCTTCCATAAAGTTATTTAGCTTCTGCAAGGCCCAGACAAGGCATAAGCACTCCATTTGACTTTCTCCATATCTGGCTTCATTTGGTTTGATTTGCCTGGATATGAAGCATATGGGTCCTTCCACAGGTTTAACATTTATAATATGGACTTGATGAAGTGCAGCACCAAGCCCATTCCCTGATGAATCAATATAAATCTTAAAAGGCAGCTTAAAGTCTGGCATCAGTAAGAGTTGAGCAGTGGTCAAGGCTTGTCTCAAGGATACAAAGGCTTTGACTCTGTCAACAGTCATTTCAAATACTGTGTCTTTGTCACATAATTTATAAAGAGGTCTTTCTATGGATGCAAAATCTTTAACATGTTGCCTGTAATATCCTGCAAACCCCAAAAATGACTGAATTTCTTTCTTGTTCTGAGGCATGGGTTTCAGCAATACTGCTGCAACCTTGTTTGTGTCAATTCCAAGGGATAAACCAGATACTACATGTCCCAGTGCTTTAAGTTCTTCAAATGCAAAATGGCATTTCTTTATAGAATTTTTCATGTTGAAAGATTGGATTTTTGTCAAAACTCTGGATAATCTGTACATATGTTCTTCCAGAGTTTTGGAACAGACAATAATATCATCAATGTAAATGATTAACCATCCTTCTGAAATTTCTTCAGGGAAGATTTCATTCATCATTATTTGGAAGTGTTAAGGTGCATTCTAGATACCAAAAGGCATCCTCAAGTATTCATATACTCCACAATTGACAATAATTCTCAAGGATTCTCTTTCCCTTGGTGTCACCCCATTCTAGTGAAATCCCTTAAGGGAATCCATAGTGGCTATATACACTGCTTTGGATATCTGGGTAAGGGAAATTTGGATTTTTGGTATTGGGTACTTGTGAGCCTTAGAGGTATTTTTATATACCCAAAAGACCACAAAAGATAAATTAAGATACAAATATAAATAAAATAAATTTATTTATATTATAAAAAAAAATTGAAATACAAATACAAATTTATATTTAAAAAAAAAATTTAATTATAATTTAAAAATAAAATTACAATAAAATTTAAAATCGTGAAATTATATTTTTACTTGTAAAAATTAAGTAAAAATGAATTTTTAATAAAAATTGTGAAATTAAAATATTTTTGGTAAAAAGTAATATAAAATATATTATAACTTTTTATCCAATAAATAAACATAAAGAAATTATCACACCATTGGATTGCTCATAAAAAATAAAGTGGGGTCACCTCTGGATGAAATTTCTGTAACTCAACCCTAAATAAGCTTAAATTAAGTTTTTAGTATTTTCAATACAAAAATTAAAAATCCTCAAGACTTTAATTTAATTCACACCAAATGTGGTGTTAACCATCAATTTTTGTGTTAAAATTGAGGTGTTGTGTTTAGTTTAGAAGTTATGAGGAATTGAAGTATTTTCAATTGAATTCAATTGAAATGTCAAAATGTGCACGTGTATTACATAAGTGAACTTTGATTTATATATGAAATTCAATTGAATTACATATGTAAATTACAAGTATAATACATGATGAGGAATTAAAGGAAAAAATAAATTGCAAAGATTAAAATTGGGGGGGAAAAGGAACTCTAGCTCTAAGGGGTAGCCAGACCCACAAAATCCTTGCTGACTGGCGTGATATGTCAAAATCCACGCAAAGGTTCATTACTTTTGGCCTGGAATTGAGTCACAGGGTGTGTGACTCAATTGATGATGAGGTTTTGATACCAACCAGGGTGGTTTTAACTGCTTCCAAGAGGGTAAAACTACCCTTAAGTTAAAATAATGTTAGTAAAAACAGTTTTAACTGGTTTCTACGCCTCTTAAACACATTCTGACATGTTGTTAAGGCTATAGACCAGGTATTGCTATAGTAATGGCTGATTTAAGGGTCTAAAATGGCTAAAAATGGCTTAAACCAGCCCTTTTTTGGTCTAAACCAGGGTTCAATGATGCCATAATTGGTTTTTCTGTTGTCAGACTGTTTTTCACGACTGACAAGAGTAAATTTTAATTTTAGAGTAAGAAAATTGATGGCTATAAAAGCATGTCTTCTTTGCCCCACTTTTCTCTTCATGTTAGAATCTTTTCCTTTTATAATTAGTTTAAACACTGTTAAACCAATCAATAAAAGATTCCAACAACCTTTTTTAAATAATTTTGAACCTTTTAACCACATGAAAAAATAATTATAATCATTGTTTGTAACTCTTATAATCATTTTTACCCCTGAACCACCCCAAAAGTGAATTAAAGCATCTTTCATCACTGTTAACTTTGTCACTTTGTTTCCAAATTCACTCTGGTCACTTTTGGGCATGTTTTCTCTTTAATATTCTTTTTAAAGACTTTTTTCTTTAACTAATTGCTTGCAGTTCTTTGCTCATTTAATTCCAATTGAAATTGCTCTTGAAGAAATTTCTTTTGTAGCCTTAAATATCTCTTGTAGAGTATTTTTGGATAAATTTCTATTGTTGTTAAAAAAATAAATTGTTATAATATTATTGTTTTATACTAAGAAAGTTATAGAAAATAAAATTGGTATGTTTTCTCTTCAAAATAATATTTCTTACTATTTTTAATTGATTTTTACCTTATACAAATTTTGAGGACAGGAAAAGTACTTGATTTTTAATCAAAGTTTCATATCCACACCTTACAGTACGTTTCTGAAACAGTGTAAGTGTTCAGAGCTCTAAAGTACCCAAACATTCTAGATTTTCCATTATGCCATTCCACTATTACTGGTGTAGTTATTTCTAATTCCTCATTATGGCCAACCTTTCTTATCACACCAAGATCTAGAAGTTCTTTAATATGAATTTCCAGAGCTTCTCTTTATTTGGGACTTGCTGCATATCCAGGTCTTCTCAATAGTGGTGGATAAGGTCTCTCAATATTAAGGATGATGTCAACTTCATGACCAACAATTTCCCCCAAAGGTTCTTTTTCTGATTCAAATGCTTCTTTGTGGTCATATAAAAGGCCATAAATTTCATTTTCCTGACTATCAGTCAGATGAAGGCTTATTTCAGCTTCATTCAATTGTTCATATTTGAATATTTCCAACTCTAAGTTGACTGGTGCTACTTTACTTACTGTAATTTGTCTTTTAAATGGTAAAAAGGCAATTTTTTGATGCTTATTGTATCCAATAATAAAGTATCTGTCCTTGCTGACATGTAAATCTATTCCATACATGAGCAAATAGTCATTTCCTAATATAAAATGGTTACTAGAGAAATTTTCCATAACAACTAATTCATCAGTGATTCTTAAATTTCCATTAATATGTGTAAATATGACATTGGTCTCAAAGATTCCCAATGCTTTCATTGGATTACTTGCACTATTGAATTTTATGCCATCAATTGGTAACAATTGGTCTTCAAAATTTGGTACACAAGTATTAAGAAAAGATTTGCCAACACAAGAGCAGAAAGCTCCTGGGTCAAGCAAAAGTTTAGTGGGTTTGTTGTCAATTACCACTTCTCTTATACAGTAGTTACCAGCTGTATAACCTTTTCCCCTGTTTTGTTTGGTTTTCATAAGTTGTGCATCTTGAATTTTTGTCAAATCAAGTTGAGCATTGCTTAATTGTAGCAAGTGGGAATAAGACTCCATGATGTCAAAAGTGGCATTGATATTTTCTATATTTTTTGAAGATTCAGAAAATATGGATGACTTATCATCTGAATTTCCTTCAATTATATTATCATCTTTTTCAACATCAGGTTCTTTTTCAATTTATATTTCATTGATTTTCCCCCTCTTTGGACATGTGTTAGCTAAGTGGGTGGTGCTTTGGCAAATATGGCACTTTCTTATTATGTCTGCAGATTTATACTTAACATTATTGGAATTTTATTTGGGAGTTTTGTCCACAGAATCTTTCCAAGGCGTATTAAACCTTGTTTTAAGATTCAGCCTACTAGAACCAATTCTTGTTCTGGTGGTTACTTCTTCTTATATATTACTAATGTCTTCTGCTGAAAATTGTTCAGTAGTCCTTCTTTTGACAGAATGCTCTAAGTCACCTCCACATTGTCTCGGAATCTTTCTGTGGATCATAAATTCTGACATGTCAGGATACAATGCTGTTAATCTGTCTTTTTGTTGGTAAAAACATGGTAGAGCTTTGTCTTTATCAGAATTAAATTTGGAAGATTCAAAGGCTTTTCCCACTTTAAACCTCCAAGCATCATTGGCCATTTGTTAATAATTGGGCTTTCCACCAAGTATAGCTTTGGTGTCCATGAGCTTTTCTTAATTTGAAATACCATCTGTGGGCTGATCTGGTAAACAAGGTTTTAAATATTGCTGTTACCAATCTTTCTGGTAATTCAAAATCTTGTTTAATAATGTCAATACCTCTGATGAATTCCATATGATCATCTTCTCCCTCACCACTGAAGTGAGGCCATTCTTTAAGTTTTGGTACTTCTTTCAGGAGTGCTTGGCCCATTTATGGTTCCAAGTTATTAAAAGAAGTGGAAAATTAATTTTTTAGAGTTTTCAACTTCCAATACTTGTGGATTTAAAATTCTTGTGCCCTCATTCTGATTAAAAGGTGTAGACATTCTTGGTAAGGTGTGAATTAATTGTTCAATATCATTCATTTTACTATTGTTACACCTTTGGGAATTGCTGAATTCATGTTGTAAACTTTGTATTTAATTTATTACATTATTTTTATGATTATCCTCTGTTTGTGTTAGTTCTTTACATAGTTCTGTTTTTCTAGTATTATCAGAAGTGATCTGATCCAACTTCATTTTCAATTTCAATATTTCCTCTTTTGAAGTATCAAAAAACTTTTTCAAGGCAATTGTATATGTCTTCACTTCATTAAATGATTTTGAAATATTATCAAGAAACTTTTTATTCTCCTCTTTGATAGTACTTATGGATTGTTTTATTCTTGTTTCAATTATGTCATCAATATTGAACTTAGAATATTTGTCTGTCAATTCTTTAATAATGGCAGATTGTTCATTTAATTTATTTCCAAATGAATTGTAATTATTGGAAGTTTTAATTTCTCTTAAAACTTTTTCAAAACACATAAGTTTCTCATTTATTTGGCTCAGACTTGAGTTTTTTGTTTTAAGATTGTTACAAATGGATGAATTTTTATCAGAAACATGAGCTTTTACGTCATTTATAGCTTCATACAACTCTGGGATAGAATCAAAAATGTCAGAAATCATTTCTGATATTTTAATCTGGATTCCTCCTTTTTCTGTAATTCCATCATTGTTCTGGCCATCTGAAATACATTTTCCATGGAGTCCTGCTGAACTTTTGGGATTCTGTAGCCCTGGCTGTAAGGTTTTGTGGCTGGTGCCTTGCCTTTGCCCTTGTTTGAGCTTGTGGCTGCTTTTTCACATTTGTCACTTGCTTGGGTGGTGGAGGGTTGCTTTTCCTCCATTCTTCTGTTAAAAGAATCATGTTCTTCTTTTCCATCAATGGATGCCATCCATTGAGTAACTTGCAAGTGCTGGGATGGCCCAGGAATTTTCTCACAGTCAGGTAATAATTCATGCAGTTTTTCCACATATCTGCAAGGATCTGGTACTCTTTGTGCTGCAATGCATTGTGTTAAGCCTTCTGGCTGGCTTTGTATATGTCCACTGAGGCTTCTTGTAGTGGTGTCAGCTGTGTTTGAAGGTAAAATAGTATTATCAGCTTCAAAATGACATAATTTATTAATTTGGAGGTCATCAATTGACCCTTGTCCTTTTGTAACTGATTGGCTTCTGCTATAATCACGTCTGTGACCTTTTTGGGAGCTGCTTGAGGGGTTATAGCTGGGTCCTGATCTGGTTGAAGGCATCATTTATGCTTGATAGGCTTACAAATAGTATTTTTACTTCAAAAAAACTTACTATTGGCCAAATTCTTTGCTTTCTGAAGGGTATTGTTTATGTCCAAATTAAATAATTCAGAAGAAATTGGTTCAGGTTGATTTTTTTGAGTTATAATAACTGTACTATTATGGTCAGAATTCACAGTACTTGAAGGAATAATGCTTGTTACTGTTGAGGCTGTTTGAATATTTTCTTGTCTTACCACGCTTTCAGAAACTAAAATTAATGAAAGAGCCAGTTGATTAAGTAAAAAATATTTGTTCAAGAGATAAATGAAAAAACTAAAGCCTCACTTATAATCTGAAAAAGGTTATTTTTTATGGATCTTTTGAGTTATAAGTATTTTTTAAATGTTTTCAAATTTTTTATTATAAGAAAAAAAATTAAAAAGAGTAAAAAATTATGTCACAGGTAAAATATCACAGCTAAGCCCCCAAATGTAAGGTGTGGATATGGAACTTTTATTAAAGATCAAGTACTTTTCCTGTCCTCAAAATTTGTATAAGGTGAAATATAATTAAAAATAGTATGAAATATTATTTTTCAGAGAAAACATGCCAACTTTATTGTTTTTAACTTTATAAGTATAAAACAATAATATTATAAAGATTTATTGTTTTACCAACAATAAAAATTTATCCAAAAATACTCTAAAAGAGATATTTAAGGCTACAAAAGAAATTTCTTCAAGAGAAATTTCAATTTGTATTAATTGAGCATAGAGCTGCAAGGAATTAATTAAAGAAAAAAATCTTCAAATAGGTATTTAAATATAAAAAACACCCAAAAGTGACCAGAGTGAATTTGGAAACAAAGTGACAAAGTTAACAGTGATGAAAGATGGTTTGATTCACTTTTGGGGTGGTTCAAGGGGTAAAAATGATTATAGTTATTTTTTAATGTGGTTAAAGGGTTTAAAATTATTCAAAAAGGGTTGTTGGAATCTTTTATTAATTTTTTTAATAGTGTTTAAACTAATTATAAAAGGAAAAGATTCTAACATGAAGGGACAAGTGGGGCAAAGAAGACATTCTTTTATAGCCATCAATTTTCTTACTCCAAAAGTAAAATTTACTCTTTTAAGTCGTGGAAAGCACTATGACAACAGATAAGCCAATTATGGCATCATTGAACCCTGGTCTAGACCAAAAAGGGGCTGGTTTTAGCCATTTTAGGCCTTTAAATCAGCCATCACTATAGTAATACCTAATCTAGAGCCTTCAAAACACGTCAGAATGTGTGTAAGAGACGTAGAAACCAGTTAAAACTGTTTTAACTTAAGGGTAGTTTTACCCTCTTGGAAACAGTTCAAACTGCCCTGGTTGGTATCAAAACCTCAACAGACCCTGTAACTCAATTCCAGGCCAAAAGTGATGAGCTTTTGTGTGGATTTTGACATCCCACACCTGTCAGCAAGGATTTTGGGGGTCTGGCTCCCCCTTGAAGCTAGAATCTCTTCCCCCCCAGAATTAATCTTTCCAATTATTTTTTCTTTAATTCCTCATCATGTAATACACTTGTAATTTACACCTGCAATTCAATTGAGTTTTACAGGACACAACTGTAATAATTGATACCTCATATGTAAATTACAGTTCACTTATGTAATACATGCACACATTTTGACATTTCAATTGAAAATACTTAAATTCCTCATAATTTCTAAACTACACACAACACCTCAATTTTAACCCAAAGTTTGATGGTTAACACCACATGTGGTGTGAATTAAATTAAGGTTTTGAGGATTTTCAAATTTTGTACAGAAAATACTAACAACTTAATTTAAGCTTATTTAGAGTTGAGTTACAGAAATTCTACCCAGAGGTGACCCCACCTTAAATTTTATGAGTAATCCACTGCTGAAGTAATTTTCTTAAGTTTATTTATTGGATAAGAATTTATAATATATTTAATGTAGCTTTTTATCAAAAATCTTTTAATTTCATTAATTTTATTAAAAATTCATTTTTACTTAATTTTTTCAAGTAAAAATGCATTTTCATAATTTTAAAATTTAATGTAAATTTTATTGTAAATTATAATTATATTATTAATTTTTTTATATAAATGTGTATTTATATTTTCATTTTTATTTGGATAATATAAATAAATTCATTTTATCTATATTTGTATATTATTTTGTTATTTGTGGTCATTTGGGTATATGAAAATACCTCTAAGGCTCACATGTGTTTTACAAAAAAAATGTTATTACAGTCAAAATCCAACTGTAAGGAAGATATAAAATATTGATCTTCTTAATTCCATGTGGCTTTGTCACATGGGAATTCACTTATACTAGGTATTATTTATAATTTCTGGAAACATACAAAACTCCTCTAGATCCTAATAAAATCTCCAATGACTATGGCTTAAGACAATCTCCTCTTCTTATCAAGGGAGCAACAAGTAATTTACAATACATTCACCTCATCAACCAGAAAAAAATTATCTTGATTTCTGAGATTTCAAACCCAATCAATGAAGATGAGTACAGCTGTAATGAGATGCTTGCATCACCAGAGATATTAAATAAGAAGAAGAATTAGGGAGGGATTAAAGAATATGATTAAATGAATAAGAATTTCATATTCTCCTGCCTCTCATTTCCAAAGTTAAAAAATCTTGTACAATGATTTCTAACTATCTTTCTCATTAATTTACAAAAGAAGCAAAAAGCTTAGGGATCATTGGGAAACATATACTAGAATCTTTTAGTGTAATAATGTAAATGGGTTTCTAGAAGAATCTTCAATCATCTTTTTCATTCATAGAAAAAGAGCACAAAGATTAGGTGTTCTTTTGGACACCTTTGCCAGAATCCGGGAGTACAATGGATTAAACATACTGAAACAGATTAGCGTGTTGAATTATCTTACCAAAAATTCAACTAGCCTTTGCTCAAATTTTTGTGGAGATTGTTGCTTTAATTGTCCGATTATTTTTATTCTTTATAATTATTTTATTTGCTTTTGGAAAATCAACAATTCATAGCAAGTTTCAAAATTTTTATGCCTTGATGATATGGGTTTGATCATGGGGTTTAACAGGATATCCTATGCACACGCATGACAGGGTGAAAGACATAGTTGAGGGTATGCGTTTGGGCAAGCTCAACCATATTACTGTACAATCCTTCATCAGCTCGTGCAAATGACAGGACCCACATCAGAGTCTGATACAATATCCCAACACTAAACCAGGCGGCAAGGTTGAAGGGACATAAGATAGCTGGCTCTAAGGGTACATACCCCAAAAGTACAACACAACGCTACTTGTACACTGAATCACTCAGGGCTTATCCTCAAATACCGATACCACTAATATCATGAATTTAGCTTGTTGATCAGTTTCAGATAGCTTTAGGGTGGTATGTGAAGTCCATAGCACTTTAAAAAAAGACAAGCCAAGGCTCGGAAAAATCAGATTGCGTTTATATTGCGTGGTAAGCGTAGCTTAACCGACAAGCTTTTGCAGTAGTGAATATCAAATAGATAAGCATATGGTGCTGTTAAAAAAAGCTTCAATTGTCTAACTTGAGCCTTTCTTAGGGTTCGAGTAGAAGCCTTCAGAGGTAAGAACGGGTACTTCAACGATGTTCTCTGTACCCTTATAAACGTAGTATCCCTCCATAATAGTGTAAAGCAAACCGGTTGAGGGATTGCCTGTGAGATTGGTGTGAAGGTAAATTGCTGCAAGAAACAAACAAATGGTACAATAGTTGAGAATTCTGGGAAATCAACTCTCTTTGAGATCCCAAGGCAAGCCGTAGCGAAGCAAAAATAAATACCTTTTGTAGAAGTATCATATTTGAATTTGGTACTGAGACTTCCTTGACATGGAACCCAATTGTTGGCTAGATCTTTCACTCCTGGGGAGCATGTAGCACGCTTCACCCCCGCCCCACCTAGGGTTACTCCAAAATTTTCTGTCAGTGGAACGTCAAAGCCCATTAGAGACCAACGAGCTGGAGAGTTTTTTTCCGTAAATTTCTGGACCCCATGTCTGGATAGTTAACGAGCTCAAATTAGTATCCATTGCGGTGATGCAGTTGGGCACGGATAGGTCAGCACGCTTACGAATATGCTGTAGATGACACCGCTGCAAAGTAGGCGGAAAGTGTAATAAGAGCAATAGCAAGACGCATGGTTCAAAGGAGTGAGTAGTAAGCTCAAGAGAAAAACTAGCAAATTGAAGTAGAAGTATCGTCGAGTGAGTGGGCGATTAGCTTAGAGATGCTGGATGGGGATGGGCCAGGACGGGGGAGGAATGGCCATTATATATTCTACGTCGGCTACTTCTTGGCTACTTTTTTTATCACGACGATACCATACGTGAAGGTCACATAACGACGTTAGGTGATGAGCAACCCGATGGCGGTGCCTCACCGGTATTGTTAGTTCTCACACCTGAGCTAAGATAATTCTCTGGCAGAGCGGCGCAGGGAACTGTTGTCTCTAAAACTATGGAAAACCCAACCAGAAACTAGGCTAATCAAGAAAACAAGAATCATATTTACTTAACATGCCCTAAACATAGAGGCTGTATGAGACCGAGGCGGCTGGCAACCAATTGTAAATAGCTTTCCCTAAAAATTTATTTTACAACTTGTACATAGATTTGATAGTGTGGTATGTGAAATCAATAACACTTTAAAAAGAAAAAAAAAAAAGGATTCTGAGCATGAGAACGGAAAAAGTACACCGCTAAGGTGATTCCAATTCTATCCCTGCCAAAAATGTCAATCACGAGCATTCATCATTCTTTTCTTGCAGAAATTTCCCTTCGGAACAGTCTGACACCGTAGGAGCGATTGTTGTCTCTAGCTTGGGAAATGTCGTTGCCGTATTTAATTTATCTTACAGTCCACAGCATACAGTTGTACATTAATGCCCCCTGTTGTTATTCGAAGATATTCTGGTAGATTCCAGATATAAAAATTATTTTATTTTTATTTTTAATTTTACTGATATAAGAAATAGATATTAAAATATTTCAAACTAGGTACAACTATGAAAAAGATGATTTATTTTGATTAATCTCCCCTTTAAAGAGATTAGCGTACCTAGTTAAATTTAAAAAAAATTAAAAATCATGAGGAACAGGAGAGATCTTTTCGCTCTGATTCACGAGTTGAATAATTGATGATGTGTTATGCATATCCATATCAAATTATCATTAGATTAGGTTTAATTCTCTATTTTGTATTGTATCGTATAGGGTTCAATACAACACCCCCGAACCCCCATAAAAACGACAGCCCAACATGCGTGTGGGATTAAGCCCGCCCTCCGACCCCGGCAACCCGATGATTCTCCATCGAGGTGATCTTCGGGGCAAGGGGTCGGGGCCCCATTTTTGGGACAATTTCTGAGGGGGTTGACCCAGGCACGGTGGGCGGGGAAAGGCCGCAGCCCATTTGGTTACCTGATGGTAGACACTTGACCATTTGCATTTTTCATTGCCAAACAGATAAGAGAGTAAAAACAAAGCAACAAAAATAGGCAGTAATACAAACCAGTTAAAAGCTAAGTCTGAGAATAGATAGGGCCAAAGTGTTGAGCCCAATCTTTGAGGGAGGAAAGCTACTCCACATGCATTGAAGAAAAAAATGCATGCTGATAAGTGAGTATCTTGTGTCCACAAGAAAATACTTGTTGTGAGGGTGCACTGGTTGCTGGGATTGCTAGATATTTACAGCCCATCTTCTTGAGAGTAGGAAACATGGTAGCCCATGACTTCCAAAAAAGCAGGACATTGGTTGTCTTCACTTCAGGAGGTTTGGCAAAGTATTGCTGTAGTTCATTTTTGGCTGTGTTTCCCTTTGGATGAGCCATGGTATACATCAAATCAATCAACCCACTTTCATGCTCATGAGATGGTTGAGGTAGCTGTAATGGTTCATTTGAGTTGGTCAGGTGGTTGGAGGCTTCTAATACAAATCTTGATTCAATTTTCTTTGCCAATGTTAAATTATGAGTGATAAAAAGTTTCATCTTCAACCAAGGATCAAGGATTGAAGCACAGATGACAAGTATCTTGATGAGTAACAAACTGAGATATTTGGTCAGCTTGTTTTTCATGGAAATTGATGCTGGCTCAATGGGTGCAAGATCATACTGTAAGCAAGCCTGATAGTGCCTGACTATCAGCTTGACAAATTTGTGAAAGGAAAAATGTAAGAGAAAATACTTACCTGATTGCTTTGCTTGATCAGGAGATTTTTAAAGGGGTAATGCTTGATTCATTGTTGGGTATCCTGAGCTGAATATAATAATTTTTGCTTGATAAAGTGGCTGAAGGAACTGGATCATGTCCTTCATTTTCTTCCATTTAAGGGGTGATAATCAAGAAGCTTGCATATCTTTCAATGTGTAGTACTGATTGTACACATCCTTAAATGATAAGGCCTACTTGAGCATAGCATAAGTCAAATTCCAATTCTTTGAAACAAGTGGCAGCAGGCTTCTGGAATTTTTAAGGTTGGACTATGAATCAATAAGTTAATATTACTAATATCTTAGCTATTCTACTCTCAATGTCCTAATAGAAATGAATAATAATATTTAGAATAATTATAATTATGGCATAAAATGTTTATATTATTTAAAGATAATAAAATGATACAATAAAATAAATATATTGATATATTTATGGCAATTTATTATTGTAAAAAACAAATGATGAATGCATCAGAAGCTACCATTTAATGATAAAAAACAATTTATAACAAAAATATCACTAATATAAGGTTATATATTAATAAAAGAATTGAGAAAAAAATAATAAAGAAAAATATTATAATAAGAGAAAACAGCCAACTTTTAACACTTAATATAAGAGTTTTGGTTTGTTTTATGCCGGAGAATGTAATTACAGCTTATTTTAATTGTAGTTAGAATAAAAAATAGAGAGAAATACAAATTTTACTATTTTTATGTGAAGTTAGTAAATTTGGAGATAATTTAGCAACTACAATATAATATTTATGTAATCACATAAAGGATAGTGATTACTACAAGATGTGACTTTGGACTTTTATGATATAATACTTTTATATATAAATGATAAAGAGAATTACCTTTTATTTAATTTTTTGATTGAATTTCATGTGTCTTAGGGGAAAACAGAGGAAGAGGGGGTTCCTTTATAGTAAATATCCTTCCATCTAGTGACCAGATACCTTCTAGTAGATGTGTACTAATGTTATCAAACAAAATCTATCAATATTCTAAGGTTTGGAGATGATTACATCTCTCAGGCTGAGTCTATGATGAAGTGATAACAAAAGTACATAAAAATTTAACTCTGACTGTGATATGGATAATAATAGTAAAAAATAATTTAATAATGATATTCAGGGATTTAATATTGAAGAATAGTGGTGGTGAGCACTATTGCAAGCCCTGGAGGCAGCTTTATCAATTGACTTATTATAATAAAATACTATAATAACTAGGATTATGGTAATACCTGATTCTTTCCCAAGATTATAAATGTTGGTAAACAGTTGTACTACATAGGAATCCAAGATCAGGATGGGGATTGCTATTTGCGGCATATAAAGGTCCCTTTTTATCCAGAAACTGGGCAGAAAGGTCCTCTATACCTTTTCATGCAGGAAGAGTGAATCTTTTTCACTTTCAATGACTGGCTTTTGGGTCTTACCATTCCTGTAAAGAATGTATTGGGCTCAGATGTGGTTTTGAAACCACATATGGGAAGTTTTCACCAATACAGGATGAAGGTTTTCATCTGTGGACCACACAGCCTTCTTTTGATGTGTATGATGCATAGTGGGGTGACAACAATGCCTGTCCACCCAATTTTTCATTTTTATTTTTATAAGAAAAAAGAATAAAGGTTGCCATGACTTTTGGCTCAAAGGCTCTCACTTGCATTCATTAATTATGTTAAATTATATCTTGAATTGAAGAACTTTTTGTAATTTATAATGCAATATAAAAAAAGATACAACATTTTTCTTAGGTTTTTAATTTATAAGTCTACTACCATCTGGTCAGAGCCCCATGTTGTGAATAATTGCCCTCATTTGATTGGGCATTGATTGGAGCACTTACCTGAAGTAATAATTGGGAATGTTGTCCCAGGAAGCCTGCACAGCCATTTGGAGTTCAGGTATTGTTTTTGGGTGAACTCATTCATGAACAAGGACCTTCATCTTCTTCCAAGCATTCCAAATTGAATTCAAATTGGTCAAATTGGAAGGCCAATTGAATTTTTGGATTCCTTGAGTTTCCTTCCAATGTTGAGATAATATTTAAGTGTGAACTGAGGTGTTATCTTTGCAAAGGGTCAACTCTTGACGATTTCAAATTTTTTGATGTTCTTGAAAGAAATAATAAAAAGGTATAAGGCCCGGTGAATAGACTGTGTCAATGAACCCTCTCCTTTGTCGTGCATTTGGCACCATGAAAACAATAGTTGATTTGTCCACATTACAAAACCCTGCCCACACTATAATAGACTGCCGTCCACTATGGTGTTGAGCCACTTTACATTTGAATGAATAGAGCTCACCCCGTGACCTTCAAACACAAGTTGGTGTAGGGGTTTTTTGCCATCTCAAAACTGCTCTCGTCTGTCAAATGACTTTCTTCCAGTCTTCAATTGTCCAATTGATGTGTTCCCTTGCTATTTATCTATTCCTTGAAGTTCTGAGGGCGCAAATGGGGCTTTACCACTGCTCTTTGAAAGAATCTTCCTTCTTTAGGAAGGACCCTTTGGACCATTTGAGAAGAAACCTACTGAGTAATCTAATTTGTGATCTCATTCAGAGTGGCTGCGAGACACAGCTGTGTCACTCTCTGGAGTTGGAGAACACTCTGATTGTTCAAAATCAGCTTTCTTCTGGGCCTAGGTAATTTCTGCACCGTCCCACAATTGTAATCATGTGTTATTATATCTTAAATTGATGTTTTTGGTATTTTTGTTCATTCACTGATCTTGCAAAGGGATAACCCAGCTTCCCGAAACCCAATAATCTTTTCTTTGGCTTCATTGTCATATTGGTAAGGCATTGAAAGCTACAAACCTACAAAATAAGGCCAAAAGAGACTGTTCAGTTTAAAAAATTTAAGAAAATTAAAAAGTCAAACTTTTGACTATCAAAAAACTAGGTAATGATAACAAAACAAGAGAAAAGGCAACAAAACATAAAAGAATGAAGGAAAAATGAAACTTTGTAAAGTGAGTAAAAAAAAGAAATTGGATTTTTGGTTGGGGACTGGGGGTGTGCACAGGTTGACAAAGTGGATGGACAGTTTTGTCACCCCACTGTACAGAACCTGTATGGTGACCTCATATTGACCAAACTATGAGGTATATAAGGATAAACACTCTCCTTTGTATAATTGACACCTCATATTCAAGGATATGGAAAGGTATCCCACAGTAAAGGTTTAATGGCCCAACTGTGGGATATTAACCTTGAAAATGCCATAACCTGGGAATTTTTCAAGATAATAAGCTTAAAAAAAATTGGTTCATTGTGTATGCCTGGATTTGTTTTACACAATTTTTCCTCATTTGGTATGGATAAAATTAAATTTGGAAAAATTATGCCATTTTTGATTTGCATTATTCAGATATGAATTTTTCTTAAATCATGTATGGAGTTTGTCTGCTCCATAAAATTCTTTCTATATGAACTAGGTAGAAATGGATGGAACTATCAGATATCCCTGATTGTGAACTTTAAAAAATGACCCCACGTTGGGCTTCTCACACTAAAAACTGCGGAAGGTAGATGAGAGGTGAATATTTTGTTCACCTTTATCTTCCTTATTTTGGGCCATAGCTTCATTAGTTTTGATGCAAGCTCAGTTTGGCTTATACCATTGGATATCCCTGGCTGGGATATTGAATTTGAAAACCCATAAAATGGGTTTTAGAGTCTTTCTCTGTCTTTTAGATGAGAGTTTAAGCTTAAGGTTTATGCTCAGTTCTTATTTTGAGCTGCAATACCTTTGTTATTATTTTTCCTATGGTTATGGAAGTTTTATATTTGGAAAGGTATGACTTTCCTCTTTCTTTTGATACCTTTTTAGCTGTTTTGGATCAGATACACTCTTTCGTGGTATTTTACTCAACTATTGGATTATGGTATTTTGGCTGTCATGTTTGTACTCTGGTTTTGAGTCATAGGCTGACATACCCTCCCTCTAAAAAAGGCTCATAATTTATGAGACTGTTCAGCCCTCCTAGAGGCTCTGAATCTTCTCAGGTGAAGGTAACCATATGGTATGCATCTTCTTCCAACCATTTATCTTTATCAGCTGTTTGGTTATTCAATATGACCAAATACTGTCTATGGTCCTTCCCATTGAGTCTGATCCTCCTGGCCTTCAAGATATTTCTAACTGGGCCAGGGGAGTCTTCTACTTCCACTATGTCTTGTGGAGTTTGGCTCTTTTTTCTGGAGGGGAAAATATCCTCTTCTTTTTGGTGGTAAGGCTTGACTAAGCTTACTGGGAACACTGAATTTTTCCTATAGAATTATTCTGAGTTGGACCTCCACTCCATTTTTCCCTATCAATCTAATGATAGTGAATTGTCCCAAAAATTAGTATCTCATTTTATTGGGGACTTTGAGGTTTTTGAAATTTGAAGTAGACACTAGGACTTGGTCCCCTTCTCTGAAGTCTGGTTCCTTGTGGGTCTTGTCATACCTCTGGTTTTTACATTCCTTTGCCTCATCTATGCATCTTGGAGCTGTGTCAGTTACTCTCTTACACATAGCATGGAAGTCTTTAGCTGTGGGGAGGATAGTCAGAAGGTTTTCTCTAAGTGATGCCCAGGAACTAAGGTGTTCAACCCTTTTTCTACCAGTGTGGGTGATTTCCCTGTGGTGAAGTGCTGACTTGTATCATAAGCCCGTTTGATACCTTTGATAAGTGTAACCCAGTCATGGTATCAACGCATTTCTCTTTGAAAAATTTGATTTGCACTATTCAAGATTTTTTTCTTCAAATTCAAATTTTTGAACCACAAAATGAAAACCAAAAAATTTGAAAAAAAATGAAAAAATGATCCATTCAAATGTTTCAACCTCCAGAGCAAGATTTGAATTCATGAAATTTGAATATTTGTTGAAAACATGATTTATGCAAATAATTGATTAATTAAAAGAATCCGAATTTTGTATTGAAAAAAACCCTTTATCAAGTAATATTAAATTGAATTAGTTAGCTTAAAATGGATTTCATTCAAATGGAATTAATTAAATTGAATGAGAATTAGTTGGAATTAATTAACGTTGTTTCAAATTGATTTTAATTAATTGAAAGCTATTGGCATTTCTTCTGCCCAATTTGACTTGATTTTCACTAATTTGAATTAATGGAAACAAATTCTAATTCATTTACTCAATTGGAATTTCTTTGAATTAGTTTGAATCAACTTAAATGAATGAAAATTATTAAAAAGTGAATGAAAGTAAGTAAAATTAAGTAAGATTGATATAAATTGATTTCCATTAATTTGAATGAATGAAAATTGACCAAGATTGATGAAAATGAATTGAAATCAATAAAAATCAACAAAATTAAGTATAATAAATTCAAATTACTGGAAATTAATGAAAATGTTTAAAATAATGAGTATGAATTCAAATAAATCAAAATTGATTAAAATGAATCAGAATTACTCAAACTCAATTGAAGTTGATGAAAATGAATCATAATGAATTATAATTAATTATAATTCATTAGGAAAACATTAAATAAGATACCATTGCTCAAAAATGATTATCATCAATTAAAAATAATTAATTAAAATTAATTAAAATTAATTAAAATTAATTAAAATTAATTAAAATTAATTAAAATTAATTAAAATTAATTAAAATTAATTAAAATTAATTAAAATTAATTAAAATTAATTAAAATTAATTAAAATTAATTAAAATTAATTAAAATTAATTAAAATTAATTAAAATTAATTAAAATTAATTAAAATTAATTAAAATTAATTAAAATTAATTAAAATTAATTAAAATTAATTAAAATTAATTAAAATTAATTAAAATTAATTAAAATTAATTAAAATTAATTAAAATTAATTAAAATTAATTAAAATTAATTAAAATTAATTAAAATTAATTAAAATTAATTAAAATTAATTAAAATTAATTAAAATTAATTAAAATTAATTAAAATTAATTAAAATTAATTAAAATTAATTAAAATTAATTAAAATTAATTAAAATTAATTAAAATTAATTAAAATTAATTAAAATTAATTAAAATTAATTAAAATTAATTAAAATTAATTAAAATTAATTAAAATTAATTAAAATTAATTAAAATTAATTAAAATTAATTAAAATTAATTAAAATTAATTAAAATTAATTAAAATTAATTAAAATTAATTAAAATTAATTAAAATTAATTAAAATTAATTAAAATTAATTAAAATTAATTAAAATTAATTAAAATTAATTAAAATTAATTAAAATTAATTAAAATTAATTAAAATTAATTAAAATTAATTAAAATTAATTAAAATTAATTAAAATTAATTAAAATTAATTAAAATTAATTAAAATTAATTAAAATTAATTAAAATTAATTAAAATTAATTAAAATTAATTAAAATTAATTAAAATTAATTAAAATTAATTAAAATTAATTAAAATTAATTAAAATTAATTAAAATTAATTAAAATTAATTAAAATTAATTAAAATTAATTAAAATTAATTAAAATTAATTAAAATTAATTAAAATTAATTAAAATTAATTAAAATTAATTAAAATTAATTAAAATTAATTAAAATTAATTAAAATTAATTAAAATTAATTAAAATTAATTAAAATTAATTAAAATTAATTAAAATTAATTAAAATTAATTAAAATTAATTAAAATTAATTAAAATTAATTAAAATTAATTAAAATTAATTAAAATTAATTAAAATTAATTAAAATTAATTAAAATTAATTAAAATTAATTAAAATTAATTAAAATTAATTAAAATTAATTAAAATTAATTAAAATTAATTAAAATTAATTAAAATTAATTAAAATTAATTAAAATTAATTAAAATTAATTAAAACTAATTAAAATTAATTAAAATTAATTAAAATTAATTAAAATTAATTAAAATTAATTAAAATTAATTAAAATTAATTAAAATTAATTAAAATTAATTAAAATTAATTAAAATTAATTAAAATTAATTAAAATTAATTAAAATTAATTAAAATTAATTAAAATTAATTAAAATTAATTAAAATTAATTAAAATTAATTAAAATTAATTAAAATTAATTAAAATTAATTAAAATTAATTAAAATTAATTAAAATTAATTAAAATTAATTAAAATTAATTAAAATTAATTAAAATTAATTAAAATTAATTAAAATTAATTAAAATTAATTAAAATTAATTAAAATTAATTAAAATTAATTAAAATTAATTAAAATTAATTAAAATTAATTAAAATTAATTAAAATTAATTAAAATTAATTAAAATTAATTAAAATTAATTAAAATTAATTAAAATTAATTAAAATTAATTAAAATTAATTAAAATTAATTAAAATTAATTAAAATTAATTAAAATTAATTAAAATTAATTAAAATTAATTAAAATTAATTAAAATTAATTAAAATTAATTAAAATTAATTAAAATTAATTAAAATTAATTAAAATTAATTAAAATTAATTAAAATTAATTAAAATTAATTAAAATTAATTAAAATTAATTAAAATTAATTAAAATTAATTAAAATTAATTAAAATTAATTAAAATTAATTAAAATTAATTAAAATTAATTAAAATTAATTAAAATTAATTAAAATTAATTAAAATTAATTAAAATTAATTAAAATTAATTAAAATTAATTAAAATTAATTAAAATTAATTAAAATTAATTAAAATTAATTAAAATTAATTAAAATTAATTAAAATTAATTAAAATCAATTAAAATTAATTAAAATTAATTAAAATTAATTAAAATTAATTAAAATTAATTAAAATTAATTAAAATTAATTAAAATTAATTAAAATCAATTAAAATTAATTAAAATTAATTAAAATTAATTAAAATTAATTAAAATTAATTAAAATCAATTAAAATTAATTAAAATTAATTAAAATCAAGAAGTTTTGATCTTGTGATTCTTTAAAATCATTTGCAATTCAATTTAAATCTAATGAATGAGTGCACTGTGTAGCAAAGCTTGCTTTTCACTCCAAGTAGTTTCCAGTACCTGCAATTGATGAGAGAGGTGGGGAATTCAATTACCTAATAAGTGAGTTCATAGTGTAGCAAAGCTTGTTCATCAGTCCAAGTACTTTCTGTCACCTTTAATTGATGAGAGGTGAGGAGTGTTGTTCTCTTATAGATTCTTAATTAGAAATTTTATTACGTAATGCAGATTAAGTAGTATGTATAAAAGTTCTAATCAATAATTAAGATGTATAAAATTTATAGATATATTACGATCTCCCCTTTTTATTTAGAAAAGAAATTGTACCTGGAATTTTAAAGAATATTAAATTAATAAAAGAATAGATCTCCCCTTTTTATTTAGAAAAGAAATTGTACCTGGAATTTTAAAGAATATATAAAAAGAATAGATCTCCCCTGAAGAGAGGAGAATCTATGAGAATTATGGCTCTTTATATATCAATTACAGGTACGTCGTATTTGTGTTAAGTTGTGGTTGATGGAAAGTCGTGGAAGAAAACATGAAATCGATTAGGTTTCACTACACTCCCCTCCACAAATACGGCCTTCGTTAATAAAGTCTATAAATTGTTTTACATTGAGTTTTCCTAAGGCCTTCGTCATGATATCGGCTAATTGATTGTTTGTTGAGATCCATTGTATTGTGATGGAGTTTTTGCAGATAAGTTCATTGATTAAATTAAACTCCCGCAGCAGATGTTGCGTTTGTTTTCTGCTCGCGGTGTTGGTGGAGATGTTGATCGCGGCTTTGTTGTCGGAAAAGATTTTGGGAATATGTGCACCAATAGTACTTAGAAATAAGTTAGATAGCCATAAGCATTCCTTGGCAGCAAAAGAGAGTGCAATGTATTCAGCTTGACAGGTAGACCCCGCGAAAGTTGGTTGTCTTTTGGATTGCCATGAGATAGGGCTACCTCGATAAAGCATCAGAAAACCGTGTGTGGAACGGCTACCTTGTCCGCCCCAATTGGCATCGGTATAGCATTCGAAAGCGTCGCCTTTGCAATCTGGCGATATCCATGTTCCCATATTGGCTGAGTGTCGAAGATAGGATAGGAGATGTTCAAGTGCATGCCAGTGAGAAACATCAGTGCCCATTGAGAATCGGGCCAGATAATTTACAGCAAAGGTGATGTCCGGCCTTGATCCCTGAGATATGTATAGAAGTACACCAATTCGGCGAAAATATTCAATGTCCATTGTTGAGCCAGCATTGGAGATTAGGTTACAATTATGAGGAAGCGGTGAGGTTGCAGTAGTTGAAATATTCGACATTTCAACAGCTTTGGCAATTAGGTCTGGTTGCGAGAGGAGATATCCGTCATCGACACGAGATATCGTTATTCCAACTAATGAAGAGATATGATCGTCCCATTTGATGTTTAGTCTTGAGTTCAGCTGCATTATTAAGTGGGATAGGAGTTTGCCAGAAGATGCGGTTAGAGCGCCGTCATCCACATGAATCCAAAGTAGCGCACTTCCTAGTTCACCTTTGTAAGAGTAGCTACTAAGATCCTCCGCGTTTGCCGTGAAACCAATATCTTTCAAAATTGCTGTAAGATGCATCCACCAGCATCTAGCAGCCTGTTTTGTGCCATAAAGCGCCTTGTTCAGCTGTAGAATAGTATTTTTATCAGTCTCTAGACCTTTTGGTGGCCATACATACACCGGCATGTCAATGTAGCTATGGAGAAAAGCTACTTTTACATTGAAGGTCTTCAACGGCCATCGGTGCTTGCATGATATGGCTAGCAGTAGGCGTAATGTTGCAAAAGTTGGGGTGGGCGCAAAGGTTTCATCAAAATTAATACCTTGTATCTGTCAAAAGCCTCGGGCTACAAGTCTTGCCTTGAATCGTAAGGGTGTTGGTTTTTTAACAAATACCCATCTAGTACTCAGAATATTTTCTCTTTTCGTTGTTTTCAAAACTTGAGATAACAAAACCGTCTTGAATACCTTCTCATCCTTCATGCTTTCTAGTTCCTTCAAAATCGCCTCCTTCCAGTTGTCAGCTTCCTTTGAGTTTAGTGCATCTTTATATGATGTTGGTGTGGTAATGGCCACATCGTGAGATGTATTGAGCGACGTAATTACTGCGTCCTGTTGGTTCATTTCTTTCATCATGGAATTATCTGTGAGATTCGTTACTTGTATAGTGGAGAGAATCGCTCCTGGTTTAGGCGTTCCAGGGAAAAAAGCATTCTAATCAAACTTGACAGAGGCCGAACACACCACTTTATCATGACCAGGTACCCAAAAAGACCAGGCTTTTGATTCAGGGGTTATACCCAAATGATAGCCAATTGTGGCCCTTACATTCATATCTTTTCGGTGGAGGTTATTATGAATATAACTTTTAGCACCAAAAACTCTTAATAGATGAAAAGAAGGTTTCTTGCCAGTCATAAGTTCATATGGAGTTTTCCGTTCTTCGCAGTGTAGTACCCGGTTGAATATCCATGCCACATGTTTAAACGCAAACGTCCATAACGCAGGAGGTAAGTTAGCACCTATGAGGGATGTCCTTGCCATTTCGGATAATGTTCGATTAGTACGTTCGATTTGTCCATTTTGGTGGTGTTCGTAAGGTGCACTGAACTCCCAAGTAATCCCTTGTTGAGAACAGAAGTCATCCAAGATTTGATTTCTAAATTCAGATCCATTATCGGTTCGCAACCGTTGTAGTTTGTAAGGGGTGTGATTGTTAAATCTAGTTATCCAAGTTTTAAGTTGAATCTTTGCTTCGGTTTTGTCATGAAGGGGTATCGCTGCTACTAGTCGGGAAAAGACATCCTGAACAATTAGCATATACCTTTTGTTGTCGATGCTTTTTGATAGTGGACCAATAAGGTCAGCGCAAACTACATCACCAGGCGCTGTGATAAGGTTTTTGGTAGGTGATCAAATAGCGGCATGTTGACTCTTGGCTAGCGCACATGATTGACAAATCGATTTGGTCTCGAGTTTCTTTTGCGGTATGCCGTCCGCGGCCTTGAAAGTTACCAGACATGAGATGTTTCGTAAAGAAAGATGAGAAAGTCATTGATGCCATAAAAGGGATGTGTCTGTTGGGTTGTCCGCAAATGTCGGGTGAGTCGACATGTTAATCGAGGGTGGTTGTTGTCCCATGAGCGGTCTAATATCGGGATTCAATTTAGGGATGCATTAAGGAGGTGGTGGTGATACAGAAATAAACCATTGGAAATTGCGCTTAAAAGTGGGAAAAGTATTGCCGTTTTGATGAAAATAGAATAGATTGTTTTTAAAACTGATTGATATGCCTTGTGAGTGGAATCGTCCAATGGATAGAATTATTCCAGGGATGTGCTTACAGTATAGTACATCTTTGACCATGAGAGGTCCGCTTCGAGTATTTAGAACGATGTCTCCGATTGCCCCTACATGAAATTTATCACGTGATGCCACGGTTAAGATCATGTTAGTAGGGGATAGTCTAGTAAATAAAGAGACATCTCCCAACACAGAATGAGTAGCTCCAGAGTCCGGCATGGCTTCACTCTTTTCTAATAACGGAATGCTTCCAATTGCTGCAACCGTCGCACCATCGTTTGACTTCTGGTGTTTGCTTTTAAAATCCTGAGCCTTTGCTCGCAGCTTGCATTCATGAGCCCAATGACCGACCCGCAGGCAGTAAAAGCACGGATTGTCAGGTGTCAACCATTGCTTCTGCCATTCGTCGGTTCTTGAAGAGTTGCTTGGGCCTCTGGATTTATTCCTCGAAGGGACTTTTTCTTTGTCTTTGCCCTTCTTAGGAAAAGGTTTTTCCTTGACGTTAATGCCCAAAATTTGTTGATCTTCTTGGTTCATTTGATTGGAAGTCAGTTGTCTAATGATGTCCAGGATATCTTCACCATGAATTTTAATTCCAGGATTGGTGGCCTTGCGAGTATCGAGGGCAGTGGTTATTTGGTTCTTAAACTGCGGTGCCAATAAGAAATATAAGATTGTAATTAATTTGTCTCCATCGATCGAACCAAGTTGATTTTTAATATTGTTGATGGCGTTTTGGATGGTAATGGCATGGGTGGTCATATTGAAGGATTGGTCGCCAGCATGCATCAGAGTGTTGAGCTGGTGTACAACGGCAGACCAAGAGGTTTTATAGAAACGATTTTTAATGGCTTGATAAATAGTCCTACCAGTTGGGAGGGGTATTCTGGTTCTGATGGAGTCAAAAAGAGTGGGGTCAATACTATTACGAATAAAGGACACGGATATGAGATTCCGGAGGGAGATGTTATCCTTTTCTTCGGAGGTAAAGTAATGCGGGTTATCATCAAAGTAGCTAGTCCATGTGTTGATTAAGTCGGAGGACCATGAGTTGAAATTGCCTCCGTCTAATGACAGCTTGGGATGAATATCCTTGGCGATTTTACCGAATCGTTGGAGGGTTTCAGCTTGTTTGTCGGCTTTCTCCAGTATGGATAGAGTAGAGATATCAGTTGTTACCATAGGTTTTTCCATTGTTGATGGTGTAAAAAGCTGTTGGTTATCTGATGTGTTTCTATCGTAGATATTTCCAGAACGTGTTTGAAGGGAGTCTGCCAGGTTAACGTCGTTTTAATATTGAGTTATATAATCAGCAGTAGGCGGCCCATAACCTGTTGTTCTCTTATAGATTTTTAATTAGAAATTTTATTACGTAATGCAGATTAAGTAGTATGTATAAAAGTTCTAATTGATAATTAAGATGTATAAAATTTATAGATATATTACAATCTCCCCTTTTTATTTAGAAAAGAAATTGTACCTGGAATTTTAAAGAATATTAAATTAATAAAAGAATAGATCTCCCCTTTTTATTTAGAAAAGAAATTGTACCTGGAATTTTAAAGAATATATAAAAAGAATAGATCTCCCCTGAAGAGAGGAGAATCTATGAGAATTATGGCTCTTTATATATCAATTACAGGTACGTCGTATTTGTGTTAAGTTGTGGTTGATGGAAAGTCGTGGAAGAAAACATGAAATCGATTAGGTTTCACTACAAGGAGAGCTTGGAATTTGGGCAACAAGCAGCCTTTTAAAACTAGACAGCTGCCGCACTTAGCGCGGGATGTGTAATTTTTGTACTTACAAGTTACTTTTTGCTACAAGGATACTTGCACACCACATCATAGCATGTCGCATAGCTTAAAAAACTGATTTTAATTACTTAAAGCTGGGTAAAATTACTTAATAATAATTAATTCCAATTAAAATCAATCAACAATTCAATTATCCAAAATTAATTGTAATCAATTTGATTTTAATTCATCAATATTAATTTTATTGTAAATCATCAATATTAATTCTTTTTAATTCATCAATATTAACTTGCAATTAATTAATTCAAATTAATTTGATTTGATTTGAAGTGAATTAATTCAAATCAATTTCATTTGAATTTGATTGAATTACTTAGAATTAATTTAATTAAAATTGAATTGAATTAATTCAAATTAATTCAATTTGATTTGAATTAATTCTAATTGATTTGAATTGAATTGATTTGAATTGAATTGAATTAATTCAACTGAATTTGATTTTAATTGAATTGATACTGATTCAAATTAAATCAATTTAAATTGAATTAATTTAATTCTAATCAAGTTGATTCAAGCTAATTTCAATTGTATTCATTCAAATTAAATAAAATTAATCCAAATTAATTTTAATTGAATCAATTATAATTCATTTAATTCCAATTAATTCCAATTATTTTTAATTGAGTTAATGAAAATTGATTTTTTCACGAAATTACTAAGTAATATTTCATCATTTGAAATTAATTTAACCTCAAAGATAAATAGAGGCTTTTTTACAAGCCAGAAACCCATCCATCATTTCATTTAAGTAGATATTACAAAATTCAATTATCTGATATCATAAATTAAATGGATAATATGAATAATTCTGAATCACATAGAAATAAAGAATTAATCAAAATAGAAGTGAAATATAGACAAAGAAATAATAAAGACAGAGGAAATACTATTGATAGTTTTACATCCAATACAAAATATTATTATTACTGTGAATTCCGAGGTTTCAAAGTCCCAATAATGTTCAGAAATTATTTTCTCACTAGTAAAAATCTATCAGATTTTCATAATATCAAATGTGTTGGTGGGAATAGTTACATTTTGGTGTATTATTCAATGAAACACAAGATTTTTTCTATTTTCAGATTCACCTTCTTTGAAGATGAATTCAATTTGGACTTTATTGAAGCTTTTCAGAAGGTTTCTCATTGGCTAAAGATGGCCTCCAGGGTGTATGGGAATATAACTGGTCATTGAGATCAACAAGGTAAAATGATAGTTGAATGATGGAGGAAATCTCAAGACAAGAGAGAATTTGGCCAATACAAACCTGTAAAGATTGAACTCACACCCTCAAGAGGTAGACTCAGATATGAAGACCTAAATTAGGGGGTAAAATATATTGATTCATTTGTAGGAAAAATTTTTCAATTGGTTTCCAACAAATATTTTGAAAAATCTTGAAATAAATTAAAATCTATTGGGGAAATTAGTTTTGGAGAAATGATTCATCAAAAACCCATTAAAAAATATCAATTAGAAATTAATCTCACTTTTACCTTTGGGGACTTTCTTAGTAATTATCACAAGGATAGATATTTATCAAATTTATCCTGTGGAATATGGATTCCAGTAGAATTAGAAGGATTAAATTTGGTAAAGAAACTAGGATCCTGGTATTAAAGGAGGGTCTTTAATGCTTCCTGCCTACAAATTTGGAACAGATTTCGCAAACCGACATGGAATTTATGAAATAATTTGGCAACCAAGGGAGCATGGACACCAGAAATTGAAAAATTCTGTGGGAAAAGGATTTGAAAAGAATAATAGGCTTGCCTTATCATCCAAGATTTCAGATAAATTAGCTTTGGACTATAACAATTATAATCAGGGATTGGGAAACCTCAACAATGTTACTGATAAAGCTGTTCAGTTGGGAGAGAGTAGTAATTGATATGACTGAAACTCATTTGTCTAAAGGTTCTTATTAGTTGACCCAGCTATAAAACTCAAAATTACATTCTATAATCATGATTTGGAAACATTTCAAGTGTTTATTTGTTCATATCTTGTGGAGAATAATAATGTATATGTGAGCCTTAGAGGTATTTTCAGATACCCAAAAGACCACAAATAATAAAACAATCTAAAATTATAAATGAAATGAACTTATTTATATTATCAAAACAAAGAATTAAAATATAAATATAAATTCATACAAAAAAATTAAAATTTAATTATAATTTAAAAATAAAATTACATTGAAATTTAAATTTGTGAAAACACATTTTTACTTGAAAAAATTAAGTAAAAATGAATTTTCAACAAAAATACCAAAATTAAAA